>WHYT01017070.1:98078-113949 GCA_009806455.1 Tetrax tetrax | reverse complement strand
ACAGATCTAGTCGCACCCTTCACCTAATCCACAAAGCAAAAAAAAAAAAAAAAAAATTACACGAAGGTGGAACTGAACCAACTGGTTTTGCTTGAATTTACCAAAACATTTTCAGGAAAAAGAAGATATTATACAAAAGCTGAATTGAATCTTCATCTGCTCTGACTACGCTAATTACACAAGCTATCTGAACAGCTTGTGCTACCACTCCTACTGCAGAGCTGTTGCTAACGTCACCTCTGCGCGCCTCAAGCTACAGCAGGCTGGCTTTATCCAAGCCTACGGAGAACCAGTAAAGCCCTTTTGGGCTGGAAGGGTAGGAGTGGGGAGTTGCATCCTATCACCCAGTAAAACTGGGACCGGACAGCACGGAAACTTAAAGCTTGTCAGTAGCAAAACCCTCACATCTGCGGGGTCATCTGGGTGTCTTAAGGACAATGGTTTAATTCTGGCTTCATTTCTCCACGCACGCTCCGGAGGAGAACTGGGGTAATGACAAACAGCTTTAATCCACTCCCTCGTCACTGAGGAGTATTCCCTATGGCACACAGCTCCACCTGTTCCCTTAACTGCCTGCCTGAAACATTCCTGCATCACCCCTACCAGACTACTCCTCACACTTTAAAGGATTTCATTACTGTAAATGGGCTAGGATGGGATGGAAAAATAAATATCTACATTTTAGTACCGGATAAAGCTCTGGTAGCAGGTATCCTCATGTCCTAGAAACTGTTCAGGTTGTAACTGGCTGCGATCGACGTCGTTGTTGCAGTCAGCTGCACCACAGAAGTGTTTCCAAGGTACAGCACCGCAGGTTTCTGGTCTAGTACTCCATTGATACAAGAAAGGGATTTTGTGAAGCGTTTCTGCAAACTCAGGAAGACAATTTTGCATCATGTTAATCTCTTTGCAACCACTAGAGGTAGAGGCTATTGAAAGGAAAATACATCTTTGGTGAGAGACGTCTGCTGGAAGAAATGAAATAGGGCGACCAGAAAACAGTTTCCTAAGAAAAAATAAATGAAAATCTAGGACCACACTTCCACAGTAACACCTACGTTTCTCAGTTTGAATCTCTACAGCCTTTCAAGGACAGCTGCATCAAAATGCTATGCATTTTTTTAAACAGCCAGCCCAAATCATTTCTGTATGTTCTAAAATGCCCAGATGCAGCTCAAGACACTACATACGGGAACACCCCGTGCAGCAGAGGTTAAGAATTTCACTTCTTAAGTACTGTATTCAAAAGTGCACGCTCATAAATTCATCTTAGTTAACACCATTAACTAAAGGTCTTTTCTATAATAAAGACAACCTGCTCTTGCTTTCCATTACTGGAACTGGCTTTCTACTCACCAGTTATATTTTTTTTTTTTTTTTTTAAAGGTGAAGGAGTCAGTGGCCTGTCATAAGTAGGCTTGGAAGATTTATTATCTGTACAGACCAAGCAAACATGGAATTACCCTTATACTAAGAGTGACCTTAAGCAAGGAAATAAAGGTCACTTGAGCTGAAAGATCACTTATATTCACTTGGTTTATTCTTATGCTGCCTCAAGCATATTTGCAATTAACCAATGAGCACATACTTAACTACGATGCGCTGTGCAGCCAGGAGATAGTTATAGCCTTTATGGTTTTTAAAAGAGCCACAGCCTTTTCCTTCAAAACCTAGAAAAATCACCTTGAAGCTCATCCTAACAATTTTTCTCTCCGCTACTGAACTCATCTAATCATGGCAATCAACTCCTTTACTTATATTTACCAAGAATCTTAATGCTTAACAAATTCTATAGACAAAAATGTTACCCACTGCTTTATCTTCATTTTACTCTACAACTTTAATATTTTCCGAAGCATGGGCAGGGCACGACGCTGACGTGTCAAACTGTTACAAAGCCAGTAAGACAAATGGCAAAATACTGTCTAGATGGTGTTAGTCAAGGAGTAAAAGCCCGCTTATGGTAAGGAGAACCTTCATCTGTTGATGATGACTGACAAGATCTAACCATGCACAATTACCTCATGATGGGTTAAATACAGCTACATTCCTCGCTCCGTATTTGACAGGATTGCAGTATCCTACCTTATTCCAAGTTGCTCTGAAAAATCCTCCTTCCAATAACCATTGCCACAAATCTTTAAAAATACCCTAAGCTATTTTTGGCCAGTTTAATACAAAAAAAATAATTCGCAAAAATAGAGCAGCAAACCCAAAGTCTTTTTCATACTCCGCAGTCAGGCTGTTTCTCCAGAAGTTGCCTTGTCAGAATCTGATACGAAGAAAGAGTTGCCACTCCTATGTGAAAGGTTATTTGCCAGAGGTTCCGCAGTCCGTACAAGTAAATGTTGCATAAACAAACGGAGAAAAAGAGTACAAATGTCTTCACCTTCCTTGTTGAGCTGTAGAAGAGGTACAGGTAACACTACAAAAGGACCAGAGAGACAGCGTTAGCATTAAACCGCAGAGAGACGCAGCTGGGAATTGCTGGCACATCCGTGTCACTTGGATGTGTCTGCTGTTACAGTGATCACTAAGAATCTCAAGGTTTCCCTTCAACTCCTACGTTGAAAGGTGCTCCAAGAACAGCCGGAGCGTTGGCCTCAACCCAGCTCCTACGGAGTAAGCGCAGGCAGCACAAGAACTCTGGCAGCACGATTGGGGTCCCTCCTGTCTGTCTCAGCTTGGATTAAAAGGAGTCTGAAAGCTGAGCTGGCTTTCAAAAATCACCTATGGTTTTTGGAAGGTAGAGGCTCAGAAAAAAAGAAAACAGCAAACCCAAATCTGCTTCTGGCGTATTTGTTCGTGGGCCAAGTAAAGGACTTCACTTTCTAGACTTGATTTGGTAAAAGACCATGATTTCTGTTAATGTTAATGAGTTCAGCTGAGGTTTTGGGCTCTTTTTAAACTCAAGAACAGGTGGAACCCACCATGTGTGAAGAGCAACAACCCTTACAGGAGAGAATTAAAAACTCACAGTGCTGGCAGAAGAGTTACTTTTTTAACGCAGGCGGTAACAGATCATGCTTTCTCACTTAAGGTCACAGTTTCCAACTGTGCTGATGACACAAGTAGAGATCAGCACGTAGAAAGCTCTTCACATTGGAGCTCAACTTATGCACAAGCACTTTGTGAAGATGACTGTTAGAGATCTCTACCTTCAGATACTGACTGGAAAAAAAAAAGCAGGACAGAGCCTTTCTTTGTGAAGAATGACCTGCATCAAGTCTTCAGATCAAAATCAGTATCTCCATTGTAAAACTGAGGTAAGCAGAGGTGTAAGAAGGCTGAAAGACACTAAATTCTATCTATTATAAAACAATAAATAGCCCCTCTGCGAGCCTGAAATACCACAGATAGAAGATAGTGATCCCCAAACCATTCGCTAAACGCAACAGTCTTAAGCAATATATACTGTAGGCATGATGTTATTCCTTCTGTCAAAGAGTAACCCAACTACAGCTGCATCTTGCAATGACAGGCTACAAAATGAAGATTTTGCAAACACCACATGGCCTTCGAGTTGAAGGTTGTGGACCACTGGTTTAGGCATTTAAGGAACCTTTCGGGAAGAGCCTGAAAGCGTATATTCTCCTCATTCAAACTCTTCTGCAGTAGGACGTCAGAGAAAATAATCCATTAGGAAAAAAAAAAAAAATCTAAGGAAGTCAGGAACCACATTTGTCTCAAGAATTCAGATTCATTTTTAATGGAAATTAAAACGTTTTCAATAATGTTGCTATCCTGTATTAGCTTAGTTGTTCAAGGTGGTTATGCTACAAAAGCCCATCTCTAGGTGTGCCACTGTCGGAAAGACGTCGTGTCTATCCCTTCGGGAACCAAACTATCTTTGGGCCAGCCCTCATCTACCACGCTCAGCCCCAGCCGGCACGTCACAACACAGAAGCACCGGAAAAGCTCGCAACTGCAGTTTGCCAAGGGTCAAATTGTGCCTGTAGGGGTATTTGTGCCACTTCACATTCAGCGGAATCATCCAGGTAGGAAACTAAAAACTAAACTTCCTCTGCTTAGCTGACCGTTGTTCTCTCTTGTATATTCTGATATAAAAACAATCAGAAAGCATTTTATTTACAGTTAACGTACCTGAAAAACACAGGCTAGAAAAGGTAGAAAAAAAGCTATGACGTTTCCAATTCCTTCACGGTCCTCCTGTTTGGATGAAAAGAAGTGACAACTACGTCAGCTACAGTTTTTAGCAAGTACTGCTTGATATTTTAGAACACTCTATTTCATCAAGTACCTCTCAGCCCAGTTTATGTTGATTGATTGTAACAGTGTTAAAGAGCAAGACTGGTATCATTGAACAAGATATCAAGAACTGAAGCTTATGTGACAATTCCTGCTAAATACAACTGCCACTATACAATCAGGACACTTATTTTTCCCTCTTTAAAAAGTTGGTTACAGTTTTGTAGTTCTTTAAAAAAAAAAAATTACACAAAAGTTTCTGGAACAAGGGCTGGAGCCCCTCTCCTGTGAGGCCAGGCTGAGAGAGCTGGGGCTGTTCAGCCTGGAGAAGAGGAGGCTCCGGGGAGACCTGAGAGCGGCCTTCCAGTACCTCAAGGGGGTGCAGGAAAGGTGGGGAGAGACTCTTCAGTAGGGCCTGGTGTGACAGGATGAGGGGTAATGGTTTCAAAATAGAGGGAGGTAGATTTAGATTGGATATTTGGAAACAACTGAGGGTGGTGGAGCACTGTCCCAGGTTGCCCAGAGAGGCGGTGGATGCCCCATCCCTGGAAACATTCCAGGCCAGGTTGGCTGGGGCTGTGAGCAACCTGATCTGGTTGGAGATGTCCCTGCTCCTTGCAGGGGGTTGGACTGGGTGGGCTTTGAAGGTCCCTTCCAACCCAAACCATTCTATGAAAAAAAAAAAATCCAGCCAGCCTGGCAAAACTAAAATATTTCTCCAAATTTTAATCTTCCTAGAAAAGAATAAAATGCATTGTGCTGTGATACACAACAAAACACCTGAGGTCTAGCAGGTGAGCAATCTATTGTACATTCTCTGGACAAACAAAACACTTACTGTGGAAAAATGTATCCTCTACTAAGAAGCAGAGCAGCTTCCCTTAACCTGGTTACCTCAATAACTCTGTCCCTTTGACTCATTTCCAGGTTTCAATTCCATCAGGGTTACCTGAAACGAATGTTCTGCCAGGTGAACTCCTCGAATGAGATTCAAAGCTCCACACATGATGTTCAGAACAAGCGACAGAATCCCCAGGGGAGTCACAGGCTGCATTCTGTAAGTAGGCACTTAAAAAAAAAAAAAAAATACATTAGCAAAACTTTGCACTATTACTTTGAATCTTTTCATAGAAAATGACTCAAATTAGCTTACACAGGTTTTAAATATTTTCAAAATCTTTCATGCTTGCTCCAGAGAAGACCAGTTATGAATAGAAAAACCTCTTTTTGTTGCATTACACTGCTCAATTCTTCAGACATCTAGAAAACACCAAGAGCTCTGGAGTATTTTTTAAACAGATCAAGCAACAGGATTTGTTCTCGAGCTATTGGGCATTTCTGGTGCACGTACGTATTTTTCAACGGTTTATTGCAGCAGATCAGCATACTTACCACTCTGCCCAGGTCAGCAGAAAAGCTAGAGGCTTTAAGCACCCAAAGGGCTGGGAAAGACCTTACATTTCTCACACCCACAAAAGAAAGACAGCGATTCATCTCGCCCTCAATTGGTAATTACGTATTTCTTCCTACGGCCAGGTTGAGGGTTGGGTTTGGTAAACAGCAATTTACTTTCACCTGCAGAGTTTCCACGCAGCATTTGATTTTCTGCTGCCAGAACAGTTCTTGTAGGAGCTGTCAGGATGATACCACCCAGCCACAGCGGGGAAACGTCTCTCACAGAGCGGCTGCTCTTACCTCTGGGCCTCTCAGACCGACAAAACACGGTCAAAACTGGGGCCTATGGATTAAACTGGATGCTACAGGTTTGGGCCTTTGAGCCACATTTTAAAACGCGTTACAATTCCCTTTCTCCCAACCTGCCCCGTTGCACGGCCAGTGAATTATCTGTCTCCTTCCTTTCTCACCTTCCCCACTACTACTTAACACCCACACCCCCAGATACCATTTCTTCAGGATGCTCTAATTGATGCACACCTAATTAAGGTCAAAGCAATTATTATAAATGTGTATTTAAGTTTGGAATCTCCTTCTAATTGAGGGTTCTGGTGTCCAAAACTCACCTACTTTTTTCCCTAGCTATATTAGCTAGCCCTACAACAGATATCACACCTGCATTTCATCCCTGCCCTTGGATCAGCACAAGCAGAGCACTGTTGGTATAACAATAAAAAGGGAAATTTGGAGCTCAGACACCAAATCCACATCCTCTCCTGCACAAACACCATAGAATCATAGAACCACAGAATGGTTTGGGTTGGAAGGGACCCTCAAGGATCATCCAGTCCAACCCCCCTGCCAGGAGCAGGGACATCTCCAACCAGATCAGGTTGCTCACAGCCCCGGCCAACCTGGCCTGGAATGTTTCCAGGGATGGGGCATCCACCACCTCTCTGGGCAACCTGGGACAGTGCTCCACCACATTCATCCTAAAAAATTTCTTGTTAATATTTAATCCAAATCTACCTCCCTCTATTTTGAAACCATTACCCCTCATCCTGTCACAACAGGCCCTGCTGAAGAGTCTCTCCCCACCTTTCCTGTAGCCTCCCTGAGGTACTGGGAGGCCGCTATCAGCTCTCCCCGGAGCCTCCTCTTCTCCAGGCTGAACAGCCCCAGCTCTCTCAGCCTGGCCTCACAGCAGAGCTGCTCCAGCCCTCTCAGCATCTTCATGGCCTCCTCTGGACCCTCTCCAACAGGTCCATGTCCTTCTTATGTTGGGGGCTCCAGAACTGGACACAGTACTGCAGGTGGGGTCTCACCAGGGCAGAGCAGAGGGGCAGAATCCCCTCCTTCGACCTGCTGGCCACGCTCCTCTTGATGCAGCCCAGGACGCGGTTGGCCTTCTGGGCTGCAAGGGCGCATTGCTGGCTCACGTTGACCTTCTCATCCATCATCACTCCCAAGTCCTTCTCCTCTGGGCTGCTCTCCATCCATTTTCCGCCCAGCCTGGATTTGTGCCTGGGATTGCCACGGCCCAGGTGCAGGACCTTACACTTGGCCTGGTTGAACTTCATGAGGTTGGCACAGAAGAGAACGAATGAGCCCTCAAGAAGTCTCCCCAGCTCTCAGGATCTTCTGCCTCCTGCCCAGATGTAGCCATCTCCTGACTACTGTAGATAAACTACGCAACACAGCAGACATCATCTCTAGCTTCATTTCAGTGAGAGATGAGACACCACAACAGCTTAAATATCGCAGTACTGCACGGTTTAAAATGGGGAAACACCTGCGTCTTCTCCTTCAAGAGAGATTTTGATAGATGGACGTAAAAAAGTTTGGTGCCAAATTAATGTAGGGATATAAAGTATCTTTTATAAGTGTCTATGTAAATAATTTGTCTGGAACGCATTCATACACCCATAATTTGATCTCCAAAGCGGCTGCAAAAGGAACAGTATTGATTCCATTTGATTTGTGTCACATTCTGTAGCATTACTGTATATTTGCATCACATACGAGTTCATGTAAGTAAATGGTGTAAGTAACCCTATCAATTAAAGGCAATTTTGCTTTTTTTGCTACACAGTGAAATTTAAGGTCCAAACAGCGCACTGATCAGAAGCTGCAGCAGCACATTTTCTCATTCACTGACCTGAGTATTCAGTTTCCTATTATTTCTGATAAATAATGTTGGAGCTCTGTAACCTCCCTCTCACAGAAATTTCCTAGTAAAGACTACTGTTTCTTCTTCCTCAGTTTCTAAGGTTTACTTCAGAGGCACACAGTGTCTCAAACAAAAGAAAAATTACCAAGCACAACTGTACAGGAGCTTGCAAACTATACACGGCAGGAGTTCCCAGGGAAGGACTGCTCTTGCAGCATGGAATATCATGTAAAAGTTTGTTTTTTTTTTTTTTGTTCAGATTCTGTGAAAACTGATAAGTTGTTTGCTGTGGAGCTTTACTTCTGCTATATCATTCTGAGGTTTAATTCAGCAACTGAAATTGTACAGAACAAGCGAGACGGATACTGCTAGGGAAAAACTATGACACTTCCTTGTGTGAATTCAATCATATTTTTATAAACAAAATTTCATACTAGAATTGCTTATTACATTAAATAAGGGAAGAAGAGAGTACAAGCACTCAGTCCACAACAGTACAATTTTGTACATGCTAACTGGGTTTCAAACTGATTTGACTCTGCAAGTAGAAAAGCTGTACACTTCAGAGTGGATGTTGTTCTGGGGACTGTGGATTATTTAGCACCTGGGAAAAAAGCATCTGCAGGTTCGAACACGTACAGAACAATTCTGTGAGAACAGCCTCACGCAATGAAGAAATGGAAACTTCTGCCTATAAAAGATTTTTTGAGCAGAGGCCTCTGGCCATTTAACCAGAGACTGACGTGAACGCCTGTACCACGCTCCGTACTGTCTCTTCAAAGCACAACTCAACAAGGGTTTGACAATGAGTCACATACTCAAAGCTCCAGATGAAGACAGCACCAGGACTGAAAAAATAAAACACAAGCACACAAAAGGCAGATATGTGAGACATCTTCAAAAAACGCTTTTAAAAAGACTCTGAGGACTCCCTGTGTGCCTACAAAAGACTAAGAACATTCAGGAAAGGGAGCACAATGCTGCATAATTTAACACCATGCTTACTAGACGAATAGCACGAGTTGTTCTTCTACTTCATAGAGCAGTTCTGACGTGAAAACTCTCCCTCTTCCCAGAAATCTACTTAGACTTCACATTCTGCTCTATACACACCTCACTGCTCCAGAGCTTTATCAGCTGTGCTCGTATTGAGACACAAGCTGAGGTTTTTGCAACAACAGCTGAGGTTGCGTAGATGTTGACCCAGGATACAATGCTGGTGTCTTTCTAGCAAGATCTGGTCTGGGTTTAGTTAACAAAGGAAGGAATAAATAGAAGAAAGAATGAAAAAAAAAAAAAAAAAAAAGAGCAGAGCTCTTGTTCCCATGTATACTAACAAGGACAAAACTGCCCTGACTTTTCAGAGTCCTTTCACAGGAAAATGAGGAGCCATGGGATGTGATCACACAGCTCAAAAGAAGACAGGAACCAGCTACAACCACGTAAGGAGACTGACGTTTTGATCAACCCCTTGATTGATTTATCTTCACTATAGAATGTAGATGCAATTAAATTCTGCTCTCCTGCAACCATAACACTTCAATGCACGCTCGAGAACTCTCCTGAATAGCAGAGCCACAATATAAATAACAGTAACATGGGAACAAACACTATCCACACATCTAAACTTAGAGCAGCAAAGTGGGATTCAGCTGGTAAGTAATGATGAGAAGAGAGAGACACGAGCCAGGAAAGCTGACTCCAGCTGAGAGAAACAGATGATCATAAACAAGATCCTTAAAATAAAGGCAGAACAATCTGTAAGAGTATTTGGGTTAGACCAGAGAGAACAGCCAGAAATACAATGCCAGATGGAAAGCAAAAGAAAGTAATTAAGAATACAGAGGAACTGAAAATGTATTTCTGATCCGTGGACACAGATTAGCTTGCAAATATTTACTGGCACTGAAACTGTTCACACTGGCACAAAGAATTTCTAAGCCCTGTCACTTCATGAAAGTATTTCACCTTCACGCATCGTTCTGAGGAGCACTCATAGATGTGACTGCCCAATGAAATGTTTTCAATTCTACTCTTCCTTCCTCCTGGCCACCGCCCCTCTATATTTTAACTTAAAATACCTATGTCAGATCAGCTCATCCATCAGAAACAACAAGACTGAGCAACTGGAACTTTATTTTATTGCAGCTTCACAAGCCCAGAACAACAAAAAAAAAAAAAAAAAAGGCAATACAAGCTCCTGCCACTCCATCTGCATTTAAACTGCCATGCTAATAGGATTACAAGCATTTCATTTCATAGAGGAAGTAGGCAGGGCTGTGACCATGCAACTGAAAGCCAAATAAGAAGATACTGATTTTACAATAAAATACTTCTAAAAGCAGGTAAAATGTCAGCACTTGGTACAAAAAGGTCCCTTGTCAAGCCTCAATGTGTTGTTTATACAGATACACATATCCTCTTTCAGGACTTCAGTCAAATGCTTTAGATTTTAAAGAACAGGGTAAAAGGAGAAAGCAAAGAGGGGAGAATAACCCAAACCAGATAGTTTAGGAAGGAGAGCTCTACCCTCAGCTCATATTCTTCTCATCCTTTCTTTCCTCAAGGCTCAAGCAACTCATTCAGAATTACGTAACTTCTACTGGAGTTTGCAACGAGCGATGAATTAATGGAGCTTCTGTTGTCACAGAAAACTTAACAAACAAGGACTTTAAAACTAGGAGAATTTAACACGGAGAATGCCACGTCCAGTTACAACAAATTGTCCCTATAGAGAAGCTGACCTAAAGCTGGGGGAAAAAAACCCCAAAAAGACACTACCATGCTGCATACCAGCTATAATCTAAAGACCATATGTTGTTTATGATAGAAAGGCAGTCTTTTTCCTTTGGTTTCATACACACGATACACGTATCTCCCAGTACACAAGGAACCACTGCTGTTAGATGTTCTTCTCTCGTTTGCCAAATCAGGTTCGGGAAGTCTACTGTCACCTGCACGTGGTAGTAACTTACCAACCTCCACATGAACGCCTGCGTGCCTACCGTTCCTCATCCCATTCATCAGCTCTGTATCCTCCAGCTTCAGCTGAACCGGAGGCTGGAACTTTAGCTCCTCCTCAATCTTCTCCCAGCCGCCCTTCGTTCGAGAGCCGCGCGCGCTGTTAAAATGGCATTTCACCTTCTGAATAACGTTATCTGAAACAATGTAAAAACATGCTTCAATTAGCTCTGCGAAAGTTAAGTGCTTTAGGTAATTATTTTGATTACTTTGAATTTATTATCATGGCATTCTTTTCCGATTGTTTTTCATAGAATAGTTTGAGTTGGAAAGGACCTTTAAAGGTCATCTACTGCAACCCCATAATAATTTCTTCCTTAATTTCTTTTCTTATTAGCTCCAGGTATAAAATTCCACCACTGGTTAGGGAACAAAAATTCCTCTCCCAGGTATTTTACGTGGTGCCCAGTCCCTTCTGGATACTCTACATCTCAACATCCTGCGTGTCAGTGGACTGAAAACAAGCTTTTGTATTCCAGGTTAGATGGTAACACGTTATCCTAAACTACTCACAACTACCATGAGAAGTAATTACAAGCCATGTTTTAACAATGTCAAGGATTAGGATTTTTTCCAGCACAGAAATAGATTAATTCAATCCATATTTGAGTCAGGAAGCAACTCTGACTGGGAGAGCCAATTCCACCAACGTCCTACTTAATCGTGCAAAGATATCGGCAAATTCAAGCTATTTCAAATGCTTAGGGAAATAAAATGCAGAAATACTGATTTTGCTAAGATATTCTGTAAGTAAAATCCACATCCTTAAGATATTGTTCCGCTAGAAGACTTGCACAGGTTGACCACAGCTGCTACAGGATATAATACACATATAATAGCTTAAGTGTTAGTTTAGAGACCGCAGCGGAGGACTTCATGTCGTGGTAGAATACGCAGTGCAACAAGCATTCCTTAGTGAAAAATCCTGAATTTTACCTTAAGTCAGTCTGCTATAATTATCTGTAACTACAGGCAAAAGGCTAAGATCTTGCGCATCAAGTGCATCTCAAATCCAACCACAGGAAAGAAAAAATAAAACAAAAAAAAAATAAGCACAGAGCAACATTAGATAGACTCAGTAACAGAACACAGTATGATATTAAAAGTGAAAAAAGAACTTTTTTTTTTCTTTAAAAAGAGCCTTTTGCAATTAAAAGAGGCTATAAATTCCCAAACTCCTACTGAAGTTTAAAAAAAAAAAAAATTAAATCATGCCTGGAATGTGGATTTCTTGATCTTTTAAGCATGACCTTAACACTACTACCGAAACCTGGACAGAAGTGTGCTAACACACTGCAATATCTTATCCTTGCCCAGAAAAGTTTCTCCCTGCAAGGGAATGGTGTTTTTAAAGGTGTGAGGTTCAGTAAAGCAGCTGCTACTTGGCAAAAAAAAAAAAAATCATTTATATCAGGTTAAAAAAAGAAACACTAGGCAGGATTATGAAGCTTTATATGAATCTAAGTCAGCCAGAAGTAAAGTAGCCCATAATAGTCTATTCTGTCTCCCTTTTTTCCTGTACCCATCCGTCTTCACTTCTCAGATTCTTTTTAATTAAGTTAGGAAGTGTTTGAGATGTGGATTTCTTTTCCTTCTGTGCTTGTTTATTAACCACCACACCATTTTGTTCACCTGTCACAGGGACTCTCAGGAACCGCAGAACCAATCATTTGACTGTCGAAGGCAGTTACAACATCTCCCCCTCCTCCTCCACACACGCGCAAAGGCACGCACCCGTATTCATTTTTATGATCAGGCTTTGGCCAGGAGACACTCTTTAAGATTAT
This sequence comes from Tetrax tetrax, assembly GCA_009806455.1. Taxonomy (NCBI): domain Eukaryota; kingdom Metazoa; phylum Chordata; class Aves; order Otidiformes; family Otididae; genus Tetrax; species Tetrax tetrax. The sequence continues at coordinate 101,367 of WHYT01017070.1, read as the reverse complement.
AAAAGTAGCAGACAAGGAATTCTTACAATGAGAAAACAAAGTTACAAACCAAATTCAAGAAACGCATACGGTCTGGAAGCTAAACTGATGCTTGTTGGATCGTAAGAAGCAGCAAATTCCCACTGAAGCTCTTCCAGGAAGCAAAATGCCATGATGGTTGAGTAACTGCTGGAACAGATTGCCATGCAGGCAATATCCCCAGAAGAAAGGAAGCTAAAATAGAAAAAACAAAATGTTACATCAACACAAAAAGATGAGAGTCATGCAGAACATGAGAAGTAAACTGTGTTTTCCGTCAAAACAAAATGCACAGCGTGCACTGGAAGAGCAGACTACAAAAAATATACTGTTCACACTGCTGTCCTGCAGCCCTGGAGATGTAACACTTGTTCTTCACTCATTTGCCTTTGCATCCTAAAGATCACAATACAGATTTTATTAAATTGCTACGTCAGTAAAAATGGAGGATGTCATCTTCCCAGGTTGGTTTTAAACAATGTTAATAAGAAAAGAGATGGCCAGAAAACATCATGGGCAAGAAGATTTTGAAAGAAAACACAGTGGCTTTCCACAAACAAAAATAAAAGCAAGCAGATGTATTCTTTGCTCCCCTTTGAATATAGTAACCTCATATTAGTAGCAAGAGTTATTTGCTAACTTGCATAAACTAAGATATTCAAACGCTGCTACTGCCAAGTCATCTGTAACAACAAAAAGATGAGTTTGTATCAGAAACAGCATGATAAAAATTCTACTCCAAAAGGGGTCCCTCTAACACTGAAGTCATGTTTATGCAGAAGTTTCCACTTACAGATATAGCCCCAAAACCTTCCAGGAAACTTCACAGTGGATGCATCTTACCAAAATGGACTGAAAGATGAAATAAATCACTTTTGTCTAGGCTTCATTAAATAAGATGGGAGTCAGGGCTGCCAGTTCAGATGTCAGCACTCATAACATGGATAGCTAAACTTCCATAATCTCCACCTTAATTAGGGATTTGTAATTACCTCTGAAAGACGACCGAGGAAATCTCCCCTTACAGGTTAGCCATTTGTTAGCAGTGATTCAGTATAAAACCAAAGTTTTGAAGGTGAACAGTTCCTCTCTCCCTGTATTTTCTCTCTTTCCTACCATCTATATATATCCAGATGCACGTGGAGACTACAGAAGATTAAAAGCAGCAGAACACGTTAGCACTAAAGGGCACAAGCTTTGAGGGAAAAGAAATTAAAATTCTAATCTCTGCTTTTCCAATTGATTCGGTGTAAGTTCATGTGTCTTCTTTCTCCAACCACTCCCCCAAAAAGGGATATTTAGTTTTAGCTCAGGGTCACTTTAAAGTCTTCTTACATTTGCTAAGCAAAATTGTGATTACGAGCGAAAACTCATTTTTAGAGCTAAATTAAAATCAATAGTAAACAAGAATTCTCATCTCTGAATGAAACCTTAATTTCTTCAAATAAAGCCTAGAAGATCCTTCTCCAATAAATAAAAGCAAAGACTTAGAACTTCTCTGGCTGTTGTCAGTGTGCCTCAGGCCTCCTCAAGACACATCCATCAGCCAGAGTTTCCAGAGATTTGCAGCCTGCTGGCGTTCAGAAAACGGAGTGGGCAGCGCGTTCGAGGGAGCCAGGGCAGCTTCGTGCGAGCCAGAATCAGAACTGCAGGGGCCTGAGAGAAGGCATTAGCAAGACCTGACAGTCACTGATAAAAATTTTGGGGGGGGTTAGACTAAACTAATTCATTGCTAGGCACTAGGATGCCATCTTAGAAGGTATTTGTAGAAGTCCAAAACACTCCAATTGCGAATAGTAACAAGTACTGCCCATCGAGGAGAAAGCATTTGCCACAAAAAAATGACAACTACAAGAAGGGATTCTTAAGATAGGCTTACTAAACGGAGTAGGAGCTGTGTGCCTGCGGTGCTGAGAAATAAGGATTCAAAATACTGCTTGGAAACTACAATCTAGACATAGATGGTGGGATTTCAGATCGGAGTCAGGCGCTACTGAATACACCTAATCCTTGAAGTTCAACTAATCCCCAGGACAACCACTTCAAAAACCAAGTCAAAAAAACCAACCAAACAAAAGCGGGGACTTACTGTATGCTAAGGTCACGTCCTTTTGCTGTGCCTCGACTCGGATACCGCGCCAGAATGGAGGATAACGCCTTTAATCTCTTCCTGCATTCCAGAAAGCCCTGGTTGAAATGAAAATCCGTGGAGGCTGAGAGGGGAAGTCCATCCCTCACCCGCACCACGCAGGCAAAGAAGATCATGGACATTCTCCACCGGAGTACTCATGAGGACAACCTGAAAATGAAATATTCGGTCAGGTTAATGGATGTGATATTAGCTACCTACAACCCAGAAATACGCTAAGGGAAGAGTTTATTCACCGCTGCTGCTCAACAGCACCTCTCGTAACACCGCTACCATCAAAAGGCAATCAAACCGTTCTCAAAGGTCACCACTCTGTCCATGTTCCGCCTCTCTCAGACAAAAAGGTGAGGCAGGGGATTCGACAGGAGAATTATCTATCTAAAAAATAACACCATTTTCCCTCCTTCTGCTTTACCTCAAGCATCAGAAATGCTGAGTAAAGTTCTTGAAGGTATTTATGGAAACCGGCTAACTCCCACTGACACACTGCGTCTTCACCAGTGTTGCAAATAGCGGCAATTAGCGTGGAGTTATCTAATTTTCCAGTATAACACACAAATACAAAAGTAAATTTTAGGCTACAGCCTGTCAGGCTCTTTTTACAGAATTAACTAGGAGGAAATACAGAATAAAAGTTGCTCTCTCTTGACTTCTTACTCTTTTAACAATCTCCCATGAAAATTAGTGGGATTATTTTATTGGGATTTTTATTGGGATTATTTTTTTGGGGATTATTATTATTGGGATTTACCTGGTATGTTCAGAGCATGCAAGAGATCTGTCCTTCAGACACACCATGAGTATTCGGTGCAAGGTGTAGAAGACTAATGCAGCAGCTCACGTACTCCCTGAAAAATAACCATAATTAACATTTTAGAAAACTAATGACCACATATGAATATAAAATCTCCTGTGCAGTGAGAAAATATAGCCTAGCAAGTATTCTGGCTAAAGAGAAACAATATATCAGTTCCTAGATGCATTCAAAGACACCATGAAATGATATCCAAAGTATTTCTGACGCCTCAATCACTGTTTTTAAGTTATCTGTAAAAGAGCAGCTCTAAATCAGCAAACATGAAGTGATTATCACAAACCAGTCAAGAAAAAAAAAAAAAAAAA
>WHYT01017070.1:77591-87986 GCA_009806455.1 Tetrax tetrax | reverse complement strand
AGGACGCCACAACATGAAGGCACAAGCTGCACCGATTGTCTCGCCGCCGCTGAACAAGTCTGTATACTCTGCGCTCTCTCTTTCTCTTCTTTCTCTCCCCAGCTGATAACGCCAAGGACAAGGAAAGCAGCTCCATCCTCAAGGCAGCTCACGGTAGCTTTTAACTTTCTGCCCAGGTTTCACGCGATGTAAAAATGACACCGCTGGCTTGAAGTCTTCCCGCACCCCGCTGTTCATTCCGGTCCTGCACTGCCACGGTGGTTTTGGCGAGGACAGCCGTGAGAAAGATCAGAGAAGGGAACAAGAGAAAAAAAAAACGAGGCCGTGCACCTACTTCTCTGTAAAAGCTCTGTCAGTTCCCCGCTCCAGTTCAGAGCAGCGCCCCACGGGCACGTTGGTGCAACCAAGGGAGCAGTGCAGGAGGACGGCGAGAGCGTTTTAAGGCAAGCACTTTGAGGAGGCTTCACATTGCATTCACCCTTGAGTCAAGCAGCAACTTAGAATATTTTTATCAGCAGGGAGCCCTATGTACTTGGACTTTAAAAAGCCTGAACAGCGTAAGCAATAAGCCAGCGGTGCTTTCTGCGAAATGCAGCCCCATCAACACAGTTTCGTTCTGTACTCCATTTGTGGTCCGTGTGAAGCAGGGAAAAGGGAATTAATAACCAATTATGCATTTATACTGGCAAAGAATCCCACCATTTTAACACTGAACGCAGAAAGAACGGCTCAGCAAGGCAGGGCAGGGCACGGCCATACCTGCACCCCAGCTCAGGCAACGACCAAGGGCAAGGGCTTGTGTTGAAACGCAGCTCTTGAAGCCAGGGGCAGGGGCAGGAGAGGACTTCTCATAGCTCTTTCTTCCAACTGAGCTGTTTCCACAGCAGCCTGATCCAAGGTTATCTCTGCCCTGTGTCAGGGCTGACCTCAAGCACCAGCAGCTAAAGCCCTAGGAGGGGCAGGGAAGAGGTTGCAGAACCTGTTGGTGCACTCAGCACTGTGACAGCCACCTCCCTTCCCGTCACCGTTTGTCCCCACGCCTTACAAAGGTCTGGCTTTGGAGAGGCAGGTGTTGTGAAACGCCCAGTGTGTAAACACCATCCCTCATACGCCAGATTCGCCTTTAGGTCTTCAAGGGCCACCAATTCAGGGTGCAACACTGTGTAGATGCTCCCAACAGACTCCTCCTTTGCTGGGATCAAACTGATGGGTCAACCCTACGAGCAGCGAGGTGGCAGCGTTTCTGTCCCCTTCGGAAACGCTGGCAGTCACTGCATTCATCTGGAACTGCAGCTGAGGGGGGCAATCCTGTGCCTGGGGCAGATGCATGGTCCTGGGAGCGCAGGGGAGGGCAGGACAGAGTCTGAGCAATGGGGTGCTGGAGGGATCTGGAGGGGAATGGTCTCATGGGGGACGTGCCCCCTTTGGGTGCTCCTCCCACCAAAAGCAGTGGCAGTCATTGGGGTGGTTCAAGGCTGGGTAGACATCCAGGCTTCAGTGGCAAACTCAGAGGCAACAAAATTATGGGATGCCCCAGGTCCACCAGAGCAGCGGTTTGGGTGGTGCACCCATTCCATGGGGTGATAGTGAGGGGTACTGTGAGGTGGGGCTTCAGCCCCACAGCCATATAGGTCCTGATACCCCCAAAAAATTACCCAGAGCAGTGACCAGTTTCAGCGTCCTTTACTGTGGAGTTTTGATAATCATGGTTGTCCAGCACATGACCCGATCCAGGGCCCTCTCTGAGATATGGGACGATATTTTCATTGAACAACTAAAATCTGCTGAATAGGTGGCCAAGGTGGGTCATATTTGACTGGTAGACCCCATAGCCTTGCCCAGTCCCAACTGAGCAGTTCAGGGGTTGAGGGACAGGGACCACTGTGGCTGCAGAAGTGTCAGAGAAGCCTGCAAGGCCAAGACCTGCCTCGGTAGGCTGGCCAGAGTCCCCTGCGGGGTTTGCAGGTCACCCAGGAGCTGTGGAGAGGCAGCTGGAGTGGGGCTGCCCCACAGCAGAAGGGAAGCCAAGAGCTGAGGGTGGCAGCAGCCTCCCAACGTGGGCTTGGTTTCTGCAGCACCCAAGCAAGCAGAGCAGATCCAGTGAGAGTGACCAAGTCCAGCCAAGAGTCCAGCAGATGCCAGACAAGTCCGTAGCAAGCGGGGATCAGCAAGGTACAAGGTAAGGCACGGACAAACCTCAAGCACCGCTCAGGCAAGGGCACAAGCTTAAATGCAGCTCCTGAAATAGGGGAAGGAGACCCTTTTCCATATTTCAGCAGCTCCTCACACACACTCGTGTCACGGCAAGCTGACCCGAGGCTACAGCTGAGCCGCTCTCAGAGCTTCCTCCAGCATAGGCAGCTAAAGCCCCTTCTTGAGGGGAAAGGAGGAGGCTGTAGAGCTTAGTGGTGCATGCAAGACCCCGATGAAAGCCTCCTCTTGTTCTTTACGTCCTCTTGTCATGCCGTATTAACATTTAAGACCAGACATTTAGGCTAGAAGCCTCCCAAGCTGACTGGGAGTTAGTGGAGACTGCGAGGGAGCTGGTTGCAGCTTTGTGTTCCGTAACACAGAGCCTCCCTCTCTCTGTTCCCTCTCCTACTTCATTGTAAGTCGCAGCATCTTCAGACTTTAAGAGATGACATCTGCTTAATATTGGAAAGCTTCGCTGTTTCTTGGGAACTAACAGGACACTCAGCTCTGGATAAACGTTATGACAGTTCTTCCTCCAAAAGAGCCTTCATTGCTCCTCCTCCTCAGGCAATGCTGTGGCATCTAAAAAGCATTGACAGGAGGTAGTTTAAAGCTCAGGCATTTTTTTTTTTTTTTCTCACAAATAAACTAATTAACAATATCTATACGTGGAAATAAAGAAGGTCGCGGCTCATCCGGAGATCAAACGCCACGTCAGGACTCCTGTTCACAGAGCAGAACTCTGCTCCTCTTCTTCTTCCCCAGGACAGGGCAGCTTCTTCCTTCTGCTGACCAGGAAGAGCTGCTGGCCCGTGACCTTCTCAGACCATACCTGGGTCAATCAGCAGAAGCCAACGCCGTACCGAGAGCAACGCCAACAACTGTACAGCAGACACCCATGGACGAGAGTTCGCGCCAGTGTCTGGCCCTCGTTACTTCACTGGTTTGTATATGTCCAGCTAGTCCTTTGCGTCAGTAAGTGCATAATTCTTTGCAGGATTTGATCCTAAAAAAAATGTTTCATTTTCTCCTCTGATTCCCAACTCGAAAAGGGGGAGTTTTAATTTACCTACCATCCATAGGTTACTGGTGTTTAATTCCCCTATAAATGACAAGTGATCACACTGCATGGAGAAATAATTGCAGAAATAATCCAATCACAAATGAGGTCAGATTGGATAATTTCCTCGTCTGAGGGTTCCAGTGCTGATACTTCTGCCTGACTTGTGTCACTTGATGGGTTTGGCTGTGCTGGAGGTCCAGCTTTTCCTTATGTGCTGTTTTGTAGTAACGCATAACTTCAAAGAGCGCAACAATGACCTTGGTTTGCAGGCATCTCGCCGTCCCCCGTGGCACTGTCAGATAAAGAGACTCTGTGCTTGATGAGCGCTTCTGCCTACAGTCCCTGAGCCAGAAAGAATATTTCAACTTCACAGCCTGCGTTTCCTTCGTTAACCCTTCTCCACCTGCTTTCGGGGTGTTTTTCTTCTTCCCAGTCTCCAAGATTCAAACTGGAGGTTAAATTTGTCTAATTAGCAGTAGGCAAATAGGCAGTTTTATACTGTTCAAAGAACCTTTTTTTCCCCTGAGGATCTCTAGGATTAGCCCTTTAGAGAAACAACATCATCCACCGCATAACATAAAGACACCCTGCTTGTGGCACAGCCGTGCTGAATGCTCAGGAATGGTGAACTGCAGATTAAAATGTATATATATTTATATATCAAAAGTGGCCAGTTATAATTACAGGGGGAATTTAAGTCTGACAGCATCAGCTAGGAACACCAGAGCTAACATCCCTTCTAATATGCCACTGTTTAATGAATCCTAGGGCCAGGTTTAAGACAGGAGGCCTACGCCGGTGCCACTACATCCAGCGAGAGAGCAGCCGTGGTGTTACTGCACACCCCGCCTGTGCTTCACGCTCGTGTGGCTGCATTCAGTCCCCAGGGATGCCACGTTTGAGATGTCATCTCCTCCTCTTGTCCCATGTAGCGCACGTCACCAGACACAGGGCGTTGAGAGCGTGTTGGGGCAGGCAGCGCACACCTGGAGTGTGGCTTCACGGCAATCGGAGGCTGGGTTGCGATACACGTAGGTGAAGTGTGCGTCATAGAATCACAGGATGGTTTGGGTTGGAAGGGACCTTCAAAGTCCATTCAGTCCAACCCCCCTGCCAGGAGCAGGGACATCTCCAACCAGATCAGGTTGCTCAGAGCCCCGGCCAACCTGGCCTGGAATGTTTCCAGGGATGGGGCATCCACCGCCTCTCTGGGCAACCTGGGCCAGTGTTCCACCACCCACATGGTGGCCGTGTCTTCCAACACAGCTGAGAACCAGGTGATGTTGCCTTCGGTACAGATGACATAAACCCAGCAGGGACTCTGCGTGTATTCTCCGGTTGCCGTATCACACCGAAAGGCCGTGCCACCAAACCACCTTCACCACCATACCCTGCCTAGCTAGATTAAACCTGGCCCAAGCACGCCCACAGGTTTTGGGCACAGATCCATTTGCAGGCACCTACAGGCCTTCACCGATGAGACAGAGAAAAATAGCAGCTTCCCAGTGTCCCTGGAGCGTTTCTCTACACGAAGTGTCTTTGTACGTCCCCATGAGGGAGATTACAGTGCGTTTAGCAAGCTACAGAGGCAGAGTTTATGGGGGTGGCAGGGATGAGAGTTGAAAAGACTGCCTTCCCTCCAGCGGCATCCCTTTCCAGCCCAGCCCTCATCCCCACCTGTGTGTTGTCCACACAGCCCAATCTATTCCAGCCCATAAAACCCAAACTCCAGGCAGCCTTTATCAGGAAGATCCTTTCTGTCAAAGTCATTTGATTTTTCCTCTCCTATCCAGTTGCATGAGAGGTGGTCTGAAAATTAGTTCTTCATCTTGTATTTAGAGAGAAGAAAAGAGCTTACATAGCTTATTTTGAGCACTGAGATCATCTTCATCAATTTTACCATGGCCTGTGAAATATATGAGATGTTAAGGTTTGAGATTCTAGAGTAACGGGAAACCTGGGGAAATCCCAGCTTGCTTTCTAAAATAAAGGTAATTTTTAGCTCTCATGATGGGAGAGTACAGCAAAAATATGAATCCTTAAAAGCAAAAAAAAAAAAGAAAAGCACCCTAGCCTTCTTTACTGTAACAATCTCATAGACTTTAATTAAATTTTAGGATTATTTGGGGCTGGACTCAAGAGATGAGCCAGTGGTGATGACGCTGTCATAGACGTACACGGGGAGTGGTGCACCAGGAGAAGGTGAGTCATCTGCTACCCAGGTCAGACCTTTGCTGCTGGGGAAAAGGAGCAGCCTTGCATCAGGTTGACAGAGTTATTTTTATAGGCTCAGCCTACTAAAGCCTAATTTTTAGGCTCAGCCTAATAAAGACATGCAAAGGAATGCATGAGAAATATGCCGTGAACAGTGAGATAACACAGGTTACACCACTCATAATTAGATTTTTTTGGGGAAAAAAATCACTTGAGTACAGAAACTAAACCGATCTCTTGACTTCCTGCACAAGTAGCGTTATTCACATCGATATTTCACCACACCTCCTCTGCCAAAACTTGCTTCTGCAGCCCAAAATCTGAATATGAACGGAGAGCGAGACTTCCACGTCTTGCTTCCGCATCCGTCGAGACCTCTGCGTGGCCTGATGAAGAGGGCACCTTCCTGAGTGACACCCACGCATCGTTTGCGTGCTGCGGAACAAATCCTGGCCGAACAGGAGGACGTTTGCTGGGTGTTAAGTTGGGTCAGTGGCAGTTCACGTCAAGCCAAATGTCAGAAGGTGTTTTCTGGCAGCAAGTTCATCCCACACTTGCTTGAGACACGTCAACAGCAGAGCTTATCTTTAGTGAAGGAAAATGATTGATGTAGTGCTCTGGCGAAAGGAAAAATAAGAAGCAAATGAAGGCAGAGACATGGTTTTGTCTCAATAAATTAATTATTTTCACCTGAGAATTAGGCGACACAGTTTATTCCCATTTATAGTGCCAGCAGAACTTGACTCAGACGCGTCTTGTCAAACCTAGCAGAGCGCGCACAAGAAAACATGGCCATCTTTAGGAGATGTAATTAAATCCCCTCTAATTAAGTTTTCTGATGATTTCTCCTCATATATTTTTAACTAGACCCGAGTGTATCCAATGCCTTGGTCAGAAATTATATTCAAAACATTTTTTCTGCTATGTGGACTTTGATTTGGCCAGCTCTGCAGATGTTGGCTGGTAGCACTGAAGCAGAACTTTACAGAATGTGGAAGAAACATTTTCTAGTGCAGCCAAGATCTAAAACCCCAGGAATATAGGTTTATAGCTGTTTCTAGATGAGCTTATAACAACTCGATTTATAGATTTTTTTTTTGTGGCTTTCCATTACAAATCGAACATTAATTAGATAATTTGGAATGAAAGGTGTTCTGGCTTGTAAATTCCTTTTTTTTTTTTTTAATCTGTCCTTGATGTAGCTAAATATTTCTTTTCCGAGAATACATGTACGGACTTTCAGGAATTCAGTCCAACCACTGGCACAGGAAGATACTGAAGTATTTTTAGGATATACAAGTAGGATGCTAACGGTACAGGTGATCAAGAAATTAAGTTTTGTAGTCTTAAAGCTGCTGAATCCACCCTCAGAATCTATGCAGCCAGAGTTTTTATTGACCTTGAGTTATGTTTATAGACGCTGTGTGATGATATCACTCCTTCATTTACCCAGTAGGTACAGGATACCCCACTTAGATGACACCTCTGTGGTTCAGGTTCGTATCACTTAACCTGTCTGGTGAAGTTTTGTGTAATTCCTGAGCCTCTAGCAGCTTGCTGCTGCCAAAAGTGGTGGTCCTGCTTTCTCCTCCTTCATTCCCAGCTTGTTGGATCAGCAAAAAAAAAATATGTTTGGAAGGGGGTCTTATGTTTGTGGGTTTGCTTCTTGTTTTTATTTTTTCATTCTTTTTAGTTGGGGCAGTTTTCTGCTGGTTTAGGTTGTTTATTCAGGGTCAGCTGCCACAGGTAGAGCAGGAGAAGTGGTGGGAGGTTGGGACTGTGAAAGGCAGAGAGTCAAGAGAATCATAGAATCACAGAATGGTTTGGGTGGGAAGGGACCTTCAAAGCCCATCCAGTCCAACCCCCCTGCCAGGAGCAGGGACATCTCCAACCGGATCAGGTTGCTCAGAGCCCCGGCCAACCTGGCCTGGAATGTTTCCAGGGATGGGGCATCCACCACCTCTCTGGGTGACCTGGGACAGTGCTCCACCACATTCATCGTAAAAAAATTCTTGTTAATATCTAATCCAAATCTACCTCCCTCTATTTTGAAACCGTTACCCCTCATCCTATCACACCAGGCCCTACTGAAGAGTTTCTCCCCATCTTTCCTGTAGGACCCCTTTAGGCACTGAAGGCCACTGTAAGGTCTCACCCGGAGCCTCCTCTTCCCCAGGCTGAACAGCCCCAGCTCTCCCAGCCTGGCCTCACAGCAGAGCTGCTCCAGCCCTCTGATCACCTTCGTGGCCTCCTCTGGACCCTCTCCAACAGCTCCACATCCTGGCAAATCTCTGGTTATACCAAGTCTTGATTCATGTGCAGAATCTTGAAGGCTCCATTTTGCAAATCTCCGCATGGTTTCGTATGTGGCCATTCCTAATTTCTTGCCCTGAGAGGGAAGTTTTCTTGCGCGTTGTAAGGGGAGCAGGACTGGGGGCTAGCTGCTTAAAGCATTCTCCTAGTTCTCTTGGTCTTCCTTGCAAATTGCCCTTGCCCCCCGTATTTTAAACCGATTGAACTGAAAGATGCTGCAGTTACCGTCTTTATATCACAGTTCAATGTCAAAAGTGCCATTACAGTAGATTTTCAATCCCAAGCAATTACCATTTGTTTATAGCAACAACTGCAATCCATTAAACGAACACGCCGGCACAATTGACAGTGTATCTGCAATTATTCGCCTGCAGCTAAACGAGAACAAACCTATGGCGTTCCAGCCTGCATTTCAAGTGGGAGCTGGAAACCCAAGCCATTTTATTTATATTTTGGGAGACAGAATTTAAAATCTAAAGTAAATACCAAACCATTTTATTTATACGTTTACATTCAGGTTTTACTTCAAGCTCCTGCCTTATCGTAAGACAAACTCTTCCTACGCGAAGGCATAAAGAAGATTCTCCCGAGATCACGCTGGCGGTTTTATTTACTTCGTCCACCACCCGAACTCCCGGCACAAATATTTTGCGGTTGTTACAGAAAAGAGAAATTGCCATTCCCAACCAGATCGATGCAGCATCCCGTCTCTGACAGCGGTCAGTGTTGACTCTTTCAGAAGACGATATAAATCCTCCGCTTCCAGCCTCCTCTGTCGTTAAGTGCATGCAAGGCACTTAATTGTTCAATCCAGAAAAATCATCCCTTCCTGACCTTAGCTGATCAGAATTGTGCATAGCTTTATTTATACCAACATTAACATTTATCTTGACGGTTATTAGTAACGCCGTTAGCAGGAAGCACTGCGGATTTTATTAATATTCTTCTCTAAACTCACGGTGCCAATCGAGGGCTTCTGGCAATCCTTCACTCCCCAGCAAGTTCCTCCTACAGAAACCTCCCACTCCATCCCTCTCCCTCATCCCTTCGATTTCTGCCCGTATCCACAAGCTAGAATTTCTCTGCGCCCTCTTTTGTTACCAGGATTCCTCGTTCTTCCCCCAGTTTCAGGGGCAGGTAACGGTTCCCTTTCCCTACTCTGATCTGTTGAGAATTTACACGTCTCGCCGGAGCCGCGGCTCTGCCAACCACTCAGCTTTTTTCCTTATCGGCACTGTTCTTGCTGTTATCATCTCTCTGCTTTGGAGCCTCAGCTGCAGATTCACAGATTTAACACCAGAACAAAGCGCTGCCTCAATTAGTCTGACCTGCCAGCTCGCGGGAGCCACTACGTTTCACCCAGTTAACTTTGCGTTGTGACTGGAATTCTTTATTTTTAAAGCACTGCCAGCTGTCTGGGCTTAGACGCACCTGAGATGGCTTTGTGCGAAGTCAGCTTGGCTTCAGTTTGATTTACTGGTTCAGGAACAGCCGTGCATACAGATGGAGCTGTACTTGTTCTGGAGCCCGTTTGGGTCTGGGAGCGACGCAGCTGCCTTGAAACGGTGCTGAGCCTGGGCTAGGAAAGCCCTGCCAGAGCTCAGCTGGCTTTGCTTGGAACCAGCTCAAGCATCGCCGTGCCACATGTCACGCTCTTGGAAACCGTAAATTTGGGAGGACGGTGACAAGGTGTCCCACCAGTGCTACGTGAAGTCATTTCTGGCTCAGCATAGCGAATTAGAATCATAGAATCACAGAATGGTTTGTGTTGGAAAGGACCTTCAAAGCCCACCCAATCCAACCCCCCTGCCAGGAGCAGGGACATCTCCAACCAGATCAGGTTGCTCAGAGCCCCGGCCAACCTGGCCTGGAATGTTTCCAGGGATGGGGCATCCACCGCCTCTCTGGGCAACCTGGGCCAGGGTTCCACCACCCTCAGCATAAAAAATTCTTTCTAATAATCTGCCTCTCTCTATTTTAAAACAACTACCCCTCGCTCTGTCACACCAGGCCCTACTGAAGAGTCGCTCCCCATCTTTCCTGTAGCCCCCTTTAGGCACTGGAAGGTTGCAGTAAGGTCTCCCGGGAGCCTCCTCTTCTCCAGGCTGAACAGCCCCAGCTCTCTCAGCCTGGCCTCACAGCAGAGCTGCTCCAGCCCTCTGACCATCTTCATGGCCTCCTCTGGAGTCTGGTCCACGTTCTTCCAATGCTGGAGGCTCCAGAACTGGACGCAGTACTCCAGGTGGGGTCTCACCAGGGCAGAGCAGTGGGGCAGAATCCCCTCCCTCGACCTGCTGGCCACGCTGCTCTTGATGCAGCCCAGGATGCCGTTGGCCTTCTGGGCTTCAAGCACATATTGTTGGCTCATGGTGAGCTTCTCATCCACCAGCACTCCCAAGTCCTTCTCCTCAGGGCTGCTCTCCATCCATTCTCCGCCCAGCCTGGATTTGTGCCTGGGATTGCCATGGCCCAGGTGCAGGACCTTGCACTTGGCCTGGTTGAACTTCATGAGGTTTGTACAGGCCCAAATTGTCTCCAGTGAATCTCTGCTGGTGGTAGACTGGTCTGTGGAGCTACCTTGATGTCTCTGCTCCATGGTCCCCAACAGGAGC
>WHYT01017070.1:44077-67608 GCA_009806455.1 Tetrax tetrax | reverse complement strand
TTGTTATTTTTGTTTTTTGTTTTTTTTTTTTTTTTTTTTTTTATTAATTTTTCTTTTTTTTTTTTTTTTTTTTTTTTTTTTTTTTACTTCTGCCTTCTGTTCTTGCCTGACCTCTCGCTCACTTTTGCATTCCACTTCACTTTCCTTCCTTCCTGGGATATGTCCCTTCCCTTATCACTCGGTCTGTTCTTTCATTCCTTCTCTCCTTCTAGTCACTTTTGCCTAAAGCCTGGTGTATTTGGGGATGTCAGCTGCGATGAATTTATGTGAAATGAGCTGCACTGCAAAAGTCACTCTAGTACTGTGCCTGCATGGATAGAACCAAGGATGCCTTGTGGGGTTTTTGTTACCCTTCCTGAAGACTGAAAGCATTCTCAACTTGCTTCCCGTTAACTTTTAGCCCGTTGAAGACGAAAAGGAGTTTCAGGAGATTGTCAGAAAATAGATGGGCACTTTGACCCCGTCCGTGAACTGATTGGCAATCTGTTTGAGTGCGGTACAGCAGGAGCCGAGGGGACCTGCTACGTGGGAGACCCCATCAAAGGGCTTGTAGGGGAGATCAGATACAGGTTCAGAGGGAAAGGGCTGAATAAAAATGGTAACCCAATCATAATTCTAAAATTGTTGTCCGTGTGGAGTGAAACACCCTGAAGATTTACTTTGAGGTCTGGAACAAATGGGATTAGTACATGGAAGACCAAACTGCTCAGCCTCTCCGGCTAGGAGAAGAGAAAAAGCAGTCTCTCGCTTGCATTTCTCTGTGAAACTGCAGACAGTAAATTTTGGTTGTGTGCAGTAGTGAAATATGTTTGCTTTTGTGGAGACCGCAGAAGATTGGAATGGAGGGAGCTTTTTGCGGAGGACTGGGCTTAGTAGAGAGCTGGGGAAAAAAGTTTGCGGAGGCTTTCCTTGCAAAGAGTGTAAGGTGGGGTAAGGAAGCATTAACAAAGTGTTAATGTGTCAAGACTGTAGATCCCTGCTCAGGGAAACAGGGACATCCACTGTTTTAACTTATGTTTTAAATAAAATCTGTTCTTTTTCCACAGTTTCTGAAAACTGTAGCCACATTTCTACTTTAAAGCAGTCTTTTAAGATGTATATGATTTAGCGTTCACAAATGGAGGGAGAAATGAATTAATAAAATGAAAATGCAGTGATTTTAGTGAGCTGTTATTTAAACTTGTATGCAAATCTGTCGAAGCCGTTGGGCCTCTGGCAGGCTTCCTGTCTGGGTCTGGAAGGGATGTGCATCACTGCCTTCGTGGTTGTAATCCCCCCTTTCCCCTTCAGCAGGATATTCCTGTTGATGCTCTGGGAAAACTGCTGCCGTGGCTTCTCGCTTGGTTTGCTCTAGGAAACTGGGAAAAGGCAAACCCAATATATTTACATTTAATTTTGAATAACTAGGTTTGTTTTGGGACGGTCTGAAATTGACGCCTTTACGGGCTAAACATAACATAATCTGGCAAACCGGTTCGTGTTACAGGGGAAATACATTCAAGCAGTGTGTGTTTGGCTCCTGAGTTTGTTTCTAAAAAGTTAAGCAGCTGAATTGGGAGAAATCACTGGATAAACATTTGAAATCAATGATCATTTTAATAAACTTTGCTAGGCAGAGTCCTTACAGTATACCATGGATATTCCTACCCTGAATTTTTAGCACTTAGTTTGAATCAAGCACTAGTTCTTCCTCAGATGAAAAATTGATCAGGTGTTTGAAAACAAAACAAAAGAAAAAAGTTTTCATCTTTCCATTTGAAGATAGAATTATTTCTCGTCATTATGCCTTCTGGTTTCTGTAATTGGTGTAGCTCATTAGCTACAGATAACACTTTATTAAATATGCATCACTTACTGTATGTAATTACCAGTAATGTAAATACTTCTTTCATCACTTACTGTGATTGCTATTAAAAAAACAACTTTAAAAAATAAGCTAAAAGCCTGCTAGCAATTAAGAATACTCTATCAAAGCATTGTTTTAGAAATAATGGGCAAGTGTTAAGTTATGGTTGGATAAACTTCTCTGGTGGTGGCTGGCACCAAGAGCACAGTAATGGACTGGAAATCCTACACCGTGGTACGGAGAAACCTGTCTTCAGAGCTGCGAGCTGCTGAGAAGCAATCTTCTCTTGAGAACAACACTAAGTTACAATTATAGAAATACCCTGCCTGCTGATGCAGTAAAATAAAGATTTTTAATAGTTTGTGGAACTTTCTTGTGGTACTGGAAGATTTGCATCCAGTTAGGTGAGAGTTTTGTGGCTGAAAATAGAATCCTAGCATTTTTTACTTCAGAAGCGAAGTATCTGGGCAGGCTCATTTCTTGGCCGAAGTCCGGCTGAGGAATCTGGGAAGGTTTGTGAGCAGAATTCACCTGCTCGAATAAGAATTCTTAGGAATTTTTTGTCTGTTGGTTTTAGTTTACTATTCAAGTCTTACGGTTAGTCGCAGAAAGCTCGTTACCTAATCAGATAACTTAATCTTTGTATCAGGGAAGTTAAGCAGGATAAAACATTGGAAGTTTTCTCTATACAGTGAAGGTGGATCACTTCAGGTTTAGACACCTCTTCTCTGAGGAAATCAGTAGCATCTCAGATGCTTTTTTATCTCTTACGTCAGCATATATCTCAACTTGAAGTTTAAAATCAGATGTTTCCTTTTATTTTTTTTGAGGGAAGAGGTAAGAGAAAGATTTTTAGGTTCTAAGCATACTTTTATACATACTTTTAATACAGATTTATTTTTTTTTTTTAATTAACAGCTGTTGTTTCATACGTATTTGTCTGATCAAGGTGTGAAAATGTGTTTGATCTTTCTCTGGCACGTTTAATTGAGTGTTTGTCGGTGGAAAGTGTAACCTTTCATGCGGTGTAGGTAAAATAACAGATAGCAACCCACCAGATGGATACACAGCGTGTGGCTCGTGTGTGAGCACATGGCAGCGTTTTATGCAGTTGGATAGAACCAGATAAGCAGTACTTCAGGTTGTATGGAGGAGAAATGTATTTCTCTTGTGAGCTGGATCTGTAGTCACTGGATACGTGCGTTACGAACAGCTTGTAGGAGCTGAAAGGCATGGGAAGCTAGCAAGGTGTTGTTATTGACAAAGGTACTGTTGAAATCATGGTACTTCAGTTATGAATGTCTTTTTCCATCTTCTGCCTTGATGTCTTCAAGAATGCATGATGACAGTCTCCCACCAGAAAACAGAAGTGATGGTGTCTGCTTAAGGTGGGGTTCGTATGTGGGACGGGGACTTGCGGGCAGGAGGCTTCTGCAGTTCATACACGGGGACAAAACCCCTTTTGGAGCCCGCAGGCAGTAACCCCTCTTCGTTATTTGTCAGCTGTTTCCTTGGTAAATCAGCAGCTGGCCTGGTGTTGCTCTACTCTTCGTAAAATGGGGGTGGTGACAACTTTTTCTCCGAAATGCATGGTGTTATTTCACACGGCGAGGCGAAATCTGTACGCGGCTTTCTGAAGCCCTTCATCACCGTTCAGTTCGGCGCTTTGGCAGGCAGAGGAGTGGGATTTCTGCTCTCCGGAGTTACTGTGCTTACGACAAAAATTGGGAACTCTTTTACAGAACTGCCTTCTCTGTTGTGTTCCCCGTCTGAATCGTCCATGTGCGTAGCTTACAATGGTTTCTTCACTTCCAAGTAGCCGTCTTTTCATCGCGGTGGTTACCGGTAACACCCTTTAACGTGGGGTCTTCGAGCGGTCGCTGTTTCGCCCTTCTCTGAAGACTGGCCCTACCCCTTTTCCTTAGCTGATCCTTCCGGAACGACGAATGTTCTTACTGCAGTTAATGAAATGCAGACCTTTTAAAAGCTGAAGGAATCTTGCATTTTGATCTAAGAGTACAAAACACCGGTGGTCTCTATGTTACTTTATTTTATTTCTCCCCTTTTTGAACCGACAGTTCGCCTCGTTGGCGATTGTGTACGTTTGGACAAAGCCTTAAAATTGAATGCCATTTCTTAGGAGCCCCTCAGAATGTTTCTCGATGGCGTAGTATTGAATAAAATACATCTTAACTTCAATCTTTTTCTTTTTTTTTCTTTAACGGAAGGAAATGAAAAGTAATTCCTGGAGTAGTGACTTTTTTGAATTCTCCTTGAAGTCTCACCAGCATACACCACTAGAGGGTAGTGCTCATTGACAGATTATTACTGGTCTCCGCGGAATGCTGGCCAACAGTGGGGGTTTTATGCCTTATTTCATAACTTATGGAGATAACAGATTTTTTTTTTTTATTTGCTAATTACGTATTTTTTAAAGATTTAATATATTTGGGAGGCTTTTTTTTACTTTAGTAATATACATCCCAGTATCTTGGCCAAGCGTGCCAATGCGTCTATAATTCTTAACAGTGTATGGGAGTAAATCAGTGGGACTTTTTAGGTAATGGCCACAGGAAAAACGGTGGAAATATAATTATGAGTGTATTTATATAAAAACAGTAGTTGGGAAGGGAGTGGGAAGTTATTCCAGCTCTCTGAGGACCTGTATTTAGGGCTTTTTTTTTTTTTTTTTTTTTTTTTTCTCTTCTCAAAACAGAAATGAATTGATAGAATAAACTATTTTAGTAAATCAGTTTGGCTTTCTGGGTTCAAAACAAAATGGCATCATCAGGATTTTTAACAAATTAGATGTAATGATATTACATAATCTTGTTACAATTATGGTATTGTTGTTTCCTAGTGCTTGTTTTAATATATGCATACAATAACACTTGATCAGAAAATTATCTTTTCAAAACCTGCTGATTTACTTCTATACAGGTTTTCTTATATAAAGAGTTATAAAACACTTAGTTATGTTATTTTTAATTTTCTAGTTGGTCGGATTATGTTTCAACTCTTCTCAGACATATGTCCGAAGACTTGCAAAAACTTTCTTTGCTTGTGCTCAGGTAAGTAGCATGCTTATATTTAAGATTTTTAATGTTTCACACAATTATTATTTGTTTATGCAGATATAAACCACAGCATGATAATAATGCTGGTGGCTTTTTTGTTGGCTTTTTTTTTTTCCTTAATGTGAGGCCTCTCTGGATAGAAGTGATTGACAAGGTTGAAACTACGGTGGAGCGATTGATCACTCAGGTTACACAGATGTGATAAAGGCAAGGAATTTTTTAGGATTTATCAGGAGACATATTAAGTATTAATGTCAGCGCACAGTAGAATAGTGACATTTGACTTGGAACACCACATAACATTTTGAATATATATCAATCTTTTCTTATATAAAATTTTGATTATATATAATAAGATTTCGAGTGTATTTCAGGTGCATAGAAGAGGGATGAGAGGACAGGAGATTGTATTAAATCTGAGAAGACTTTTTCATTTTTAGCTAAATGGAGGATTGAATAGGAATATGGTGGTCCCTTAGAAATTCCCTTAGAAATGGGGTTATTTAGTGGGGGAGAGGAGAGAAGAATCTGAAGTCAGAGACGGCGTTGGCAGAAGAATGTCTGGCTGTAATGTAGCACCCTCCAATCCGTTTTTTAAGCAGGACTTAACTTTTTAAAAATGGTTTCTAATAATTGGAAAAGTAAAGGTAGTAAGGGTTTGGTGGATTTTTTTTTGTGTGCACTATTCTTCAGGTATTTTTCAGCTGTAAGTTGAAAATTAATCTTGCTTAGGTTATTGTAGGAATTGTCGTATGTTATTTATGCAAAGAATGCGTTCTGCGTCTCTCGGTGATCTCCTGGTCTTATATATGTGAATGCCCAGTGACTTGCAATATACCTTGAATTAACTGCACTGATGAAGGCTTTACCTTGTATAGGAAATAACCCTTTTTCCAAATCATTAAAGTGCTCCAGCAAGAGTTTCCAGGCAGCATTTTAACATCTGGCTTTAGTGAACAGCTTTTAGCTAACTGGTTATGTGAAACCAATTTGTTGATATGCTCGTGTGTTAACGTCCCAAAGTTCATCTTGTCAGAGCTCAAATCTCAGAATGTGATGTGTTTTAGACAAACTCTGTGAAGATGTAGAAGAGCTTTATAATACTATGAACTTGTGGAAGGTACAGTACCTATCTCATTTGTTTTGAGGTCTGTCTGGTTATGCCCTCTCTTTATTCTGCTTTCTGACTTTTTTAATCACTTATGCTTATTAAAGAGATAACTAGGGATAGACTGACAACGGGAAAGAATGGTACAGCTGTCAGAAAAGTGTGAACTTGTTTGAAGTTTATCGTTATCAGAATAGATTACAAAAGATAAATTAAATGCAGTAGCAGACTGAGTAGCATAACATCTGAGCCTCATGCTCTGTAGCACTGAAGGATTGTTTAAATCCTTACAGCAGCTTTGCTGGAAAAAGTTAGGTGGACATAAAGGAAGGAAAAGATGTTGGAGATGATGAAGAACGAAACAAGCAGAACAACAACAACTTTTTTTTTTTTTTAAGAAGCTACTTATTTGTGTTACTCCCTATTTGAATTCTGCTCTACAGCTGGCTGCACAGGTTTCATTAATGTCTTCAGCTGGAACACGTCTTTAATTGGAAGAACATTTCAAAGTAAGCACAAAGTTAGGAGGTCTACTCTTGAGATCGGACTTCTGGATTTAAAAGCTACCTGAAACATTTTTTTTTTCATTCTTGCAAATTGTATTTGCTACTGTGTACTCATAGGACAGAATGATAATTTGACAGATATCTTTAAAAACTTGCTACTAAACATGTGATAATTAAATTCTGTGGGGGAGAAAAAAGCATATGGAAGAACCTGAAGTAATTTAGTTTCTTTTGGTGAATGTAGTGCTTAAGAGAATTACATTATATTCATTTATTTTGCCAGTAGAAGCCATATTGTTTCTGCTGTGGTAATTTTTAGTTGTGAACTAGACAGGTGAAATAAGCCATTTCCTTCCAGAAGTTGGGCTCCCCTGACTCCTACCACTTTTCCCAGCGATAGAACTTTAGTCACCGTAGAAGCGTGAGTTCCTATCAAGTATATCTTTTGTCCTTACTTTTTGGTCTTTGCAAGAAATCTTTGAATCACTGGGGGTTTACTCAATACAGCATAATTTTCTGGCGCTGATATGATGTTGTAGTCATGCACAAGGTCTGTGCTCGTCTAAGGAGCTGTACAGCGATAGAATAGTGGATGCTATCCCTTTCTGGACCATACAGTCCACATAATGGAATACTGTAGCAGCAGACTGAGCATTGTACACTTTTGTGCTACGTAAATAAAGAATTCTGCATGCTAGGTCAATCCAGCACATTGTTTCTCCTTAGAAATGTATGAGTACCCACCTGCACTGTAGCTGACAAAGGCACCGCGGCTGCGGGGTACGCTGCGTCCTCGCTTCTGCTGTTAGGGACCTCACAGCAACTTGATTTGGTTGTGCGCTTCCGTTGGGAAAAGCAGTTTTACTTGTCTCAAGGCAAGGTGATAGGCCCTGAGAGAATGACTGGAAAGCAGTGTTTGAAGCGCTGTGCCCGTCGTCGTGCCGGCTGCTCCCTCCGTAATCTCCGTGAGGCGAGCCAGGATGTTTTTATCAGAAACAGATGGAGGAGGACAGGGTGATCCTGGCTGCCTTCCTCTGACATTGTTGTCAGAAATAGCCCTGGCTACTGTGAAAGAACGTTGTCTATCCTGACAGCAAGAGGCTCCTTGCATTTAAATTAAAACATCTGCACTCACAAACCGGCATTTGCAGGTCCTTCAGTCAGTCTGCCTATTAAATAAGCGCAATCCCATCTGCTCTTTGGCACTTCATCAGGAGCTCCCCCTCTCGTCATCGCGAACGGAGACCGCTGTTGGGCACCTCGTGCGAAACAGCTGAGATGGGATTGGCAGAGCAGGGTGTTAACAGGGCATGAGAGCAACGGTTACCCGCCGAAGGGAGAAGGGCACTTTGATAAAGGCCCTTTTGTGGTGCCCCCCTCAGCTAACGCGTTATCCCGTGGAACCGTTCTGAGTTCTTCTCCACCATCCCATTTCCAGGTGACTTGCAGCGTATGGAAAGAACTGCTTAGGCAGGAAGGGTGCAAGTAAATTCAGCCTAAAGGCCTTTTTTTTTTTTTTTTTTTTTTTTTTCATTTTCAGACAAAATTCAGGCATATTTAGGGCACAAAGAATAAGGCTAGTATTTGTCCGTAGACAAAAAAGAAGCCCAGACAATGGGTGCAACGTGGGGCTCGATGGAGCACAACTAGCTTGAGTTGGTAAGGCATGAGACTCTTCATCTCAGGGTCGTGGGTTTGAGCCCCACGTTGGGCGCCAGCACGGGCTGTTGTGTTTTAACCCCAGTCAGCAATCAAGTACCATGCAGCTGCTCGCTCAGCTCCCACCTCCCCAGGGAACGGAATCAGAAAGAAAGAAAACTCGTAGGTTGAGATAAAAACAGTTTACTAGGACAGCAAAGGCAGAGATAATAATATATAATGGTATTAAAATATACAAAAAAAACCAATTGCACAATTTGTCACCACCTGATGATGCCACAACCAATACAACCTGTCCTGAGCAGCGATCGCAAAAGGGAGCCAAGAGTGATCTCGGAACGATTCAGAGGGAGGGGAAAGAAGAGAGGGCTACCCATACATTTATTTATTTATTCCTGTTTTGATTCTCATTCAGTTTGTCCTGGAATGGTTCTTGTCCACACAATTCTGTTCCCCTGTTCTGTCAGTCTCTTCAGGAATGGGAGTCTGTTTCGTGCAAGCTTCATGCTGAGATGGTGAGGGCTGGACAGATTGGCATTAAGGAGTGGCCTGAAGCTGATGTGGATAGGTGAAGGTGTGACACATGCTTGGAGCAGCTCAGTCACACTTTTCCAAGAGGGGATTGCATTGAAACTGAGTTGAAGCCTGTTCTGAGCTCAGATTTCTGTCCTGGGATTCAGCTGGCACCCAGGTGTAGAAGTGGCTTGAAAAGGACTCCGTTTGTAAGCTTCAGCTAGAAGTGTAGCTGTAACCACAGAAAATAGTTAAACCATCATTATCACAAACTCTTGTTTTCTTATAAATTCTCCTGAGTGGATTGCTAATAAGTACAGCCCTTCTTGGAAGGGGAGGAAATTTTTTTTTTTAGGAAGGAAGAAGCCTAATTTTCACTTGAGAGTCCCTTTGCAAATGGCTCCCTTCTGCTATTAATGGGCAGTGAAAAGGCGACAGGTAGGACTGTGTTATTTTTTTTTTATAGTTGTTCAGTGACAATTTGTAGATTCTTTTTGTTTCACTTTCTTGCAGGTGAAAAAGGAATTGGCAAAACAACTGGAAAGAAGCTGTGTTACAAAGGCACTACGTTCCATCGTGTGGTTAAAAACTTCATGATTCAGGGTGGGGACTTCAGCGAAGGTAAAATACGCTTTTAAAACCAAAATGTTTTAAGTGGAACAGAAATATTAAAACTTACATGGCCATAATGTAACTTTAGAAAATGCCATGCAAGCCTTGCAAAGCCATAAAAATATTCTGTTTGCTGTGAAATATAGCATAGATCACCCATTTCTTTGTTAATCTTTGAAATTCTGCAATGTTTCAACTGAAGTAATATTTACTTAGAGAATGTGTTAAGTTAGAGAAGAAAAAAAAAATCTTGTTGGAGTTAACACCTACCTTATTAAACCAGAATTCAAATCTAAAATGTAGTCTTGCTGCTTTTCACCTTTGTGTCTGCGGTAGAAGCAACGCTGGTAATGCTCTGTTGATACAGGAACCTAGCTATTTGAAGAAGTTTACTTTTTAAAGTTATTTTTAGTAAATGAGCTAGAAGTGCTTAATGGCTAAGTCTCCAAAAAGAGATTTTTCTAGGAGTTTTTGTTTCCTTCCCTGCAGCGTGTGTACAACACGGTGTTTTAGCCTGTTGTCTTGCCCTGGAGTACCTGTCCTTACCAAAATGTGTGTTTTCTTCACTCTGTCTTGAAATCTTGAACCTGATAAAATAGGTACGGGGAGGGAATACCTTGTGTTGAGAGTCAAGTAGAAGTAAGGATGCCTTTAAAAAGGCTAGCTGCTTTCTTACCTCATCCACTCGAGTGGTCTCTCAGCTGCTTTGAGCAGGGCAAAAGTGTTGGCAATTCCTACTGTTGTCTTTTTTATTTATTTTTATTTTTTTTTTTTTGCTTGCTGCTGCTGTTTTGCTGTCTGCTGCTGCTTTAGCAAAATACCAATGAGGATTAGCCTTCAGAGCCCTGCTGCAGACTTCCCAGTGTTCAGGGGCACCGTGGCAATCTCCATTCTCAATATTTTGAGTGTCACCAGGATAGTGCACAACTGATTTTTCTTCAAGGAGCACTTGCTCAGATACTAGTAACTGGCCAGAGTATCCTGGTTTGTTATAAAACTGGTGGAATGTTACGTACAGCTTTTTTTTTTTTGGTAAATGAAACAAAGGGTTTAATTCATGCTTTTTAATGTGTAGGTAATGGAAAAGGAGGTGAATCTATTTATGGTGGCTATTTTAAAGGTAAGGGGAAATATGTCTTTGCAGATTCTTTATTAAGTTCTGAGATAAACAAGTCTTGATTCCCAAGCTACTTAATGAAAACAGGTCTACTTAAAGATCACTTTTGCATGAAACTAATGTTGCATGAGAATTATTTTTATTTGCATGACTTTCAGATAATTTTTTTTGGTAAAATTTAACTTTAACTGACAATTAATTAAAGCTAACATTATTGGTTAAACATGACTTTCAGCATGGAGGTTAGGCAACTTTATTCATGAATAAACTCCTATCTTCCTGCCTAAAACTGTCAACATATTCTTTTGTTTATAGAGAATGTGGTCTTTTGCAAAATGAAAAGGTAAGAGACAAAAGCTCAGTAACACAAATTCAAACTGTTCCCTTGTACCCTCCCTAGTAAATATATAGCCAACTGATTGCGCCCGTTTGTAGATGGATATCTGTGTTGCTTGGAGACATGAAGAGTTCTGTGTCTAACCTTTCTGAGGGTTAATGACTTCTGAGAAAAAAAAAAAACAAAAAAAAACACTGGCATAATTTCCAACTCTAAACAATTGTTTCTTCTTCTGTTAATATTCCTTTCCTCCCCTTCCCTGTTCAAGGTTTGTATGCGTAGTGTTCGTTTCTGAAATTGTCTGACGTTGTTTATATGCCACACAAGTTATTTTACATGCAAAGCATTTGTAAATAAATGTACATTTGCCTCTTCTTAAAAATCTGTTGTTGGAAGGAAAATGGTGAGTTTATAATGCATTTTTATTGAAAAAAAAACAGGTAGTTACCATGGTATTCAAGTTAAGAAAGACACTGTATGTATTTATGTAACAGCCTGTGGTTCTGTATGTTTTGCAAGTTAAGTGCATGCCATGAAGTTTGTCTTAAACAGAGACGTAGTTTGGTGTTGGAGTATTACAGCCTTTAGTTAAAAAAAAAGTCTTGAATAGATCCAGTTGCTAAGAAATTATTAGGTTTTGTTTCTGAAGACGGTGAGTGCTAAACATTCAGCGTTGTGTTTTGATGTGTAAAGTTAAAACAGCTCTGTACGCTCAAATCACTGTTTTTAGCTTTGAAAATGAACTTCTGGGTTTATGTTATGCTGTATGACCAGAAATCCTCTTTAAGTCACTGGAATGTAAAATGCACGTTAAGTTTAATCTTAATTAAATTTATACTTAGGTTGCAGGAGGAACATGTTCTTTAGTTTCTCAGTGAGGCATCTCAGTTTATTTTCTGTTGTGGTTTTTTTGAGGCTTCCAGGTTTGAATTGATAGGTGGCTAGCTTTTAACGTGCCATACCAGGGCAGTGGCTTTTTCTCTAGATCTTTCCACCTGAGGTGCATGCTGTGTAAATAACAGAATCACGTACGTTAAGCCTTGTTTTAGGATGTCAGTAAGTCTACCAACCTTGTTTCATTGAGAAAATGCTGGATTTAAATACGAGTCTGTGAGAATTTAATGTTTATTGAAGACACTAACAATGACTTTGAATTTTTTTTTCAATAGAAATGTTTGCGCTATATCTGAAACTTTTCTTTAAAAAAATACTTTCTGTCTCATAACTGCTTCTACTGTAACTTTTGAGAGGCTTGTTTAAACTTGATTTTTGGTTTATTTCCAACCTGCTTGTGTTTCTTCAGCAGCAGCAGAATTTCTCCTTATAGCATCCATAAGTTACTAAGAAAATTAGACTTGCATTCCTTGTCAGGGAAAAAGCTGACAAACATATTTTTTCTTCAAACAGATGAAAACTTTATTCTCAAACATGACAGAGCGTTCCTTTTGTCAATGGCAAACCGAGGGAAACATACCAATGGTTCCCAATTTTTCATGTGAGTAGATGTTATACGACAGTTGAGCTTTTCTTAAACAGAGAAGCGCTGTTCATGAGAAAGATGGTATTGCTAAATTATCTATAACGGTGTTATCCACCTGATCTGAAACAGATTTGAGTGGGTACCTGCAGTATAAGCTGAAATAGGAAACATTAGTTATGGCAATTTGCTTGTGGCGTGCATTTGGATTAGAATACGAATGTTCCTTGATCGTTGCTTTTCACCCTAAAAATATGGCTTATGCAAACAGTTCTTAGCGTCCAGAAAATAGATTCTTTGGCGTTGTGTGCTTCAACCAGATCTTAACAGATTATCTGCAGATTACCATGTTGAGCATTGTATGCCAAAGGGAGTGAGATCTAGAGGTGGTTTGTATGGTTTTGCATGTGCTTTTTAAAATACGATGATTTATTATTTAGTTTTGAGGAATTTTTTTTGGTTTATTGTTTTTTGGGTGTTTTATTTTGGTGGGAGGATGAGTGGGGATTTTGTTTGTTGTTCTGGGTTTTGTTTCTAATTTGGTTTTTATTTTGGAGTGTTTGTTCCTGACATGCTTTTCTTCTATATTGCTGCATAGTTCTGTTTACTTGTGCATATACCAACTACTTTTGTACCAACACTACGTAAAATTATGTGCTGATAATCAGATTTTTCCTTCATTACTTAAAAAAAAATAAATCCATTCTAGTGTGTAGCCACGTTCTGTTAAGGTGTAGAAAACACATCACACTCTACCATCAATAAATGCTCAGGTTTGGTGTGTCAGGGTCTTCTGGTTAAAGGAATTGTATTCTAGGTTTAATATTAGTATTTTTAAATTTGCTAGTTTTTGTGATTATTCTTCCTGTTAACTCCCTTTTTAAAATTGTCTTCTGTTAGTGTTTAACAGTTTGTATTTGGAAAGGTCTGGATTTTAACTTTGGGCTCGTGCTTAGAAGAGCTTTGTGAAATAACACTGGTGTTTGCAAAAGTAAATTTTAGTGTAGCTACTGAACTAGAAAAACTATTTTTTTTCTTTGCCATCTTTCTTGGGGGATAAGGATGAATGGCGCTTCCCTGTCTTCAGTAAAGGAGTAAATTGTCCTCAAGAATCTTTCTTTCTTTTTTTTTTCCTTTGCCTGAAAAAGATCTTCAGTATGATACGATGAAGTTCAGATAAGAGACATATTTAGGTCTCTTCCTAAAGAATGCCCTAAAAATGGAAAATGAATAGGAACCTAAGAGGAAGTCTTTCACAGTTACCGCTGTTCTGGCTTTCCACAGAGAGAGAATCGTAAGTGTAAAAAAGACCAAAACAAACAAGCAAAGCCAAACCAAAACAAAAAAACCCCAAACTTGTTTTGTTACCTTCAAACCAAATTTTAGGTGTTGTACATCCTTACAGTAAATCTGAATGGCTATATATGCACATTAGTATGGAAAACAGTCTATATGTAAAAAAAAAAAAACCCTGTGGTTTAATAAGCTCTCTACAAGACATTGGTTCACTGTTTATTACTTAGTGACTTGTCCTTTGGTTCTCCTTTCATAATTTTCCATTTTTAAGCTTATCTGAACGATATATATACATGAACACTTAATGATGTCACATCAGTCAAGAAGCCATCATTTGAGGGCTCTAAAGTTTCTTTGCTCCTTTACATTTAATTCAGAAGTGTCTTCTTTCCCTTCTGCTTAGTAGACTCAACTTGTTCCATGAGTTTTAACCGGTGTAAACACCTCGTCTCTCCCCACACACTGAAACAACCTAAGGTTGTGTTGGATGCTAAATTATAATTTGCAAGGAACAATAAAACGAACAGTATTTTTAAGATGTAGATTTCTTAAAAAAAATTCTGTTTCTTCATAAAATCACTCATAAAAAGAGGAAGCCTTAATTTGGTGGGAACTCAGGCAGTGTAAGATGCCTAAACGTAATCATCTCCGTGTAGGCTAGAGTCACCTCAGCTGCCTGTAGGAATCCAAAGCCGCTTTTAGGGTCCTGGGCTGTCCTACCTGGCCTTCAGCTCCTAGGAGAGAAGGATGTGGATGTTCGGAAGGTCCCGTGCGGATGTCGTAGATACCGTTAGTCTTGCTTGGTGACATTTGTCTGATTACTTTAGGCAATGTACTGTGCATTGTACAGCTTTTCTTTAATAAAATGTTTGTTTCCTTTAGTGATACGCTTTAAGCTGAAATTAAAATGTGCTGCTTGTACTCAACGCTCAGTTATTCAGTAGTTTGTCATTAGGAAAAATGTTCTTCAAATGTGTCACCTGAAAATGGTGTGAAAGGTAGTCTTTAGATTATTTTTTTTAATGGTTTTAAGATGTTTAATTTTATTGGTTAGATTTATAGAAAGGGAGGGAATTCATCTCCAGCTGAACTTCTGAGATGCTTGCATTTTTTTCCATAGATAACCTCAGGGATGAGAACTCTACATTCTTCTATTGTACATGTGTCTAATGTAGCAGATAAGGAGTGCAAATAAGTTAATTTCTTTTATGTATTTGTCCAAGTAGGGCTAAAATAATAGCAAGAATTCTGACTGTAACAGTTTTGCTCGTTCATCAGAAGCGTTTTCCCTGCTTACCGCAGAAAAGTGTCATGTAGAATGAAATGTCAGAAGGGCTGTGCTTAATGCTCGTTGACTAATTTTCCTCACTTTTTTTTTCCCCTTACTTGGGTAGGAGTAACAGTTGGGTTGAAAGGAGAATGATCAGCGAAGGCAGGGTTGGTTTTCGTGCACACGTACTTTAGAGAGGCCAAATCTATTCACACGCGTGCAAGAAATTTTTCCTAGTCTGAAGAACTGCATCTTGTTGAAATCCAGCAGAAAGCATTCCGAGACCATCCCTTTATAATGTTTGGATTTCTAAAATACTGGAATTTAAATTTTCTTTACCCAAAGTGATCTGTTGTAGCATTTTATTGCAGACTTGTGTTGAAGATAGTTGTAAGGCACCAGGTTATAAATTGGCTGTTTGTATTTTCAGAGAGCACCATGGTTTAATTTGATTCTTTTCTGTCAGTAACTTCTTTTAGAGCTGTCAGTTGTATAGCAAGTGTTCTAATCTTCCTTTAATTATCCTGTTTCCATGTTGATACTTGGATATGGAATCGCTAGGATGGAGTAGAGGTTGACAGGAGCTACTCTAGAATCATCTTCCTTTTTCTATCTATTTTGAACTGCTGCTGAAAATACATTATTATTATTATTATTATTATTATTATTATTATTATTATTAGCTATTGAGGGAGTGCATCTAGAGCATTGCACAAACATAGCTAATGTCTTTAGGTCCCTGATTTAGCGTTGGGGCAGGGGGGATGGTCAGCCTGTTCTGGGATGTTCCAGCTCCATGGCTGCGTTACTTGTTGGGTGATGTCTTTTGTTGTCATTGGGAAGCTTTGTGTAATAATTAATTTATTGCCTTGTTATTTAGCCATGCAATTTACTAAGGAATACATCCTTATTACAACTTAGAGGAGTCCCATGTTGTGTTCCTTATCAGTTCAAATGCTTGAAGATTTGCTTCTGTGTTGAAAAGCTATTTCAAACTTGAGGCTGGTTTCCTGTTACTGCTAGATTTTTTTTTATTTTTTTTTTTTCTTTCCATATTGAGGGTGTCACTGGTTTAATGTGTGTCTCAAGCTCTGCTTTCTTGCTCAAAATGAAATAGCTTTTTTTGTTTTAAGAAAGTTTTGAATGTGTGGTGCCATCTGTAGTTACTGAACTCAAATGAACTAACCACTTTAGTCTGCTAAATGTAGGATAAAATAATTATGAGGACTCTTTTGTTCTGATTTTACTAATCATTTCTGAATGTTACCAGCTTATTAAGTGGTTCATTTCCAAGTCTTTTTGGTGTCCCAAAATAGGTATTTTTCTAATCAAGAGTGTTGGTTTGGTTTTTGGGTTTTTTTTTTTTCAATTGTGAATGAAAAACCTTTTGAGCTAATTATTTGTACAGTCGACAGTAATGTTAAAAACCTAAAAATTTCAAATGAAAAGGGGCTGATGCTGCATTATCTTTGAGCACAAGTGGCGCGTGTGCACTTAGCACCCAAGTTCCATTGGCTTGATCAGAAGTTTGTGTAAAAGCACGGCCTGCGTGAGCTTTTAGGCCTAGTAAGTAACAAACCGATCGTTTCAACGCTTGGGTATGCAGAGACATAATTAAGAACTAATAGTTTATTTCTGAGGGGGGGAAAAAAAAAAAAAGGACGTGCTTAGGAGTGGATTCAGCAGAGCGTTTGAACACCCCCGTCACTGCGAGCACCCGAATAAACCCACTGAAATGAGTTATTCATCTGCTTAAAGTTGTGCATGTGTTGTGACTCTTTTGCTGGATTGAGCCTCGGCGGGGAGCGGGAGGTTTCTCTTTTCTAACCATTTATCTTTGTAATAGTGTGTGCGAGCAGGTTATGTCTATAGGTTTCTTTTTGTTTTTTTAAGGAGAACTTTACCGTAGTTTTCAAAGTACCTTGTATTCTAAAGAAAATTTAGAGCCCTCTTTTAGGCATCCTTGTTCTGCATACAACTTGATTAATATTAATTATAAACTTGTATTTGATAAAACATAGACTCAGTTTTGTCTGAAATTGTATTACAATTTATTTCTGCCATTTTTGTGTAAAATTTACAGAAACAGTGTTACATCGTGCGCTCCAAAGGTAATGTCTCATTCCTCTAAGGCTGTGTCCTTTCCTTTTCTTCTTTCTGTTTTTATCTATCTTGTTTTTCTGATCATGTTGTTATGTACATTGAATCCTTTCTTAGGACTGAGGTTCTTGGGGGGGTGGGCAATAACATACTTGTATCAAAAAGATGCTTTTCTCTTCAGCAGTATCGCAAATCAATTTACTTTAAACTTGAGTGAAGAAAGGTATTTGTCCTTCTGTAAATAACTTGCATAATAGTATATATTACAAGGCAGATTTGGAATGTTTTAAGTGATAAAAGTTCTGTGTAAAAACGTTTTATTAAAAATATTTTGGGGGAGGAACTCATCACGACTCCAGGTTTCTATAGCACAAAAGCAGTAAGTAGGTTTTCTCCTGGTTAAGTTTTAAAGCCAAAGTAAATATCCAAGGATTGTAGGGCAGAACATAAGCAGAAAACTTTGAAGTCTTTTAAAGTGCAAGCTTGAGGATGTGTTGTGTGACAGCCCTAACATTGAGATGAGAACTTTTTCAAAAGCGGGATGAGGAGCTGGGTTTCTGCTTCCCACAGGAAGCCTGTTAAGTCACCTAACTCCTTGTCACGCATCTGAAAAGTGTTCTTTTTGGATAATACTTTTCCTTCGTGTTTTCACTTCACAAACAAGTACATGAGAAAAATCCTATCCTTTATATCTGTAAAATAGCCAGTGTAATGGTAGAAAGCTCCACGTGGGTTTGAATGTACCACCTACCCCTTTCCTTGCTCCTCGAGGACTAGGCTGAAGAAAATTCTTGCGGAGGTCATTGGCTCAGTTGGTCGTCAGGCGCTGCCGCGGCACGGCAGGAGCGCGTTACTGCAGCCTTTGTGTCAAGTGTCTTTCAACCTGTTGCTCTTTCTAACTCATTCCAAGCACTACGCCTTGTTTATGATTTGTTTCATGGAAGTAACCCCACTTCTATTTTCACTACTTGAAATCAACTTTATAATTAAGCCCGCTTAAAAAGTTTACTTAACAGCAGGTTGTTAATGCAGTTAGCTTTTGCTTAAAGAACTTCAAAAGCTGTAAGCATTTTTCTGTTTGTAGCTATATGCTGTATTAGCAAGGGAAAAACAAAGAATACCCCCTACTTCTGAGAAATTAAATGTCATCTTGATAGCCTTTCTTTCCCTGTGTGAAACCAAAGGAGTTTTCTGCATTATTTAGTATTCCAGAAGTGGAAGGTCTGGTGGGCATTTAGAGCTTAAAAAAAAATCAGAGTGTAAACACTCCTGATTCCCAGTTCCATCTTTTGGCACGCGTTCCAGCACTGCAGTGTTTTGTGACCCAATAACTCAAAAGTAGAGTGAAGGTAGGTGCTTAAAAAGCAGTACTTTATTATAGCAGTGAAAAAACCTGACTTCATTGTACCACATCTGTGTTACTGTAAATTTAGAAAAAGCATCTGTGATTCCATTATTTATTTTGAGAGAGGGGAGTTCAGTGGAAGAAGGCTAAAAATTTAGGTGAAATAGTGACTGAGGAGAAGAATGTTTTCAAATATTAAAATAACTTCAAATGCAAATTATCTTCTGGTTTTTTTCTCCCCCAATCTATAAGCACATACTGGTCTTTGCTGAATTTGTCTGCAGAGCAAGATTCCCTGTGCAACATTACTTTTACAAGTAAACCTGTATTCATTTTCTTTCCTTTTTGGAAAAGAATATAGAGAGATCCCAGATCCTAGCGTTATCATCAAAAAGGTGAATCTTAACATAGAATTACATAGGCACCGTCCTGAATATTCCAATTTGAAGTCGACTCAAAGTTGACATAACTCCATCAAACACCTCTTAGGATATGCAGTTGCATTTCCCCTTCAGGCTAGAAACAGCGAAATGTGGCCAGCTGAAAAACAGGGAGGAAGCCTGCCTTTATCACAGGATGAACCGTAGGGTAACATTTAATGTCCGCTTGCGTTGTGCTGCTGTTGCTTTTGGGAAGCTTGTGAGCTGACGTGCCGTAGTCTGGATGGTTACAGGCAGAAATATCGCTTTGTTCGCTGAGTCACGAGGCCAGTCAGGTAAAGGGAGAGTAGGAAAAAAAAAAAAAGCAAGGAGGGGGGAGAAGCAAAGAATCTATCACATGTGATAACTCTCTTCATTTTTTAAAAGAAACTGACTTTAAAATGACCTTGTAATGTGAGAACCTATCAATTTCAGAAGCATTTAAATTCCATCCCAGTATTTATTGCCAAATTGTATCTTCTCTGTGATTAAAAATGTTAGTGAGTTATATTTGAATGTATACTTAAAGATACTTATTGAAAAAATTGTTTATTGCATGCATAAAATGATACTTGGTACAACTTTTAAGTATGCACAGTTAGCTAAACTTCAGATAAATTTCATGTAAAAGTTTTAAAAAGCCTGTGTGTATATCTGTAAAATTTTATTAATTCTGTGTATGTAACTGGATTTTTTCACTATTTTTTTTGTCTTACCTTCATCTCTTTTTTTTTTTTTTTTTTTTTTTTTTTTGAAGCCTCAGTATGTTAAAATATTTAGGACTCACTATGCCTCTGGCAAATTAGGCAAATAAGAGATATTTGATTATGTTTCAAAAATCTTTAACGACAAACTACAAATTAAAAGCAAAATTATTTGCCGTAAAGCTAGACCTGAACCACTGTGCAATCTTTCCTTTAGCCTAAAATGAGTGGTTAATGAAATATGTTTTGGTTGTTAAGCCATCTTTAGGCTCACTGCATCGTATGGGCTTGTTCTAGAATTTGCTTTGGAAGGTGGTCTTTATCAGCTGACAGCTAATTTTGATTTATCAACTTATTTTGCCCCGTAGCAGCCTTTCTGACAAGAGTGATACAGCAGAGAAAGCGGTCGATGTGAGCACAAAGAGGGACAAACCAGTGGTACGTCCTGAAGAAATCCCCCCGGTGCCTGAAAACAGATTTTTGCTAAGAAGAGACGTGCCTGTCGTCAACGTAGAACCTGAACCGTAAGAATCGCTGAGCTTTCTTACTGTGTCTTGGCGGGGAAACGACGCGTGAAATTTTCCTGCTAACATTGTCTTGCTAGTACTGAGAGCAAATGTTGGCTGTAGTGTCAGAGTTTCTAAATGAGATAGTTTAATTGTCCTTTCCACAGTTGTAATACCCCTTACAATCTGTGTCAGGGTTTTTCAGCCACATCTAATGAGTTTGTTTCCTTGGTCCTTAAGAATCACGCGTGTCACGACCTTAAACTCAGTTACGGGTGATGCAAAAAAAAAAAAGTAAATAATTCCAGAAGAAACTTTGTGATGTAAGCCACATAAATATTTGATTGCAAGGGCAACTTGGGATCAGGAAAGGTGATTTTTCATCTTAGACTGAAGAAGAACCTTGGGTTCAAAAATCAGTCAACCAGATTTTTGACCTGCCTATGGTTTTGAGAACACAAGAAAATAATCTTCTTTCGATACAAAGGAATTCATGAGTTCACGAGTTACTTTCAATTTGTGTTTTGCATCTCTACTAAATTGCAGTTACGCTCTTTTTCTATCAAATTTCTTTTGCTTTTGGAATCAGATGAGCTAATATATTACAATGCCAATTATCTCTAAAATCAGTTTGGATTTTTTTTTTTTTCCCTCATTTCTGCTAATGGTATAGTTTCCTGTAAGATTTTTCTTGAACCATTACTTTACTCATGTTTCCAAAGCCTTAACAACTGCTTCTTTCCAGGATATTACACAAACAGTAAAAAAGAAAGCTGAATTACCTCGTGTTGCTTGGGAAAGAAGCAAGGCTTTAGAACCTGGGGACTACTGTGAATTCCCATTCCGTACACTAAAACATTATTCTGTAACTGCTGGCATCCTGAAACTCCTCTGTCCATGTTCTCTTCATGATTTTTCCACCAAATGCAAGTTACCCCTTCAGAAAAGCCTTGTACCGCTTTAACAGTACTTTCCAAGTTCATTATTAGCATTTATTTCCATGTAGAGAGGACAGACAGGCTACACGTGTGGTTGAAAACAAGTGTGTGTTGATTTGCCTTTTGCTTGCTTTCTTGGAGAATTCACTGAGTTCATAGTTCTACCATCTCAAAATGAATAAAATGAACATTTTGCATGATTAATTCCAAATCATTTTAAGTTAATTTGGGGGTTTTTTTCCATGTAAGGTGATATTTTTTTGTTTTTTTTTCCATGTAAGCTGATATTTTATTAATTTATGTAGGAAGCTGCTTGATGCTACACCAGTTCTGACTGACCAGAAACCATCAGTCTCTAAATCTGGACGAAAAATTAAAGGAAGAGGCACAATAGTATGTGACTTTATTCTTTTTCTTTTTTTTTTTAACCTCTTACCCAGAGTGTCTTCTCTCACCTTGAGCTTTGAATTTCCTTAGAGGTTTTGTGTGAGTGACAGTAACTATTGTTGACATGTTGTATATTCTAGCTTAGAAGGTTGAAATATTGTGGTTGGATAGTACATTTTATAATACTTTCATTTTCCCCATCCTTGTTGTTACTGCCTTTTTACTTGAATGTTGTTGGGGAAAGCAAATGTTTACTTCTCAGCTACAAGAAATCTTCAAACATAAGAATAAATTTATTTCTTTTTAAAGACTGATAGTAATTCAGCCGATTTGTCCCGCACGAGCCACAAGATCTGAAATATTGAGAAGTGGCAAGAGCTTTTATTCTTCTCCATGTGCTGGATTTCCTTGCGGTTTCTGTTAAGCCGGAGGGCTGTAACGCACACCGGTAGACAAAGCTGTCCTACGGTGTCCGAAGCGTACACGGTCCTTTCTGAAGGATATTGCTTCTCCTCCCAACTTCTGATGTTTGCATCTTCTGATGGTTGTGCATACGTTGCTGAGAAACAAGTTTTGTTGGCAGCTTTGGCAGAATCACTTACATTTTGTTCTGCTTTTTGACGTTCTGTTTCCTTTTTTTAGCTACTTAATATAGTTTGTCAAATGTCATCATCTGTCCTGGCTGCGACCATGTCTGTGTAGTTTCACAGATGACACTGTATGGGCAAGAACTTTGCAGGGCTGGTAATGAAGCATTTTTACAGATTTGCAGACTTGATGGGGGTTTTTTTTTCTTCCTACTTTCCTCTCTGAAAACTGCTACTGTTCAGACAGATTTCATTTCTACCTCGCGTCTTTGGTATCCTGAAGACTTTTCCTTTAGTTCTGCTGTGCTCAAGTAAAAATTTTCTTGTCTCTCCTCTAATAACTCACAGTACATGGCCCAAAACACTGCACAGCTACACTGTTGTTTTTCAGTCAGTGGAAGAGGGAGAAAGTAAGACAAGGTTTTGTAACTGTGCACTAGATTCTGATGTATTTTGAATACATACCATGACGGAGCATATTCTTCCCTTTTAGAATGTTTTCCTGGAGCAATTTAGCAGGTGGCATTTGAGTAACCATAAACCAAAGCAAGGCTTGATCCTGCCAAATTTTTGTGCCTAAAAAAAAAAAAAAAAAAAATCTATATAAAGATCAATATCTCTAAAGCTGAAGATACTTTTCATCAGAATTACATTAACTGCGACTCCTCTGAGCATTATTTTCTTACGTGATAGCCACTGGATTTGAGAAGTACTTTTCTGTGATGCAATTACTTTAGGCCACAAAACGAAAGGCTTGGATGGCCGTAGCGTGGACCGGGGTATTCTAGTTTTTGAGCCTTGCCTGAGAACCAACCCTTATTTGCCAGCCTTGGCATGAAATCTGGTAGGTGTCTGCTGTGGCTGACAGCTTTCGTTTGGATTTGACGCTGGTGATATCCACTGAAGGAAGCCTTTTAAATGGAACGTTTCAAAATATTTAGGTAAATAAAGACTTTTGGAAAAATAGCTTCAAGCTGAGTGGAATTGGCTTTTAGAGGGATTTGGGTGTCTGTGTTTTGGTTTTTGTAATTTTTCTACCCTTTTGGCAAAATTCAGAATAAAAACCAGTAATATCAGAAATAACTTAAGGCTAGCAGTCAGTTGGAGGAACGTTTTTTCTACCATCACCAGTAGTCTGATTAGCAACAGTTTCTATCCAGGATGAACTTGTTTGATGTTTTTTAAAATACTTGTTTGTAGTTTTGAACCCTCCAACGTTCTGAGAGACTCCTGAGTATCAGACGAGAGAATTAGGGAGGTCCGTGGAAACCTTCACAACCTGTTATGTGCATTCATCTGTAAAAGCTTTTTTTAAAAGTAGTTCTTGTTTCAGCTCAAAGGATAGGGAAGCTCCAGATCTTCATGGCAGATTATCTTTATTTCTTTTATATAAACAGGGTGATGTAAAGATTTCTGCCTGTAATTAACTGAAGAAGCCAATACGTGCATCTTTCTGGTTTTATTCTGAGGGGCATTTTTTTCTTTTTCTACATATTGCTTACTTTTATAAGTGGCTCAAAATAATTGCGTAAAATCCAGATGTTTTCCTTTATTGAGTCAAGGAGCATCTAATTTCCTCACAGAATTTACCTAAGTGTGTATCCAACTGGGTAATGGAAAATAATGAGTTAGCAGTACTGGAGTTTTTCTCTGCTGCACAAGTAGCTCTTATTGCCTACTTAAATGCTGTGCCTAAGCATAATTTTTTAATTATGAAGCTTCATTAC
>WHYT01017070.1:10300-31967 GCA_009806455.1 Tetrax tetrax | reverse complement strand
TAAGCATAATTTTTTAATTATGAAGCTTCATTACACCTTTGTGAATTTTTTTTTTTTTTTTTTTAACTTGGAAGGTGTCTTAAATTAGATTCCCGTTTCTGAAGAGCTGAACAGCAATAACTTTTGACGTAGGGCTTGTCTGTACTCATACAAGCAGCTAGGTGTCTGCTAACTGAAGTGAAACTTCTGTGCTTTAGTGTCCTGAAAAAAAAATTGGTTATCTGCAGTAATTGTGTTATTCCAAAAGTTGTGACGTAAAGGGAATCCATGACCTCTTCCTTGATTCTTCCTTTTATGTTTTAAAAAAACAAGTTAGCTGCTGGCCCTTCTCAAACTTTGTGAAATACTCTGAGTAGGAAAAGATACAATTAGCTTTGTAATATATTCTCATGTGCGGGATATATGCTACCAAAAGTGGGTATTTTTGGCAGGAAATCTAGAATTTGTGTTTTCTCCGTGGACTTTGTGTGGATAGTGTTGTCTGGCTTGTCTTAAGAAGATGCATGCAAAATCTGTGTAAGAAGCATCATATATTTTCTATATTACCCAGTCTCTTTTCAAGAAAAATCGATGCTACAACTATCTATCTTTGCCTTCGTAGCGATATCACACCCCGCCTCGATCGCGATCGTGTTCCGAATCCGACGATGATGAGAGCAGTGAGACCCCTCCTCACTGGAAGGAGGAGATGCAGAGATTACGCACATACAGACCGCCCAGCGGAGAAAAGTGGAGTAAAGGCGACAAGTAAGATCCTTGCTATGAGTTTAAAACCTCTTTTTTACACAAACTTTAATAGATTGTGTGGATGTACCATGTCATTCTTGTTTGAATAAAAAAAAATTAAATATCTGTGTGGTTAAGACATTCCATTTAAATTTCAAAACTTAGAAGTGGGAAACTTGGGTTAAACCTTTCTGCTTTGCTAATGGTGAGATGAACGCATGCTGAAAAGTGTCGGAAGAGTTGTTTTCAGTGGTGCTACCTTGGATACTTATTTAAGTAGGAATTCATTGACCTCTCCAGTTTCTTGTTCCTTTCCGTAGAACTAGTCATGTCAGGTCTCCTTTAGCCTCAAACGTGGTTATATGGTTTCTTTGGATACCACGTAAGACAATCGAATCCGCCTGCCCTGTCTTGTTTTAGTTTATTTGTTCTTTCAGCAATTGCAAACTCTGTGATGGAAGGCAGCTCTCCAGAGTTTCTGATGACTTGATACTAAATAGAAGCTTCCATCAAATTATGATAGATAAACCTCAAAAGGAAAACTGAATACTAGTCT
This sequence comes from Tetrax tetrax, assembly GCA_009806455.1. Taxonomy (NCBI): domain Eukaryota; kingdom Metazoa; phylum Chordata; class Aves; order Otidiformes; family Otididae; genus Tetrax; species Tetrax tetrax. The sequence goes on along the minus strand of WHYT01017070.1, from coordinate 30,685 downwards.
ATGTAATCATTATTATGAATAATTGGGAATGTTTCTGATCCTTCTTGTTATATACTCAGAGCATTCAGTTTATTGCTGTATTGCAGCGTACCAGCTAAAAGAATACTAAAGGTGACGTTTTAAAATTTATATTCAAACATGGTTCAAGAATCTTGTAGTTGTAGAGGTCAAAGGCCCGTGGACTATGGTGGTGAAAACTTTAAGTCTCTTTAACGTGGATTCTACAATGTAGAAAACTTGCTGATGTTGGCTGATGCATATTTTTTGAAGGAGAAGTAGCTCTCTTGATAGTGACGTAATTCTATACCTTAAAATGAGTGTAACAAGCTCAGTCAAGACACAATTGGCTGGTGCTAAAGGGGGCGTGTGTTAATTTTTTCAAACTTACTTAATTTCACAGGAGGTAGGGAAAATACTTAGTTTATCTGAAGTTCTTGAAGAATTGCCACTTAGTGTGGGGCTTATTTGTTTGTTTTCTAGGTTGAGTGACCCGTGTACAAGCAGATGGGATGAAAGAAGTGCATCTCGGAGATCAAGATCTTGGTCACATAACGGTTATTCTGATCTAAGTAACGCGAGATATTCTAGCCATCACAAAAAGCATAGAAAAGAGAAAAAGAAGATGAAACACAAAAAGAAATCTAAAAAGCAGAAGCATTTCAAGAAGCACAAGCAAACAAAAAAAAAGAAAACATCAGCCTCATCAGATGTAGAATCCTCTCATTCCTTCCTCAGGCGGACAAAATCATCTTGTGATCGTGAGAGGAAATCTCGTTCTTCTTCCTTGTCGTCTAGACGTTCATCCAGAAGAGACTGGTCTAAATCCGATAAGGAAGACCAGAGCTCATCGACTTCGTCAAGCAGAGGGACTCGATCATACTACAGGTCCAGGTCCAGATCCAGATCCAGGTCTAAATCAAGATCCTATTCCCAAAGAAGTTCTAGGTCAAGATCAGCCTCTAAATCATCACGTTCTCGAAGTAGGTCAAGTTCTAACCCTAGGCATCAAAAGACAGTTTCTAATTCTCCACGAAATATTTCAACACGATTAAATGAAAATAAGTTGAACAAGACTGTTGAGCCTGTAAGAGCAGTTATACTCCCGAGTGATAAAGTTGTCGTACCACCAGTTGTCCCAGAAAGCCTCCCTGTGATACCCTTAAGTGATAGCCCACCGCCTTCAAGGTGGAAACCTGGGCAGAAACCATGGAAGCCATCTTATGAGCGAATTCAGGAAATGAAAGCTAAAACAACCAATTTAATATCCATACAAACTAATTACAATTTAGTAGTCGTTAAAGAGGCTAACACTTCTTCCTCGTGTCATAAGCGACAAAGGAGTTCAGATAGCGATCGGAGCGGCTATTCCAAATATCGTAGTGACAGAAGCTCAGATAGTTGGCAGAGATCAAGAAGCAGATCCTCTCGAAGTAGGTCATACTCAAGATCTTACACGAGATCTAGAAGTCCATCTAGCTCTAGGACAAAATCTCGTTCTTCCGGCAGATCACCGTCGCAGAGTAAATACCGCAGTGACAGGTCAGGTTATAGTGAGTCAACATCTTATTATTCCCTTAGTGATGACGATAGACACAGAAAGAAAAGAAAATCCACATCAAGTGACCAAAAAGCTCGGCCTCTTAAACCGAGGCAAGAAACGAGCTCCGAAAGTACTCTCCCTTATAAGTGTACAAAAGACTACGACGAGTCTTCTCAAGGATTGAAAGAGAGCGACAGTTTATCATCTTCAGACTTCTCTACTGACAGTGAGCGGTCTGCCAAAATGAAAGAAGTCCAAGAAAAAGAAGGCCGTTTTCAATCAGAAGGAGATACTCAGAAACAGGATAAAAATAGCTTCAGTTCGGAGAGAGGGGAGGAGAAATCCCAGTGTGAGCGGGATTCTGATCACGCTAAAAAGAAAGCAGTGAAGGAGAAATCTTCTGAGCAACCTAGAGGTGGTGCAAAAACAAAACGAAAATCCTATTCCGGTAGTAAATGGGACTCCGAATCAAATTCGGAAAGAGGAGACTCAAGGCATAATAAGGGAGATTCCAAACCTTCCTCTAGCAAAGAAGAAGGAGAGGCCACGTCAGAATCTGATGCGGAGCTTAGCGTTACCAAAAGGATAAAAAACCAATCGAATTCTTCAGAAGGTTTTCTGGATTCTGATTGTACGTGGAAGACAACCAAGCAGTTGTCATCTTCTGAATCTGAGAGTTCTTGCTCTAGCTCAGCAAACATTAGGGGAAAGTCAAAAAAACACAAACATGGACCGAAAAAACCTCTTAAAAAATCACATTCCAAAAAACCCAAAGAAAAATCAAAAGTGAAAAAGGAGAAGAAACACAAAGTTCAGAAAAGAAAAGAAATGTTTCATTGGCAGCCCCCCCTGGAGTTTGGTGAAGAGGATGACGACGAGATAAATGAAAAGCCGGTTACCAAGGATGATAAAAAAGAAAAGCAGCTTACCAGGGACGTAAAGGAGAAAAACCAAATTCATGAAAAGTATGAAATAGTCAAAGATAAATTAGGAAATAGTGAAAAGTCTTCTGCGGATGAAAACCTTTTATCTAAAAGCACTGCGTGTGAGGCCTCACCGGATCGCAGTAACCTTCGTAAAGAGAGCATTGAAACAAACGCTTCAAGGAGTGTTTTGAACTCAGGAATAAATGCGACCACTTGCAAGAATGACACTAAAGAAGCTGAAGAAAGTAACCAGAACGGATTGGAAGATGTTATTCAGACAGATGACAACATGGAGATTTGTACTCCAGACCGTAACTCGCCGGGGAAGGTTGATGTGGACATTTTGTCTCCTGTCATTCTCACTGCTAAACCTCAGGCTTTAAGTGCTAGTACAAACAAAGATTTACAGGTCGAGACCCCGGAAGCAGATGCTGTCAAACTAGGAAACAATATTACAGACTTCATTAATGTTAAAGAAGAAAAAGAAACAGGAAGGCAGGAGAATAACTCTGTCCCAGCGTCTGGTGCTAAAGACTGTAGTTCAAAAAGTGAAACTACTGAAAATACACAAAGCAATACGACAGATAATAAATGGAAGCCTTTGCAAGGTGTTAGTAATTTACAAACAGCAACAATTAGTGCTGTTGCAGAAGTTAAGAACGTAGCTTCAGCGCCAGAGCCTAAACCAGCAGGTTTAAGAATTGAAATAAAAGCTAAAAATAAAGTAAGGCCTGGATCCCTGTTTGACGAAGTTAGGAAAACAGCACGGCTAAATCGAAGGCCAAGGAACCAAGAAAGTTCCAGTGAGGAAGAATCTCCAAGTAGAGATGACAATAGCCCGTCCAGGAGTCTCAGTAGGTCACGTAGTAAATCTGAATCGAAATCCAGGCACAGAACGCGCTCCGTGTCTTACAGTCACTCAAGAAGTCGATCCCGAAGTTCTACGTATTCATATAGGTAAGAAATTTGTGACACTCCTACAGCCTACCGTGTGAACTTGAAAGTTCTGATATTTTTAAGATGTTTCACTTCTTCAACTCATGCTTTTCTTTTAAACAGCACTGTATAATTTAGCAAGTACGGAATAAATATTTAGCTTAAAAGATGAAGCTTTATAATGCTTTTGCTTCCTGTTTTCTGCCTCTCTTCTCTTCAGTTATATTCCATTTTCTGCTTTTCAACGTTGTTGATCGCTTGTAGGTCAAGAAGCTATACAAGAAGCCGAAGCAGAGGATGGTATAGTAGAGATCGGTCAAGAAGCCGCAGTAGTTCTTACCACAGTTACAAGAGTCGTAGGTAAGATTCTCTAATTAGAGTTAGTGTTGGGGTGTGTTACAAAACCAGTAAATGAGGCGCAGCAGTCCGATGCTTCGGTCGCTGGGTGAGCTGGAAATGTGCTTAGCTGTGCATACTGCACTCTGAAGTATTTTCAAAAATACTTCAAATACGGTTTCAAAATAGAGGGAGGTAGATTTAGTCTAGATATAAGAAATAATATTTTTACACTGAGGGTGGTGGCACGCTGTCCCAGGTTGCCCAGAGAGGCGGTGGATGCCCCATCCCTGGAAACATTCCAGGCCAGGTTGGCCGGGGCTCTGAGCAACCTGATCCGGTAGGAGATGTCCCTGCTCCTGGCAGGGGGGTTGGGCTGGATGACCTTTGAAGGTCTCTTCCAACTCAAAACCATTCTATGATTTATTTAAAATGTACGAGTCAAAATAGTCAGATTTCACAATTCTGGTTACTGGAAAATAATCTTGATTCATGTTCTGTAGTACGGATAAGGAATTCTGAGCAAAAAGTGTTCCTCTCTTCTTGCTCCCCCTCTCCCCCAGCTCTCCTCAGCACTTGTTTCTGATTAACTTAAAATGGGCCTGTGTTTTTGGTTTTTTGTCAGTCGAACCTACAGTAGGAGTAGATCCAGAAGTAGTTCGTACGGTCATCACAGTCGATCCAGGTATGGATTATAGTTTTATACAAACTCTGCAATAAACTTACTTATAAAAATCTCTTGGTGTAAGAATACTCCTTCATCTGTGGCACTATAATATCATGATAGCAACTTGAATCAAAGCAAAATCTATATAAGACACTTCTCAAAGCTGAAAATAACCAAATTATCTTGGCATTACAGTTCTAGGTGATGATATGAGACAGGTAATAGTGAAGACATTTCCCTTTATTGTTACAATAAAATCAAGTTTCAAATGGAATTGCTTTGTTACTTGTTTTCAGAAGTGTTAGCAAACAAAGATTTTTACTGCATCTACAATTTGTAGAGAAAACACAAAACATGTAAAATGCTTACTAAGTCTTTCCTAGTTTAATAAATTTGAGATTTTTACTGTTCTTTTGAAGATACTTGTTCTTGTATTTAAACTTTTATAAAATGTAGAATTAGTCTGTTGGCCACATCCTTCAAAATAGGCTGCATCCCATATAGCTGCTCATTTCTCTATATAAATACATTTAAGATAAGGAACGTTTTAGACAAGACATTGTAAATTTACAATTACTTTCTTTTCCCTTTGCAGCAGGTCATACACGTATGATAGTTACTATAGCAGAAGTCGAAGCAGAAGTAAAAGGAGTGACAGCTATCGAAGATCTAGAAGTTACGATAGGCGGTCCAGGTATGTTTTTGACACTGGTTTTGCAAAAGAATTTGCTGAATACATACTTACGAAGGCTTTTTTCACCTCCAAGCATAAAAATATACATTGCTACCACAAGTAATAATTAAAAACAATTAAAACTCAGCGAGTGTTTGAGGAAATCAAGATTTCTGATACTAAATTTGAGGATGGGGAAGAAACTAGGGTAAGAGAGAGTGGAGAAGTCTCTAGTTCATTGTATGTAGGCATTCAAAATAAGCATGTTTGGGGTTTTTTAGTCATTTCAAGTGTTTCTTAAAAACTACAGTGAACTAGCTCTCAGAACTTAAATCACGTGCCCTGTCATGGATTAAAAGCTACCATGCAAAGAATTCCATCGGATGGTAAATTCATTTTTGGTTTGACTGCAAAAGTGGATTTAAAAAAAAATCTGGAAGGGAAATTAAAAATTGCAGTGCTGTCCAGAATTAATTTTTAACTTCCTAGAATATATTTTGAAAGATCATTTTACCTGCATATCCTTTGTGCTTCTAATGAATTTAGGATAAATTTTATTCTACTCAGTCCAGAGGAATTATATACGGTAAGTGAGCACATTCACAAAGACCAGAAGTGGAACAGGGGGCAGAGAGAGAGAGAGAGAGAATATCAGTGATGATTTGTTTTGTGCCTTTTAATATGTCCCACGTTAGTCAATGGTAAATCAGGCAGATCTCTGATTAAACTTTCATCCTCTGCTGTCCTCATACTCATTTTCTCACCACTTTGTACCAACTCTTAGTGGGCTTTACTCATCTTGTGTTTGAGGAGAAATTAATGAGATGAACAAACAGTGTGGAAATAGACTTACCAAATCATTGTTTTGGGACGTTGGGTGAGGATATGCTCATCCTTCATTTAGAAAGCTTTCCTTACAGGCATGAGGCTAGAAAACCTCAGACTGAATACGTCCTCTGGCTTGTCTGAAACCATCTGGACTCTATCTGGATGTTTGGCCAGGTGCTGAGCTTGGAATTCTTCTGGATAAGGCAAAACAACTTCCACTCTACAGACGCTCACACGCTCCTGGGGTTGTTTTGGGCCCTAATTCTTCAGACCCTTTTTCAAACAACAAACTGCAATTTATAAAGCAAGGATTTGTGAAATTATCGTAGTTGAGAAGCGCTTGCAATATGAAACGGTGTTGGTTAGAATATATTTCTCAGTTGGCTGTTAGCATTTACAAAAACAGTTATTTTGGATGATTTCTTGGCTGTATCAGAGAAAGCAAGAAATTTTGTAGTTACAGAGTTTGACCTGAGTTACGTGGAGTCTTCATGACATAAAGTTAATGATTACTTTAATTTTGAGTCTCCCTTAATGAATGCTTCAGTTATATGAATTATGATCCTGTAAAAGACTTTGTTTTCTTCTTGTCTCGTGTGTGTCTGTCTTGACAATTTTGTTTACATGATGCAATTTTGAATTTGTAGCTCACAATACAATTTTTGAGGCTTTTTCATCTTTTCTTTGTAGATCTTCCGGCTCTGACAGTGAAAGCGATCGCAGTTACTCCAACAATCGAAGTCCCAGTGAGAGCAGCCGATACAGCTGAGAACGGTTCTTTGAGGATGGAAAATGTCTTTAATAATTTTCTTTCAGTGTTATGTTTAAAAAAAAAAAAACAAACCTGTTTCGACAGTGTTGCAAGTGAAGCTGAGTGGTGGTTACTGAGTTCACCGAAACTTTACGATTTAACAGCGAACTCACTTGACTGTATACTCATGGAGAGAAGTACTGAGCTCAACTCAACTTTTTTTTTTATTCTTTTTTTTTTTAATGTCAAATGCTACTTTTACAAAATAAAAAAAAAAAAAGTAACAGTTTTAATTCCTCGAATTGGATTTTTTCCAAGCCATGAATGACACTTAGGTGAGTTTGCTGCTTTTCTGGGTGCAGCAATCAGTACTGTCTTCAAGTACATTTCTAAACACCTTAGGGATTTCTGCCTGTTCCTATTAAATATATGCTAGCAACTGTAAAACTGTGAAAACAAACAAAAAAAAAATTGTTACAAAGGCTGCCATTTCTAGTTTATTAAAAATGTTTTTTTTTTTTTTAATGCTGGAAGATGGGTTCCAAGCTGTCTTGTTTGGTGCTTATTGCGTTGTAGACGGTGTATACCCCACAGCTAGGTGATGAAGGCAGAGCCTGCCGCTCTGTCCTAATCCTCTCTGGACTGGCTGTTACCAAACTCTGCTGACAGGGTGAGATCACACACAACAGGGCTGATCCAACCGAGAAACAGCCAGCAAAAGCGTGGTGAATGAGTTCTGATCTGGATATCCGCCTTGTCTAAACCTTTACGTTTAAAAAGTGAATTTTGTGACAAACAGCGATGTTGAGTCACAAAAAAAAGTGTTTCTAAACACTTTCTGAATTCCATTTCAAATCATCTTACAACGCTTGGCATACCCTGACACGTTTTGAAGCTGAATGTTGTGAACGGAGTAGATCACAAGTTTGATCCAAACGCTTTTTAAAAAACTTAGGTGATGAGAATTTTTTGAGCACACAAACCAGAATGGTTACTTTATAAAGTAACCTCACTTGCCATAGGGAGTATCAGGTGTTGATCGTGCAGGTATTGAATTGTTAAATTGATACGACTACGAAAATACTGGTATGCCTGACAAAAAGTCAAGTTTAATACCAAAAATGGCTCCACGTAACAGGTAGACGGTTTGAAAAAAAAACCCCACAGATTTAAGCTGAAGAGCATTGACTAATTTTTGCAAGATTCTGAGTTGATTTCAATTTGTAAAGTTTTTCATTGTTTAGAAAGTTGTGTACCAAGAAACAGTTTTTTTTTTTAATGGCATAACGTAGCCAGAAAAGTGGAGTCTGTGGTGAAAAAACAGACTAACATAGCTTTATTAGAGCTAATGAATACCATTGTATTATAATAGTTTTCATTACTGACTTTCTGTAATATCCTGAGATGCTTTCATTTTCTCAAATGTCTTCAAATATTGAAAATGATTTTTTTTTTTATTTTTTTTTTTTTACATCTCATCAGGACCCAACGGCTTTGAAAATTAAAAGTGGTAATTTCTTGCTTAGACATCAGTTCATACTGTCTCTTTGATTGAATTCAGCTATCCAAAATTAGCTTTTGGTACACTTCTGAGACATGAAAAGAAAGTTCAAAGTGAAGTTTGAAGACTGTAATGATGCCCTCCATTTCTGTCCACGAACAGCTGAATAAGACATTTGTACGCAGGTCCCTGAAACTGAATTTGTCATTGTTTTTTCACTTTCTAGAAGGACCCAAAGTTCTGGATTTACACCTTTCCTCCTCTTGTAGTTCAGTGAAAAAGTGTGTGCACGTAATCTGTTGGAATCAGTATTTTGTAAGCTTCTTAGGCTTTTTAACATGAAGTTAACATTTGTTACTCACATCAGTATACATTCATAGACACGTTTCGAACAGCAGCAGCCCTTTCAGAGTCCTGAACAAATATTTCATTGCTGACTCAAGGTAATGTTTGCCGCTTCATATTTTTAGGTACAACTGTAACTTGGATTTTTTTTCCCCTTTCTGAGAAAATAGATCTAGTGGGCTGGTGGTGTAACAAAATACACACAAATATAAACATTGTCGTTCGGTGCATATTACAGAAAAAAAATTCCTCCAGAAGCAGACTTTGTCATATTTCAGATCTGAGTTGACTTTTTGAGGAAAAAGTAACAGAAATACAATCAATCAATTAATTGTAGTTGTCCAACATGACTGCAGTGTCACTAATGTTTATTTCATATATTGAATTAAAGCTTTCTAAAGAACATCTGGGAGATGGTTGAGGAGGGCTGTGAGGGAAGGGGGGGGGCTGTATTTTTACTTAGTGAAGTTTGTTTAAATGTACCCCTGAGCTGGTTTTCTAACGTTGGTCTATGTTTTTGCAATTTTGTTATTCAAAGGTAGTTGCTGTTTGTAAAATAAATTTTTGTACATATCTGCAAATGCTGTTTTCTCTGCATCTGGAAAAATCCGCTGCTGCTTGAGGGAAGCAGGCAGGAAAATTGAAAATATGCTTCAATTTCTGTATCCCCATTTGTCCCTTGCAAGACTACATTCAAGTTGCCTTTCCTTTCCCTGACCTACATAGAATGATTCCTCAGCAAGGCTCTGTTCTGGGTTTACGTAACAGTTGTTGTCGGAACAAATATTTGGGAATTTTCAAGTGATCTGAGATCTCCCTGTTCCCTAAAGATACATACAAGGTTCCTGTCCTCTGTGAAGAGATACACTTAACAGATCTACATGGAAATCTCCAAATGGGCTGAGTTCAGCTACTTTGCTAAATATTCCTTCCCAAATACACATTCCCACGTCATTTCCATAGCGTATCGGAAATGTGGGATTATTTCCAGTCGGCAGATGTAGTGGCTCATTAGTCTTCTAGACCTTCTGGTCCAGAAAAAAGTAGATTTCATTGGAAAATACCGGCTTTGTCCTCACGGAAGGGCTAATTGCTTTGGTCTAAGGTAAAAAGGACAAGTGGAAGTGTTTCCTTTTTCAATTTAGTTTTTAGCCTGGTCTGGTTAACCCGGCAATTTCCCAAACGTCGGAGCGCTGCCTTGGAGGAGGCACGAGGAATCCTAGGCAGGAAAAGGAGGAATTCCAGCTGATAGGAGCTATGGTGATGAAAGGTATATATTAAAAAAATGGTTATTTAAGGCAAGGGAAAGGGGAATGGCTACATGAAAAAGCAAACAAAAACAGTAGAGTAAGAAATTTAGGCAATCCCTGTGTTGCACTGTAGAGCAAAATAATCTCCGTCTTCCTTGTTAAAGAGCAGTAGTCAACAGCCTTTCTTTTAAATGCATAATGCTGCTTTTTCTACGTTAAAAAAAGCCTTTTTAGGCGCAGAAGCCGGATCACGAGGCTGCGCTCAGGTGCTGCGGCCCTGCTGCCGTAGAGGTCGAGCCGTCACCTCCAGCCCGCGGCGTTAAAAATAGAGCGGTTACGTATTCCTCCTCAGGGACGCTTTTCTGTTCAAGTCAGCCTTGGGTCCTGCAATGTGGTGAAATTATTACTCGAGGATGAGTGGTTTAAAAAAAAAAAAAAAAAAAAAAAAAAAAGGGGGGGAGGCAGTTCTAGATAGGATAGCTCTGTATGTTTTGGCAATGTTGTGTAAAGCAAGCGCGTTGTCTCCTTGCAGGTGAGTGACTGAACGTGAAGAAGAAGAAAATATTAAATGAACCGTCTGGCTATCCAACATCCACTTCTTATAAAGCAGGCGTTTGCCAAGCGGCAGCCTAAACGCGCTTTTCCAACCCATACCGACGTGCGGAGCGATTTCCTTCCTCCTGCGTCGCTTCCAAACAAGGCCTCGCACTGGAGGGTAAGAAGCGTTTTTCAAGTGCTCTTTCTGAAGCTCACTCCGAGTCTCTGACAGCGGATTAAATTTCTGTTGATGGCTTTGTGTGGTTGGCGGTGACCGTGCTTCCAGTTCGGAGCGGAACGCAGGATTTAGGTGACCTTGAGCTGCACTCTGGAATCCATCTGGTGTGATTTCCAAACGGAACGCTGCCCGGGATTTAAATCAGGAGAAGATAAAGCTTTGCATGCTCCACCCCTACTTAACATCCATATAAATAATTATTTTTATATGGTTGTGAAACAGTAATGGTTTTCCACCTGGTTTTGAAATACTTCAGCTGCTTTAACTGTGCTGTTTAAAAATTACATAAACAATTAAAGAGACCCAGTCTTGAATTTAATAACATCCATGTGATCCCTCTGAAGGAGATAGGAGTGCAGGCATGAAATCAGCCGGTCCGTGGTAGTTTGGGTGGTTTTTTTTTTTTTTTGATGGAGCTAATAATTCAGGGTCACAGTGGATGCACAAAGAGGGGATGGGCATTAATCTGGTATTAATGGCTGTTTCTGCTGTGATGTGTATTTGTCCTTGCAAGAGCGTGGTGCAGCCCAAGAAAACCAAGGAGGGTCTGACGTGAGCTCAACCCAATTTGTGAACACTCAAAGCTCCCACCTTGGTGTTATGGCCTACTCCTGGCCTTAGGCTGCAAAATTCCTTAATTAATTCCTTAATTCAGCCAGGAAGGGGCTACCCTTTCTCTTGGGCTTTCTTCCAGCTCATTGTGCGCTGCGTTAGAGGACAAGGAAGAGTTCTCCCCCTCTCCTGGTGCCTTGGCTGCCCGTCCCATCGCTTGGGCAGTGTCTCTGTAATTTCTCCCTCATGCGTTTTGGAAAATGAGCTGTGAGAAGCCTGAGGAGCATGGGGAAGGTCCTCAGGAACAGGAGAGGGTAAGGGGCTGATTGCTACACTTCCAGGAGAAATGCCTACCTCTTTTGGGAATGTACCAGTGAGATGAGTCAATTCACAGAGGCCTTTGGATCGTCAAGTGTTCATGCAATCATCATAGAATGGTTTGGGTTGGAAGGGACCTTCAAAGGACACCCAGTCCAACCCCCCTGCCAGGAGCAGGGACATCTCCAACCAGATCAGGTTGCTCAGAGCCCCGGCCAACCTGGCCTGGAATGTTTCCAGGGATGGGGCATCCACCGCCTCTCTGGGCAACCTGGGCCAGTGCTCCACCACCATCAGCGTAAAAAACTTCTTCCTTCTATCCAGTCTAAATCTACCTCCTTCCAGTTTAAAACCATCACCCCTTGTCCTGTCACAGGAGGCCCTGCTGAAGAGTCTCTCCCCACCTTTCCTGCAGCCCCCTTTGGGCACTGGGAGCCGCTCTCAGCTCTCCCCGGAGCCTCCTCTTCTCCAGGCTGAACAGCCCCAGCTCTCTCAGCCTGGCCTCACAGCAGAGCTGCTCCAGCCCTCTGACCATCTTTTTGGCCTCCTCTGGACCCTCTCCAACTGGTCTGTGTCTTTCTTAAATTGCTGAAGAAGCGTGTTTAAGGAAAAATGAAAAAGCAAACCCATCCTATTGAGAGGGGTAGATATTTTGCATAAAGCAAGCTTTTTCTTTTTGAAATCCGTGTCACTATGTCGATTTTATGTTTAGATTTTCTGCCCCAAAACTTCAAGGGAAAAGGTAGCAAGCATTTCCCTGGAAAACCCCCATCCTCAATGGCCTCTCGACGCGGCCGAACCAAACACCGTGCATTTCGGGTGAAAGCAGCTGACTGCCCGACGCACCTCGCCGTCGGAAAATACGCTGGAGTTGAGGGGCAGCCTCAAGCAGGGAGGGTTGTTGTCCTGGGTGACTCCACAGACCCTGGCAGAGCCAGCTGCAAAGCTCTCCTCGTACAGAAGTGAGGGCCTGGAGTAAAAGTAGCGTAGCAGCAGTCGTCACCAAGTTGCAGGTGCACAAAGAAAAAAAAAAAGCAAAAGAGGACAAATACCTGCGCCTTTCTCTGTAAATTTAGCAGATTTTTGCAATGGCAGGGTGTGAACCTCTGTGTTTAATAATGGCTGTATAAAGCGGTTGTGAATTTATTATTTTTTTTTCAATCCCTTTACCCTTCTGAGATCTGCAGCGTGATGGCTTCCACCTTTTAAAGAAATAACACTGGGAGTGAAGAATTCATTTTTTCCTACTGCAATGAGCAGTTTAATAATTTCCTTGAGCGTCCTCAGCTCTCATTTTGAGAGAAACAGCGAGCAAGGGTTCCCTGATCACTTCCATTTCACTTCCTTTCGATGTCTTCCCTCCAGGGACCAATCAGTCCTGATTGTGTCCCATCACCAGCGCTGCCCAGGGATCCTCTGCGTTGGCTGGTAACGTCGCCCGGAGTCACAGCTCTGCAAGCAGCTTTGCTATTTGGCACCGAGGCTTCGAATTGTGAGGAGCTTGCTGGGTGTCTCGTATTCCACTCGTTTTCTTGGAGCTGCTACTCTGGCTGAACAGCAACAACCTTCAGCCCGTGCGCTCTTGGCTTTGGACCTTGCTTCTCTCTTCTTCAAAGACTGAATCTCTTTCTTGTGCCAAACTGTTGTTCATTTTAAGAAGTCAAAAAAAAACTACGAGGAGGGAGAACATCAAGGGCTGTCAATGTCCACATGGAGACCAGTGACGAGTGACGTTCCTCAGGGGCCCAGCCCTGTTCAACGTCTTTGTCGGTGACATGGACACTGGGACAGAGCGCACCCTCAGCAAGTTCACCGATGACACTAAGCTATGTGGTGCCGTCGACACGCTGGAAGGGATGGATGCCATCCAGAGGGACCTGGACAGCCTGGAGACGTGGGCCTGTGCCAACCTCATGAAGTTCAACCAGGCCAAGTGCAAGGTCCTGTACCTGGGTCATGGCAATCCCAGGCACAAATCCAGGCTGGGCGGAGAATGGATGGAGAGCAGCCCTGAGGAGAAAGACTTGGGAGTGATGGTGGACGAGAGGCTCAACATGAGCCGGCAATGTGCCCTTGTGGCCCAGAAGGCCAACCGCGTCCTGGGCTGCATCAAGAGAAGGGTGGGCAGCGGGCAAGGGAGGGGATTCTCCCCCTCTACTCTGCCCTGGTGAGACCCCACCTGCAGTACTGTGTCCAGTTCTGGAGTCCCCAACATCAGAAGGACATGGAGCTGTTGGAGAGGGTCCAGAGGAGGCTACGCAGATGCTGAGAGGGCTGGAGCAGCTCTGCTGTGAGGCCAGGCTGGGAGAGCTGGGGCTGTTCAGCCTGGAGAAGAGGAGGCTCCGGGGAGAGCTGAGAGCGGCCTTCCAGTGCCCAAAGGGGGCTGCAGGAAAGGTGGGGAGAGGCTCTTCAGCAGGGCCTGGGGTGACAGGGCGAGGGGTAATGATTTTAAACTGGAAGGAGGTAGATTTAGACTGGATAGAAGGAAGAAGTTTTTTATGCTGAGGGTGGTGAAGCACTGTCCCAGGTTGCCCAGAGAGGCGGTGGATGCCCCATCCCTGGAAACATTCCAGGCCAGGTTGGCCGGGGCTCTGAGCAACCTGATCTGGTTGGAGATGTCCCTGCTCCTTGCAGGGGGGTTGGACTGGGTGGCCTTTGAAGGTCCCTTCCAACCCAAACCATTCTATGTTCTCCTCTGTGGAAAGATGGTCTGGAGAGCAGAGCGTTACCTAAAACTTGGAGATGGATGTTGGTTTCTCCATGCCACCAAAGCCACCTTGTGTCATCTGGGACAATTCTGTGCTCTCAAGAGATCACAAATGTGCTGCAAAGTTGCAATTCCCTGCTGAGCTGGGCAGGATTGGTCATTAGAGAAATGAGAGCTCTCTAAGGGCGATTTGGTCCCAGTAGTGAATCTGGGAATATGAGCTGATAACACAGAAAACACGGGCTGCACAGATTCCAAGTCCTCAGTTTCCCTCAATAGCTTCAAACCAACGCCTTTCACAGAATATTTTTGCCAGAGAATGGAGCGAAAAGGGACCTTCTCAGCACGGCTTCCTCCTCCCCATGACAGAATCCACACTATGTGTATAAATTGCTGTAGTTCTTATCCGACCTGTCTGTAAAAAAAAATTGCCAGCGCTGAGATTTGGCAGTTCAAGTGCCGAAACTCAAAATTGCCCGAACCATCCACACTACAAAACAAAAAATATGTATTTTTTGACGGCTAAACTAAAGCTCCTTTGCTGCCCCTTAAGCCCATCACTCCTTTTTGCAGTTAGCGAGGAAGAGAATGACCTTCTTCCTTCTACTTCAATATTTAGGTATTGTGGTTTGGTGTTTGGGGGGGGGTTTTGGGGTGGTTTGGGGGGGTTTTGGGGTTTGGTTGGGGTTCTTTTGTGGGGGACTTTTTTTTCAGCTTCTTGAACCATCTGAAGATCTGAGACCTGACCGTCTCCTGGACTCTGCAACCAGCCTGTAACCTCCCCAGATCTCCATACCCAAGCAGACAACGCGCTCCAGCCAAGGCTTCGCGGTGCCGCGCGGATCTAAAGCCGCGCTCCGCACGTCCCACGGGAATGTTGGCGCGTCCCTGCCTGCACTTTGCTGCTTTTCCAAATGTGTGAGGAGGACGGGTCCTTGCATCTGGGCAAGGATGCGCCGCCGCATCCCAGCTCACCCTCTCCCTGCCCGGGCTGTGCGCTGAGCTCGACAATTCTTACACAAGCAGCAAGTTTTCCCTTTGTTTCCACAAAACTGCAGCCTATTTTTTCTTTTTTCCAGGCTATTTCTCTAATGTGTCAAGATTGTTTTGAAGTTCCAGCCCATCCTCCGAAGCACTTGAAGTCCCTCCCGGCTTGGTATCATTTGCAGCTGTAAGAAGCAAATTTTCTATTCATGCAAGTAATTATTAAAAAAATATTTTGAGCAGTACTAGGCCTGAGACAGATCCCCAAGGACTTCCAGGCTGTATATCTCTTCGGTTTCCCGACAGATCATAAATAACTCCTCCCAGCAATGTTCCCTCCTTCCAGCGCCGCTTTCCTCCCGCTTTGTGTTTGTCCCTGCCATCTTTCCTCTCCCAGCCACGCCAGCGCAGCAGCGACGTGAGCAGGGGCTGGCGTCTCCGTTTAATTTGAACTTCAGCTTCTGGATGTTGGGTCTTGCAAAAACCTTGACTGAAGGTGCCTGTTGCTTGTTTTCCATAGCTGCCCTCGGAGATGGTGTTCCTCATCCCCCTTGTAACTTTATCTTTGAAAAACTGAGTTACGTTGCCTGCTTTCTGAGCTTTTCACCCTAAGATATCTTTTCCAGGACTCCACTTCACCCCTGTGACCTTCTCTGCTGAATATCTTTCAGAATCGAGGATACTGGCACAGAATCTCAGCATCTACTTGGCTCTCGTGAGACCCCACCTGCAGCACTGCATCCAGTTCTGGAGCCCCCGATATCAGAAGGACATGGACCAGTTGGAGAGGGTCCAGAGGAGGCCACGCAGACGATCAGAGGGCTGGAGCAGCTCTGCTGTGAGCAAAGGCTGAGAGAGCTGGGGCTGTTCAGCCTGGAGAAGAGGAGGCTCCGGGGAGAGCTGAGAGCGGCTCCCAGTGCCCAAAGGGGGCTGCAGGAAAGGTGGGGGGAGAGTGTTCAGCAGGGCCTGGGGTGACAGGACGAGGGGTAACGGTTTTAAAATAGAAGGTGGTAGATTTATATTAGATATTAGGATTTTTTTTTTTTACCATGAGGGTTGTAGAACACTGGCCTAGGTTACCCAGAGAGGTGGTGGATGCCCCATCCTTGGAAACATTCCAGGCCAGGTTGGCCGGGGCTCTGAGCAACCTGATCTGGTTGGAGATGTCCCTGCTCCTTGCAGGGGGGTTGGGCTGGGCGGGCTTTGAAGGTCCCTTCCAACCCAAACCATTCTGTGATTCAATATTTTTCTTTAGCATTAATATAAATCAGATGAGTTCTATGTGACCTTCACCCTGGGATTGTTTTTGTTTGGGGGATTATTTTCCATGGCTTAGGCAGGGGAGAAAAATCTGTTACTTCTGTATATGAGTATTTACTGGATATGACGGTTTCACGTCTTTCACGATACCAACTTACGTCCCTATCGTGATGGAAAGGTTCCCTGTGGATTCCAGGGACCTAAAAGCCAGAAGCACTTTAAAATCAATGCAGTTCACACCCATCTGCTTTGCCACTCCACCAACTACTGGTCTTAAAAATCACTCCTGACTTGAGATTATCTAAGGAAAAAAAGTAATGTGTTTTTTTTTTTAATAAGAAAATCGGTAAAAGAGGGAACCTGGAATCATAGAACCATAGAATCTTTAAGGTTGGAAAAGACCTCAAGTCCAGCTCTCAACATAACACCACCATGCCTACTAAGCCATGTCCTGAAGTGCCATGTCCACATGTTTTTTGAACCCCTCCAGGGATGGTGACTCCACCACGTCCCTGGGCAGCCTGACCACTCTTTCAGTAAAGAAGTGTTTCCTAATATCCAACTGAAACCTCCCCTGACACAACTTAAGGCCATTTCCTCTTGCCCTATCACAAATTATTTGGGAGAAGAGACCAACAATGGCCTCCCTACACCCTCCTCTCAGGTTGTTGTAGAGAGCAATGAGGTCTCCCCTCAGCCTCCTCTTCTCCAGACTAAACAACCTCAGTTCCCTCAGCCGCTCCTCATAAGGCTCGTGCTCCAGATCCCTCACCAGCTTCCTTGCCCTGCTCTGGACACGCTCCAGCACCTCAACTTCCTTCTTGTAGTGAGGGGCCCAAAACTGAACACAATATTTGAGGTGCGGCCTCACCAGTGCCGAGTACAGAGGGACAATCACTTCCCTGGACACTGATCTAGAAGAAGCAGTATCTAGCACTTCGCTGGTCTCGACTCCTCCATATCCCACTGACCTCTCAGAAACAAGGACCAAAGCCATCAGGCAGGACCGATGTGGTGGGTCTGAGGGACTTCATTTTGACATGCTGCATCCCACTCTTGAACAGAAACTCCTATGTGGGGCAATGTTTCTCCTGCTCCCCAGAGACTCTCTTGAATATAAATGCATTTCCAGGTATTTCCTGTAATTCTTGATAATTATTTCAATCAAGATACCAATTTATAACTTCCTGACTAATGAAATGCTGTTTCTTACCGCGTTATCCTTTGATGTGGAAAGGTGCCTTTGAACTTCAAGCCCCGTGCTGGGAAGACCCAGGCAGCTTTCACACCTGGCTCGTCAAGAAGCGAACCCGTTGCCACACTGCGAACGTGACTCAGAGGTGACACTGAAGCGTTCCAGAGCTGTCGCAGAATTATTGGCCCAGAACGTCGCACAACGCGGTGCAGGAACCGCTTAACGTAGGCTGTAGCTATGGATTGGGTAAGGACTGAAGTGTGTTGCTTCTGCTTGATGAAATCTAGAGGTGAAAAATAGTAATCCAAGTGCGTCTGACTGGATTTGGGAGAGTATGGTCCAGGAAACAGCCCCATTTTCCTGGAAGTATATCTAGCCTAATAGTCTTTTCCAGAAGCTGCAGGAGATAATATTTCAGGAGAGCATGCAAGGCAATGTCTTCGGTTCATGCCCCTCTGCTCTCCCACCATCAGCAACCATTGCATCACGGGCATTGGTGGGTACCAGCCCATCCATTCCCTCTAGCATCTCTTGGCAGACCTGTTGCCCATGAATTTCTCCAGCCCTTCTTTGAATTCACTGATGGCTCCTGTGGCAACCTGCTGACTAAACGAGGACTTTGTTATTTGGTTTAAACTGATCTGCTACTCGTTTGAGTAATGGTTTTGCGTTTACTGTACTCATTGCCTTCAGGATTTGCTGCACCTTGCTCATAAGCTCCCAACAGCCTTCCCTTCTCCAGGTTGAAGGGTCCTGAGTTTGTCATCTCGCCCCGTCCCACTGATCATTTTAGTTGTTCTTCCTTCTGCTTCTCCAACACCATCGTGCTCCTCTTGGAGATCAGGACTACGCACAGCAGTCAAAACATGGACGCACCAAGGTTTTCTGCAGCAGCAAAGTGATACCCTGAGCATTGAATGTGCTCAGGGAAGGCAGAGGAATAACAATTTCTCGACTTTTTTGGCTGCCACCTTGAGCAAACCTTGGCCGCACACTGAGCCAGCGATTTCAGAGCTGCTGGTGGCCATCCCAGATCTCAGCTCTCGTTGCCAGTTCCAACCTCAGCATCGCACAAGCACGGCGTAGACTTTTTTCCTCCAGACTTTACGTATTCCTATATCAAAGCTCATTTGAAACTTTCTGCTCCCCTTTTTTTGAGAGCCTTCTGGAGTTGCTTGCCATCTGTGTGGCACTTGATGACCTTGGAAGAGCTTTACCTGCAAACGCAGAGATGTGGGTCTGGTCTAACTCCTCCAGACTGCTGAGGAGGATGTTGAAAAATCCTGGACTCCGTCTCTGGTGAGCCACACCATGGACTCTTTTCCATCCTGAAAAGAAGCCCTACCTTTTGCTTTTTGTCTTTTAACCAGCTTTCGAGCAATAAAAGGAGCTTTTCTCCAGTCCTACGCCAACTTAGTTCCTTTAATGGTCTTGTCAAGGGTTTTAGAAAAAAAAAATTTTAAAAATCTTATGATTTTCCCACCTAGAACTTAGAATCCACATGGTTTTTCATGAAAAAGGTGAAATGTTATTGAATTTACTTTTACCCAGTGCCCTGAACATAACAGGAGTTAAATTGTTCATACAGGAAAGCAGTAGCCAATAATGGCTGGAGAAAAGCCTGGTGGGAGAAAAAAAAAAAATAATGTTTCTTTCCCCCAAGTGTTGAAACTGCCAAGTCGAGTTGTTAATAGAGAATGTTCCTGCGACGCAACAGCAGTGAGGACAACTTGGCTCGGCTTGCTCGATGCATCCAGCGCGCAGGCCTCGATCTTAAAGCTCGCAGTTAAGTAACGCTTGAAATAAGCCCTTTTTTTTTTTTTTCCCAAAACCAAGACTTGGCAATGCTCCATTCCTGTGCTGTAACTCATCCTAGGGACAAGCAGGACTGGCTGAAAAAGCAGGGAAATGTCAACCGCGCCATGCTCTCCTGCCTTGTCGCAAGTTTAGGTGACTGACCTGGAAAAAAACCACGCCGGGGTTGGGTTTTTGCAGCACCGTTGCTAACGAGTCCCACTGCTAATGAGCCGATGTTTCTGAACACCCATGCCAAGCCAGGGGATGCCGAGACATTAAAGCCGTAGCTGAGCCAAGCAGTGCGAAGAGACACGTCACAGCCTCGCCTCGATGTGGGTTTTGGTACCCAAGAAATATTTCTTGATGTTCATAAAATCATAGAATCACAGAATGGTTTGAGTTGGAAGGGACCTTTAAAGGCCACCCAGTGCAACCCCCTCAAGGAGCAGGGACATCTCCAACCAGATCAGGTTGCTCACAGCCCCGTCCAACCTGGCCTGGAATGTTTCCAGGGATGGGGCATCCACCACCTCTCTGGGCAACCTGGGACAGTGTTCCACCACCCTCATTGTAAAAAATTTCTTCCTGATGTCTAATCTAAATCTACCTCCCTCTATCTTAAAACCATTGCCCCTCGTCCTGTCAAAACAGGCCCTGCTGAAGGGTCTCTCCCCATCTTTCCTGCAGCCCCCTTGAGGTACTGGAAGACCGCTATCAGGTCTCCCCAGAGCCTCCTCTTCTCCTGGCTGAACAGCCCCAACTCTCTCAGCCTGGCCTCACAGCAGAGGTGCTCCGGCCCTCTGATCATCTTCGTGGCCTCCTCTGGACCCTCTCCAACTGGTCCATGTCCTTCTTATGTTGGGGGCTCCAGAACTGCAGTACTGCAGGTGGGGTCTCACCAGAGCAGAGTAGAGGGGCAGAATCCCCTCCCTCGACCTGCTGGCCACGCTCCTCTTGATGCAGCCCAGGATGCCGTTGGCCTTCTGGGCTGCAAGGGCGCATTGCCGGCTCATGTTGAGCTTCTCATCCACCATCACTCCCCAG
>WHYT01017069.1:410103-426483 GCA_009806455.1 Tetrax tetrax | reverse complement strand
GAGAGGTGGTGGATGCCCCATCCCTGGAAACGTTCAAGGCCAGGCTGGATGAGGCTCTGAGCAACCTGATCTAGTCAGGGATGTCCCTGCTTCTTGCAGGGGGGTTGGACTAGATGACCTTTGAAGGTCCCTTCCAACTATAACCATTCTATGATTCTATGATTCTATGACCTTGTAGGTCACATGGCTTCAAGCTATCTACCCAGGTACACATATTTTTTTCTTACATGCCATTCCAGTAGCTAAATAACTAAGCTCTAATTCAGTAGGGTAACTGAATCATGCATTACACAAAAAAATAATGAGAAGTACTTCTACTTGATAAAAGCAAAGTCAGGAAAAACAGATCAAGATGTTAGGGTTTAGTACTATGATCATAGTGTTTGTAAACTATATGTCACTACTAATCCCTAAAAGTTGTCTTGTCTATTCCTCAGTTTTAAAGTTCCATGTAGGATTCTTAATTTTACTTTGAATCTAGAACTGAATATAATGGATATTCAATTTTTCTTAGATTAGTGATAGTAAAAAAAGAAAATACAATCTAAATAATAAGGTATCCTTAATTAATAAGTAGAAAAGAAATAGAACTATAGCTTAACAGGCAAAATACCTTCTGCCTATACCACATGTAGGAAACACTAAGTTGATTAAAAATTCAAAAAGAGGAGACAGGTTTATTATCTCTTCTCTCAACTCCAAGTCCTCCAAATTACACACAATAAAAGACTTTACAAGATGCATAATCAAAAGTCAAAGATAAAAATGTAAAGGCCAGGCCTCCACAAAGTATTTTGATCAGAGTTTGAGAAACCCATGCCGACAGAAAAGATGCAATTTACATTAGTTGCAGCTGTACAAACAAGTGTCATGAAGTGTCACCTGGCATAAAGTGCAATAGCATTATAATTAATATAGAAATAAAATGTGAATATGTTAAATTATTTGTTGTTTTTTTTTTCTTTCATATCTCAGTAGCACAACATTGGGAATACAGTTTAGGAATCTTTATCTTTGAAGAAAAAGATAATAATGGTCATAATTCAGGCCAAGTCATCACATAAAAAAAAGAAAAACATCTGTTTTCAATTCACAAACAAGCACCAGTTTGTTAGCAAATATAACTGAAGGTGAAGTAAATCTGAGGAAAAAAAAACCTTAACGAACAAATGACAGGAAGAAACTAATTAAAATGTTATCTTACCTATATATTTAGCAGCAACTAATGCTGTATTAATAATAATATGAATATTATGTATAATTCCTTGGGATTACATTTTTTTAAATGATAATACATAGTAACCAAACTAACTATGCTTGGTTAGCATACAGCTCTAGTCATCTACATTGATTGTATTCTTCTAAAGTATGGCATATTCCTGAGATTTACAGAAAAGTACACTTACCTACACATAGCCATAAAGACAATAGCACTTAATTTCCTACTTAAAATTTGGGGTTTTTTTTCATGGTACGTTTTCTATTAGAACTCTTGAATTGATGCTTTATGTAAAGACGCTTCATATACATACACACACCCAGGCCCCAGCCTTCTGTATTTATCTACAAACACACATGGATATCTAACACTGGTCAAAGGTCCACTACACTTCATGAGAAATCTGTATCTCTGATCTCACCTGTAATCGAAATATATTAAACTGGTATGTAAAAATGGCATAGGTAATCTTACAGTAGTTCCCATAACTTTCACTTAACATTCCTTGAAACAATGATGAACTTCGTGCAGTTTCCTGAGAGTGGTTCATTTGGCTGTTTCTTAATTGTTTTTGTTTGGTCTCACTAACTGGAATTAAATGACACTGAGAAAACATCTAAATAAAATGCAGAAGTAAGGATGAGTTTTTATAAAAATGAAATGTATTTTCATTTGTCCTATGCTAACCTAGTAAGTAACAGACATATATCCAGGTATTTGAAATTACAGATATTAATTCATAATAAGGATGCTAAATACTTTCTTTGGCTCCAGAAAATAGATCATTAAAAAGCACGAAAGGAAGAGGACAATTTATTATTATTATTATAAATCCAACTTGTTTTCAGACTATGTCACTTCCCTTTTTTAAAAAAAAATTTGCTTTCTTAGCTGAGTAGTATAAGAAATAAATAGAAGGAAAGCAGCTCTAAGTCTAATCAAGTCTAATCAAGTCTAGGTTATTTCACTTTCACACATAGAAGGAACTTGAATTTCACTGTTGAGCAAGATGAAGTATCCTTAGAGCTTATGTATCTTTCACTGATGGCAACTAGAAAAGACTTGCTGTTTATAAAATGACAATTTCACTGTACAGGAGCAACTGCATTCATCACTGGAAAAAAACACATTTTATTCCTATGTCTCCCCATAACACTTCTGCTGTTTCTTCTCTTCCATACAGTGACAATATAAAGTAATCAAGCAGTCTACAGTGATAAAAACACTGACATTCCATTTATAACTTTGTAGTTAAATACAGTTTGTTTTAGCATAAGATAAAAGACAATAGATAAACAAGTGAGTCAGTTAACAATTGAATAGTTGTAGCTAACCAGAAGAATTAATTACCTTCCTTATTCATTTAAATTCTTTGAAAGTGCTTTAAAAACAAAACAAAACAAACCCTTCAGGGAACCACGCTACTTTACTACAAATCTTGTAGATACATTGCATTTATGTTAGACCAGAGGTGGTGAAGATCATGAAAATTCTGCCCATTTCATAGCCCACCCTTTTGGAAGGGTAGATATTCTTTCTGATTAGTAAGTGACGTCTCAAAACAAAATAGTCTACAAGGTTAACTCCATCAGTAAGTCCTTTCAAAATCAAGCCACATCTGAATTGCCAATATAAGATTTGAAACTAGAATATTAAATAATTTAGGGCCAGCAGTGAAAGCAGTCAAGTTAGAGAAGAATTTATATGGGGGGAAAAAAAAAGTTCTGCAGGGAGTTACATAATCCCACCACATTTCTATCTTCATTGCAGACTACCTTGTCTGACATTTACACTAACGGAGTTATAATTATTTTTAAAATGTAATTCTGTATTAGAGTAAAACATCACAAAATCATGAAAAAAAAAAAAACACTCAGAAATCAGAGTTGTTCAAATAAAATAAAAAAATCAGTCTGCCAATTTTTAATTTATTGTTACAAAACTTGATTTAATCTTTCAAAACTGTCTCACTACTTGAAATAGCTTTTTAATAAAAAGGAATATTTTTGCTTTTTCTGGAGAGGAATCTTCATTTCTCTTACATCAAGATATAAATAAAATAACGTTATTACTTCTGATCCAAAATACATCAATAAAAATTGGAGTGTTGCTGTCACCATCTCCAATTTCCAACTGATTCATTGCAATTTTACATTAGATGGGATGACTACATGGACACCTATGAGATAATAAAATGCAATCAGCAAGCCTGAATGCACCCGTTGCATAGCAAAATTGAGGAGATGTAAAGTTTAAGATACACTAAAAGTTCAATATTTATGTGAATACAAATGAACTTCAGGAGCCCTTGCTGTTTGCTACAACAAACATTTTTTCATATTCCCTTAATATGATTAAATTTAAAATACAGACAGGCACTACTATTTATGACAGGTCTGCAGATTTCAAAATCTGGGCTATATCGTGAGCACAACTGAGAAAAATTTTCCTAACCCTAAGAACATTTTTAAGAGTACAGTAATGTCTCCCATTCAGCCCTGGGGAAATTCAAAGACCTTTCTAACATTATTCCATCACCACCACCACCCCCCCCCCACATCCCCCTCAATAATCACATTCTCAATAAAGTTAATAGGCCCAGCATTCCTTCAGTAGCTGGCACCTCTCACATTATGAATCAAAACCTTCTAGATAGTGTATTCAAGACAAGGTCTTTTTGTTTCTTTTCTCCTACTATAACAATTTCAATTTTTAGAAATACTGATGGGTATCATATACACTAAGGGCAGAAGACAGCAAGAGTCACCTTGCAAAACAATCTTGATTTATCAAATTTTTATGTTCGAGAAGAACAAGAAAACTTTAATTGGGTTAAACCACAGGATACATACAGGCATCAAATTCCCTTGAAAGTTGAAGTTCTGAAGAAGTCTAAAAAACAGCAGAAAAACTCAACCTTATAAAGTATAGAAAAATAATATTTGCATCTGGGTTTTTTGAAACAAGTAATTTATTATTATTTTAAATTATACCTATATTTGCATGTAGCCTCTGGTCCTGGAAATTGCCACTAAAAATTTAGAAGTTAACTGGAAACAATCACTCCACCCTAATACCTTAGGTATTTCGTATTCACTTGTAGATATTTCTTATCTCTACCATGCAACTTAAAACATAAGATAACAATGAACATTGGCATCTAACAAATCTTACCTTTCTTGAATTTTTAAGTGGATGCCTAGTATTAAACATATTAATATAGCTCAGCCATGAATAAGTTTCTCAAACATGGGCTGGTAACATTAAACATTCTCTAATAAATCACAGTACATTTGCCACGACAACACACTTTAATAGAGTTAACATTTCTATTTAGATTAAAGCTAGTGCTGTCATGCCTACCAGAACAATAATTATTGGTTTAGATCTGTAATTAGTTAAAGCTTGGTATTTAGAGACTACCTTGGAGCTCGCTTTCCAAGATTATTTCTGTAATTCTCTAGCCTTAACTTGTATAACGCAATATCTATTTTATACATTATATATTCTATATATTTTATATACATATAATAAATTTAATACTAAATAGAAGTTATTTAAAATACCATTTAATTGTTTTCAACTTCTAAAATACATCTATACAGTTGTAATTTACAATATCACAGTGTGGATAATGAAATAATCAAAGCAACCAATAATGTTCTAACCCCCTAAGGTACAACACAAATCACTGTATTCAAATTTCTGGATAATCACTGCAGAATTTCTGAATAATTCAGCTTTTCCAAAGTTCTTGGATTATGTTTTCCACCTCTGAGAGTCATATATATTTTCTAAAGTGAAAATATCCTAAGACATAATACTCCATGTATGTAAGTCCCGACAAAGAAAACTGAATAGCTACTGTGCTAACAGAAATAAAATCTAAATCTTACCTGAGATAATTCATTAGTGTCCACAAGTCCATTGTTGTCTGAGTCAAAATAATTAAACATTTGATCTACAAGAAGTTTTTTTAAAGCCATTTTCTCATAAACAGTTTTATCTTTTGATTGTGCAAGATATCTCCGATTTTGTAAATCCAGTAATGTATTTTTCACTTTGGTGTATTCAGTGGGTTTGCATTTATCACCTGAGAAGAAAATACACAATACAAGATTATTTTGAATTTGATTTCTTGTCAAGAGTTTAAAAGTAATTTAAAAAAAAAGATTGTAAAAGTAGAGAGTATTATCTTATTACAACATTATCAATAAGGTTGCTTTATGAGGTAAGGGATTTGTTCTGTAGTAGTTTGATCCATACAATTTCCTTGTCTGGCCTTCAGATTAAGGAAAAAAAAATTATTGCACTGGATGCAGGCTCCAGGTAGTAGGGAGGGAAGAGAGCACTTTAACATACTCTAATTCATTTGGGTGAACTCCAAAAGAGTGACCCAGCAAAAGAAGTATCATCTTTGTCTCCCCTAGATAACTTCGCTGGCTGTGCTATCCTGAGAGAGAGACAGTTTGGTTTTACTCTGGTGCAGCTGAAGTCTAACACCATTTTACCTATACTCCTGGCTGGGGGATGGGGAACATAAATCCTATTTCTTGGATACTATACTGCTCAGACCTAGTTACTATGTCCAGATTTTACCCAGATTTTTGATCAAACAGTTCTAATTCTGCAATTTTAAAACTGCTAAGAGATATTTCTGCCTTAGAGATATGCAACATAAGTAAAGCAGTTTATTTCTTAGCAATATCTGTTAAATCTTGGATTTGTCACAGTATCTTAGATGAGTTGCTACAGCTCTGAGTTAGAAAAATAAATGGAAAATTAACAAAAAAGTCACACTGATTTTTATTTCTTTTCCTCCTTGAGGCACAGGACAATGCCTCTCACTTTAATGACTGATTAAGGTTCTCATCTCTACAAAGGCAGTAACGATGTTAATGTTGATTAGAATATTAGAAGTTATTTATTTATTAAATATGGACAACTTTTGCATGGGTTGCAAAAAGATTTCCACATAAGAGATTACACAACACAGTGTAAACTTGGAGGAAAAAGAAGTTATATATCACATGATCATGAAGTCATTGTAACAATTAGCTGATTTTTCTACATTTAACTCAAAGCCGTTTAAGTAAAAAATTTTTACTGGAAGTTCAATCACAGTCCAATAAAGACATTTTAACACACTTTAGACATTCAATTCAGATCTAAAGCTTAAAGAATGATAAACTAATGTATTCTCTTGCAATATCTATTCAGAGAGAAAAGAAAGAATACAGACAATATATTTTCTACAGCATTTCTTTTTTGTACGCTTCCCATTGCACGGCACAAACTTCTGAAACTACCATACTAGTCATGTAAGAGCACATATATATTACACATTTATAAACTATTTTTACAAAAGACAAAAGCATTTATACTATTCTTGTTAATATACAAAAGAAATGTTGCCTAATATCAAAGCTATCTGAGAGATTGCTATTGCTAAAAGTTTGATGACTACTTGTAGAAAAACTTCATTCATAAGTTAAGAATAGAAGGCTGTTAAATTTTCAGTCACACTCTCCCTCTAGTAAAGCTACCACAAAATCAGTGTCAAAACAAACTATCTTGAATTACATTGCATATATATATAGTATATATATATGGTGTATATATGGTTTATATTAGCTCATCAATAAAAGAACACAATTTCCTGAGAACACATTGCTAAAACCTGTTACAAATGTTCTACACCAAGGTAACTTTTCAGGTTTTAATTTGCCTGCTCTTGTGATACCCTTTGGAAATACTTTTAACCTCAAAAGTAGCTCAAACATATCAATACGCTGTATTAATTAGTAATAGAAGATATTAATGCCTCTTTATTATTAATGAAAATAGAATTAAGGAAATATGATGTTATTTAATTATCCAAAAAGTAGCTTTTTTTTTATAGATACTGAAACATTCATCATAATGGCAGTCTGTTGAAAACCAGCTGCGAATAAGGTGAATACAGTTCACAAGCAATTTCATTCTCTACAACCCATCTTCAACAGATGATTATTTTATATTCAACAACAGTGTTAAAGCCTATCCCCTTTACAGGGTTGTTTGTACCGTATCCGTAAGATAATACCTGTAATTTGCTCTCAGTGTGTTCCTGCTCACTCTACAGACCAACCTGACCAAATTACAGTCCCAGCCATGACAATCCATTGGCTTCTAGTGTGCAGTTTTTATGTTCAATAGAGGCCAGCCTGATTCTTTTAGTGCTTCAGTAACTTGCTGGAAAGCTAGTCCTCATAATGAAAATACCACTCATAGCTTTGTGAAAAATCTCTGTTGGCCATAATTTGTAGTTCAAAACAGATGTTATTTTGTTTCTCATTTATCTAAATAGGTTAGTCTGACCCATATGAAAGACACCTTTATCAACAGTAGCTTCATACTCCCTGCAACCACACTGTGCCATAGTCCTCTGTAGTATGGAAGCAGTATTCCCCTACCTCTTTATCTGAAAAGGATGTTAAAGTCATCACACATGAGCACGTGGTTTGCATATAAGCAGGGCAGGGGACAATACTCAGGCAATTAAGCACATTGGCAGTACTCTACAGTATCTTAAAACTAACTTATAAAAAAAACCCACTGCAAATAAATGCTTTGGCTTCAGTTGCCCTAGAGTTTGGGAGTTTTTTTGATGATTATTAATTAGAGATCATACCAAATAATGCAAAAATAACCTGAATTATTCTTCCTCACACACGGTGTAAAAATGTGTCCATTTGATAAATCTTGGGAGGATCATAGATGTTCAAGGGTCTGGCTAGACACAGGGTACACAGGCTGCACATGATGAACCTTTCCTGATCCCCTGCCTTATCATACTGATTGAGAATATCAAACTTTAATGATTGTGACAAAAACTAGATTATATTATTAGATATTATAAATAAAAGTAAGCACATGAGTAAAAGTAGCTGTCACTTGCAAACACTAGTTAAGAAATTGTTGAGAAAAAAAAGTGATTTTTAATTTTTTATTTTCTTAATTGCAGCAAATAAAAAAAAAAAAAAGAGAGAATAGAGAGAAAAGTATTGTCTGCTACTTATAGTAAATATACTTGCATAAGTGCAGGTAACTTATACTTGTCAAAAAGAGTCTGAACACTGTATAGCACTTCTACCCAAAGTCTACTTCCATTTTCCTCCTATTACTGCTGTAGTTTTCATTACATTCGAAGTAATCTGTTTTAATAGAATTATCATATTTTGATCCAACATTCACCTTTTAAATCTTACTATGCATTCCAACAACAGATTTTAGGCTGGTGACAGATGAATCTTCAGTTTATGATGTAAGCTAATTACAGTTGTGGTAAAAAATGTTTACACAGCTATATTACATTAAAACATTGTCATTTTATGCATAATTCAAAGTAGTCTTTACATCAAAGACTCCATAGACTTGAACATAAGGACAAACATGACTGATGAGTGCAACTGACAGATAAAAGGATCACAAGGAAACAAGGAGACATTGCTATTCAATATAGTACAGTTTCATTAACAAATCATTCTCTTATCTCACTGCCATGATTGCCTTTTACTCTAATATTTGAGCAGATGTTTAATTTACAAGAACAAGGCTCGATTTACAGGAGACCTCCCCCAGGCCGGAGTAGCAGCACAGAGAAAAATGTAGAGTTGCTTTATTTGTGTTCTAATTTAGTAGGCACTACTTGCGAAAAAGTTGTCTCAATGACACGCAAATGGTAAACAGAGATTAAGTATAACAACCCTTATAGTGAGGAAAAGTATTTTATATCTAACAAAATTGAGAAAGACTACTGGGAATATACTGCAATTATTTAACTTCCGAAAAGACCAACTAAATTCTATATAATTATCCACATACATGAAAGAATAAACTACACACTGTGCATAATTTAGTAACTTAATTAAGTTTTCCAGTACTTTTTTTTTTTCATTTGTGAACTAAGCTTCCTACACAGTTAATGCCTTAAAAATTACTAGACAGTAGTAACAGCAAATTTTGTGTTTTCTTGTTCTATTTTGTTTCATTCATGGAAAGGACTAGTTCTACTACACAGCAGACTTTGTCAAAAAAATCAAAACTAAAAACTTCTGCTATGATTTATTTTACAAGTTTTCTGACATCACCTGTGCAATCCTTGAAGGTGTGCAGAAACCTAAAGGTGACAAAACAAACACACTGGAATAGCAGTGCCATTCTCTGGTCCCATACCTTGTAATTTCTGAAATAATTATAGTCCTGGGGTTTACTTAATTCAAACTCAAAACCAGTAGAAAATTGGTAACAGTTGAATGTTTCCTTCCATTTGGTAAAACACAGTTTTGTAACTGTATCTCCATTACCTAGGAAACAGCTGAAAGTTAGATTTTGAGTGCTACTGTCCTCCTAGATAGTATTGAACAGATGATATTTGCCCATAATACAGAAAAAAAAAAAAAAAAAAAAAAGTTGTATTTGACAATTTAGTTCT
Source organism: Tetrax tetrax (assembly GCA_009806455.1). Lineage (NCBI taxonomy): Eukaryota > Metazoa > Chordata > Aves > Otidiformes > Otididae > Tetrax > Tetrax tetrax. The sequence goes on along the minus strand of WHYT01017069.1, from coordinate 416,788 downwards.
TACTTAATTTGCAAGAGGAAGACAGACATCAAAACTAACTAGTTATTTATGAAACCTTTGCAAATGAATATACACATTATTCTTAATATCTGTACAAAAATACTAAAGAATGAGCTAAGGTAATAGTTCAGGAGTCACTCCTTAAATCCAGATTCAGATCTGAGATTTTTGTCTTACATAGTTTTTGGAAAAATACTAGCAGGTATAAAGAAGGAAAGAAAGAACAAATAATTTTAAAAATGCAATAAATCATCTGATTTCTTTTCTCAGTTCATTCACCACTTTCACGGGTAATACAGGCATTTCAACCACTCCTTGCCTTAGCATCTCCACCTACATTGCAGGAATAACTCTTACGTCAGAGAGCTACCAAATCACTAATATTCATGGAGTGTCTGCCTCCACGAAAGTCATCAGCTGCTGAGATACAACTGGATTCTTAGATATTTTACAATTTTGAGACGAGTTTTATCTACATAGCACAGATGTTTTCCACAAAGCCATTTCTCCTTCAAAATTAAAATAACTTTGGATCTCCCAGAAGCGGCGACTAGTTTTCAGTAGACCATATTGCATATGAACAGTTTTAAGTATTCCAAAACTATTATTATCATAAATGAGATTTTTGGAAATGGAATAGACTTGATAAACAGCAAGGCTACTGTTAATCTACATGCATTTTGAACACATTCAGAATAATCTAAATAGACAAAATTACAATCCATGGAGCAAAAATGAGAAAGTAATCCAAAATAACATACATATATATACACAGATATACATAAACTAATAACAGAAATGCACATACACATTCATGTGCACACATACACCCCCGTACATAGGACAAAGAAGTCACTACAGATGTGATTGGATATAAATTAAATTTCAAACATAACACAAGAGAACTTGAAGGTCTTAATCCATTCAGCTGTTTTTCCAGATCCAATCTCTATAGATGAAGCATGAAAGTTGTAATCTTACTTGTAGCCCTAACACATAAAGGAACATTTTAAACAACCAAAATTATTTAGTTTTATCTGAAAGAATCTTCAGGTTCAAATATCATTTCACAATATCTTATTTTCCAATATCAAGCTCTTGTTTTCTGAATTTAGAGCTCAACAGTTTTGACCCTTATTCTCCACTCTCCTCGGTGAATCTCTGGAACTGCACTTGAACAAAAGCAATCTCATTTGTACAAAGATCTAACTTTTGATCTATGGTTCAGAGACTGAAGGGGGTGGGGAGGGGGGATTTACAATCAAAACTAGTATTTTTCAATAAAAAAATCCTGGATAAACAGGGGTTTACACGAAAACTTTCCCCTTTTGCAGCTATGTTTTAAATAAAAAGTGAGAATTTTCTACGATTTTTTAAAAACATGAGAGTTTAGGACTGCAAATCTTGACTTGCATTTTGACCTCTCTGAGTTTGCTTTGTGGTTTTGTTTTAGTTTTGGGGTTTTTTTATTTTTTTATTGCGTTTGTTTTGGTTTGGGTTTTTTTAGCTATTTTAGAGAGCACAGGTTGCCCAGAGAGGTGGTGGAAGCCCCATCCCTGGAAACGTTCAAGGCCAGGTTGGATGAGGCTCTGAGCAATCTGATCTAGTCGGGGATGTCCCTGCTCCTTGCAGGGGGGTTGGACTACGTGACCTTTGAAGGTCCCTTCCAACCCTAATCATTCTATGATTCTGTGAACAGATGGGCTGTTTCATCTCGCTGCTTCATGTCTTATTTTGTAGCATCCATACTTTTCAATTACTTATATGTAATTATCTAAATTCAGCATTACTGTCAGATATCTGAGTGCTAAGCACTGCACTTCTTCTGTGTAAATAGGTCTAAGTAGCTACAAGAATTGCTAGAACTTTCAGCACAGTGTTGTCTATTTATCTGCAATACAGGTTTAAGAATACCTATCACATACCTATCACCCTACGATCCACAGACAGGAACACAAATACAAAATTTTCAAGTTATGTCTGTTGTTGTCCTTAAGCAAATACTTCTAAGTCATTACCATAGCTGTTACATAAAACAGAATTGAAGCTAGCTTTTCAAAGCCTTAGTTCCACTATGTAAGTAAGGAATAATGCTGTCCTCTCCTCAAATATTAGTGGTTAAAGTGCTCCTAACAATTCTGATCATTAAAAACTATAAATCATAAGATAGAAGTCATAATTTTACTTGATTACACATATCTGGTGTCCGATCTTGCCTAGAGACAGAAATAAGCAGCTTTTCTCTGCTTAAACAATGAAAAGTTCAGATAAATTATTCAGATTTTCCTGAAAGATATACCACTTAGGTTAAGTATCACTAGAAGCTGAATTAAATTTCCATTAAGAAAATAGAAAAAAAACAGATAATAGTATTTACATTTATTTTTTTTCAGGACTAGTAGAACGAGTGTTATATGGTGTGAGCAAAATTAGTTCAAAAGGTAGCTAGGAAATGAATAAAAGCATAAAAATCAGCATTTAGGGTACTTGTGTGGAGGAGAACTACTACTTGTTAATGCAGAGTGGTTAATATATCACAGGTATCTTGATAGAAGAAAATAGGTCATATAAACTTTCACCTTCAAGATGACATTTGAAGGCCAAAGCAAGTTGACAATAGTGATCATTTTCCACAGCTGAGAAAACACTGAATGTACGGGTTATTTGGACTGCATGTTAGCATCACAAACACCATAAGTAGAGTTAGTACCTAACTGGCAAATGCAAAACTCTTCTAGAGGATTGACCCTGCCTTCAAACAACTGATAAATCCAAAACAATTTCAACCAGCGATATCACTACTCAAAATTTCTTGATGTCTCAGATACCCACCTCAGGGTATACTATCATAAAAGAAAGAAAAGAAAATGGACACATTTGTTAAATGTGCCATATTTTCCAAACATATATGGATTATATGAGGTCTGTTAGTCGTCTTTTCCCAACATGTGCTGAAGAGATTATATATTTCCTGATGTTTTGTTTTCTTATATCCAGTTCAAGCTTTCAGATCAGTTTTTCTATTTGTCCGAAATATTAAAAAAACCCTTCAATTAAATAAGTAAAAATTTACTTACAACATTAAGAACATAATCTAGACCTCTCTGTCCTTCTTACCTTATCAAAAGAAAAACAGAGAGAAAAAGATAAAAGCAGCACATCACAAAGGCAGGCATTGCTAAAAATGAAGTTTGACACAGGAGTTTAATGCAACATTTTATTTTCCCCTCTAGTGGAGTTAACCCAGTCACTCCAGTCAGTATTGTATCATCTAGACAATGACTTCCAGTTTCTAGATGATACGATGAAATGCTATATAGGCTTCCATAAAAAAAAAAAAGGACAGATAAAAAAGTATTCCAAATCAAGGAGGTAAATATGTATGGGATGTAAGCTTAGCCATAAATCTATGTAGAGTTCTGCTTTTGTTTCTTTAGAAGCATGTGTCAGAGCGCTTTTATTAAAAAAAAAAAAAATATTGCTGAGAGAGATTAAACATGTATTAAGCCACAACCTTCCTTTTCCCAATGGCTTCCCAGAGATGTGGAGTATTTACAGGTTTATAAAGGTGAGGTCTCAAGCCTGAGTTAAGCCTAATTAAAACAGCACTACAGTTAAAATAGACAGTTCTACTGCTCCATTTCTATTTCTTCCCCTCCACCACATACTCCCACAATTTCCTGTGTTTCAACTTTAGCACAGTTGGCTTTCGATGGTAATCACAGAAGTTGTCATAGTAGAATATAGAAGTTAGAGCCTTTTGCTATAGGAAAAAAAAAAAAATTAATTTCATGTGTGTGTGTATATATACGGAACCAAAAACTATTTTTATTCTAATTACTATTTTAAGACTTTATTAGCCCAATTTATTAATTCAAAAAAGCCTCAACCACACAGATAAAATTACTTTAAATGCCTTCCTAGTATCTTCTTGAAATATCTCTCTTATGCTTATCCTTGTAGTTTTTCTCCGAGTACTAATGTTTCAACCTTTTCCTCAGGAAGAGTAGAGGTAGGAAAAGGTGATAAGGAGTCAAGAGCATCCTGAGATCATCATCAGGAGGAATATGAAGGAATGGTGAGAGATTCTTCCTCCTCAGTCTCGGCATCTACTTGGGTTAGTTTTATAACTTCCACCATCAGAACCTGATTCTTTTTGGTATGAAAGTTAAATATGAAAATAGATGAATCTTCCCCCAACCTCAGTTGAAATAAAAGGCTATTATTTGCTAAGCCTAAATTATCCATACATGGTTTTGAGAGAGCTTAAGGTAAACAGAGCAGGCAATAGTCATTTGACCACTAGGCAATTTTGAAACTGGTAAAACCAGCTCAGGCCAATGCAAAATCAGGCAAGTCCTGGGACCCTCTGCACTGTTAGGGTTTCGTGATTTTATTTTTTTTTTAAATCAGGAAGAAAGAAAAAAAAAAACACATTCAACAGGGCTATTAATCTTTGAGGCACGATTACAGTACAAGATAAAGCAATTCAGAGAAACCTAAGCTACAGTGGACCAAGGTCAGTAAGCGTACATGATGAAACTTGACTTTAGCCAGCCTAAGAAAGACATATAAATAGTGATTCCCAGGTTAAGCATCACAGTTCTGTACTTGTTCTCTGCTTTCTCCACCCTTCCCACAGAAACACAAGGGAATATGCAGGTTTGGCAATAGAAGGAGGAAAACAAGATTTACAAACTGAAGCTCAAGTAAAGGAGCGTGCAATTTGCCTTTGAATCCACAGCAGAATGTAACCTAACCATACTGGTCTGGCACCAGCATAAGCATGTGATCAGGCTGGTAAGTCTTAAGAACTTCACGTACCACTTTCAGGTTAAGTGTTTCTCTACCATATTTAGCATAGGCTTGAAACTGTATTTTGAAGTTTAAATAAATTTTGAAAACTGATCAGGTATGGTTGGGAAGATGATGTCAAAAGGATTTTAATGAAATCAGAAACCTTGCTGAAACCTGTGTGCATCCCCATTTATTTTAATATTACCAGGTCATCTATTACACTTTAGATTTCTACATGCTTAACTAATTCACTGTTCCAGAAAGAAAGAAAGGTGATATAGGAAAAGATGGCACTTTACTATGAAGATAGACACCAGTATCTCCCTTAGCTATGCATGAAGGGCTTAAATATTGTAAACGTGGCTCCTAGTATTTTATATATATATATATGTGTGTGTGTATATATATGTATATAATGACAAACCTTATCACAGGTCTTGCAATATTATTACAGTACAGGGTAGGTAAAGTACTGTGACAATTACACGTTGCTAATACCGACTGTATTAAAATCTCTGTATTCTTTTAACAATAATTTGGCGTCACACACACTTGTGTCTGAATTTTTGTTCATACTAGTCCTTGAAGTTAGAGCTGTGTAAGTCAATGCAAGCGAAAAGCTAGGCCTACATACGCTTACTTATGTTTAGAGATGCAGTGTGTATCTTGCAAAGTTGTGGGATTATACACAAATTTATTGTGACCAGTCATCCCTAAACAGAATTTCAATCATTATTTCCTTTCACAGACAGTCACAGAAAAGGCTACCTAGAGAGAATAGATCAATAATTTCATTCTCGCTTCACTACAAAGAAATAAATGTTTTAGTCAGAGACTTTTCTATGTAACTACAAAAAGCCTGCTGACCTAATAATTGTTTCAAAGATGTTACTGTCTTTATGTACTGCCTTGTATCTTCATTCCTCATCTGTGGTTTGATGCAGAAAGACACTAAAAAATTAGAATTCTCAGCTTTTCACCAATTGCAATGAAATTCATAGGTGTGTTTTCTTACAGCTGAGGCTTTGCTTTTGTTTAAGTGTTTTGTTCAGCACTTAACCTTCAGCAGAAAATGTACTTATTCACATAGACTTACATATTTTAAAAGTAGTTTCTTTTCTATTTGGTTTCATATTGATTCTATGTTTCTAGATCCTTCACATACTTCAAAATAAATGTGTACTGCCTTTGACACTTACCTCTCAAAGTGGGGAGCATTTATTAAAATTGCCAAAATTTAAACAAGAAATTGAAGCCATGTTTTCCATTACGGCTTAGGGAAGAAATGGTATAATTAGATGAGGCTTACTTAAAAAACAATGGTTTGTGGTTTGGATCTTTTAAAAAAAAAAAAAACAAACAAAAACACAATCAACAAAAACACCCCAATTTAACTGAAAATTCAACATTTTATAATTGTATATAAAGTAAGGCTAAAACCCAAACTTTAAATTTCCAACCTTCTATCACACTGTATTTCAGACCTTTCTAACCTAAGACTATATCCATATCACAATTTAAAAGTCTAACAAGAATTACATGTAAATGGATTTTTGGAAAAAATATTTGTAACATAGAGACTCAGAATTTCTGCTCCAAGAGAGGAAGTATATGCACACATACATATAAAAACATCAGCCAAATGCACATATGCAAAAAAAAAAAGTATTAAATTTTTAATCTTGATATTTTTTCATACAAAAAAAAAGTCAATAATTGTAAAAGTAGGATAGAAAAATGCTGAAATTTGGTCTCATGAAATGTTAACTCAGTGGCTTTTTTTTTTTTTTTTTGCCAGAAGTTGTATGATATAAATTTTCATGAGAATTACAGCATTTTCGCTTTTCCCCATCCATCATGTCACTTCTCTGAATCCATGGGGTTTTCT
>WHYT01017069.1:394110-410083 GCA_009806455.1 Tetrax tetrax | reverse complement strand
CATTCATCACTGTCAACAACTGTGATAAAGATCCTGACAAGAAACATCTTGTTCACAAATTTGAATGTAAATATGTTTTAAAAAAAAACCCAAAAAACAAAACAACACACCCAACTAATTCCACATACTCCATTGGTATGAAGATTATTTTTATTTAGGAGATATGCAAGACAAAGTAATCTGAAGGTAACAAGAATCCATCCAAGTTTCCTACCATTTTAGAATATCTGCTTTTCATGTCATCACTTCACTTGATTAAAGTAGAATGAAGGGGATTTTTTAATTGTTCTAGTTCTAATTTCAATTTATTATAATCTTTTTGCGTTTTTTTTTCTGTAACTGTTGGATAGTGTTTTGTTACTGTCTTCTAACCATAACTCAAGACAAGTGTCAAACAAAGATGTCAATATAAAGAGAACCATGTGTGTCAATCATTACTATTAAGATGCCAAAAGAAAGTTGTATGCAGACCATCTTTTGCATCTGAACCAAAAAGAACACATTCTAATATGTTATTTCAGGATTAACTTAATTTTGTTGATGGATTCTGAAATCTGTCAGTGTATACACCAAACAGAGCTAACTTTCAAAGTAACATGGAAAGAAATTACAATCTCAATAATTTTAATGATTCTGCAATTATATTTATTTCCTGGAACAGTACTTTAAAAAACAAACAAACAAACAAACAAACACCAAAACTCTTTTTGACTCTATTTATGCTAAGTGTTAGGATAAAGATGGATGGGGCAGGGGGGGAGGAGGAGGAAATATCAAGTTATACGCTTACTAAATGACAACAGCTGATTTGAAAAACCATTTGTGGCATTTGTGGGCGAAAATACCATATAACAATTCTTGTCACAGTTTTCAGATATTAAAAATATATTCCAGCTCAGTATTATTTCATGTCAATAAAAATGGAAATATTTCATATTTTTTATTACTGCCAATATAAATAAAATATTTGTTTGATAATGTTAAAATTTACTTATGTTTGTATTGCCAGTTAATGGCTTTTCTTGGGATTGTTTTAGGGATCACTGAGCATAGTGCTAAGAGATTATGGAAGCTTGTCTTGGTAATATCTAAGACATATATTGCTTCCTGAAGAGGTGCATTTGTAGGTACTATATTTTATATAAAGAATCTGAAATAGGTGGTTTGGTTTATCTAATGTAAACAGGACACTAAACACACAGAAGACAACACTGAACAATTTAAAAGGACTTTCAACGTGTTTACTTATATGCGCCACACAGCAATTTTGTGTCTATCAATCCTCTCACAACCGACTGTGTAACTGTGGCAAAGCTGACAGTTTTAATCCATGCACCTCCTCTTCACAGATAGATGAAGGAAGGTGGTGTAAGATTTCAGAATATTGGACCTGCAAAATGGATACATTTCTTGTCCATTTATGGAGGAGTTATGTTCATGTCTGCCATTTCTATTCTTATCTATACATCAGTCACTACTTAAATCTAATTTTCAGATTTTTACTGATACAAAACGGCTTCACTATCTTTTAGCAGGTTTTGCAAGTTTTGAGAATTCAGAGTCAGCTGAAGGCCTGAGATGCAACTCCTCCTTTCAAAACTTTCATTTTAAAGTAAATAGGCTTCCAGTCTCTAAAAACAAATAATGAACAAGAAAAAGACAGAATTATAGGCTGTCTTTTGAGGTATTCCTCTTTAGGAGAATTGTAATCTCAAACCATACTAAAATGCTCTACCCCATCATATATTGGGTAAAGCTTCTGCAGAGTCGTGAAGCCATACAGGTTCATCTGGTCTATGGAGAAAGAGCCACCTTCCCACTCCGAGAAGTTTTACCTAGTCAGAGTGCAAACATCAGGACAATGTACAGTAAAGCTTTTAGTGACGGAATTATACTAACATCTGCAAACTGAAGAGACCTTTAACTCTGAAAGAAAATTCTACATATTTGCTAAGAAAAAAAAAAAAAGTATGAGTGTTATAGCATTTAATATATCTGATAAATCTCTAAAATAATAAATTATGAAAAATAGGGGTCAATTTTTCCTCCAAACTATGGAAGCAATCATTATATTTAAATGCCCCCTTAACATAATGGAAAAACTAATGTTCAAAATACCTTACTTTATCATCAGATATGATATGTTATTTTAGAATAAAATCAGTTCCAGTTTCAAATGTAATATTCCAGTTCGCTGTGTTAACAAAGACCAGTAGCAGCTGTGCTGGTTAGAAGAACTACAACAGCAGGAAAGTTATGTGAGATGAAAGGCCTGGGCAACATAGAAACTCCAAGCACAAATTTATGCACATTAAAAAATGGGCAGTATACATGACATGCAGTTCTTTAAGAAATTCTTTTTTGATAAATTAATGTTTATTTAAAACTCTAAGAAACCATGACCATATCAGTTCAAACTTTAGTGATTCCAAGCAATGCCCTTACCACTTAAAATTACTCAGAGTCCTTCCTGTGAATAAGGAGCTTTGTTAAAGACTGTCAACCATAGCTAATTCAGTCAAGAGTACACTGCTGTGCAAGAGTAAACAGAAACAGCAAGAAACCACGATACAAGTCTCCAAGAAAGGGATGTTCTATTTACATTTGTAGGTCAGGTGAAATGTGTTATAAGCCTCCAAGGCACTTCCATCCTTTCTGACTTGTAAGACATTTCAGTGCAATCTGTTATTCTTCAAAAAACCGCCAAGACAGATGGTCAAGATTTTAGGGACTGCATTTGAGGCCTAATGCTTGATACATGGCCAGCTTCATAGAGTCACAAGTCCTTCTGAAAAAAAGTGTCAGTAATAAGGGAAGACATACTACTGAAGGTGGAAATTGGTTACTAAATATGAATTTATTACCTAGGTCAAACACAGTGCCTGCATTTATTCCCACGAGATGTGGATGTGAAGGGGTTGCTTCAACTTTAAGAATAACCTAAATCACGAGGAGGGTGATTAAAGAAGTCACCTATGTCAGAGTATTTATTTGCCTGGGCAGATATTCAATTCTTCATTTAACTTCTCAGTTTAAATGTATGAAGTCTGCAGTACTTTTTTAACCCTCTTGAAGAATGCTTTAAATTCATTTGGACATTGTATGTATCACCAGAGACAGAGGGGAGTGCCCCCCAACTCTAACCTATTCTAAGTAATATAAAAATGATCTCATGAAGAGGAGGACATTTTGCCTTAATGGCCTTCATTCTCAACTTAAGTAAATTAGTGTGTCAGAGAAGTGAATTACAGTCTATTTTCTGAGTCTGTACTGCTAATAATAGAGCTGATCTGAAGTTAAAGAAGATGAGGACAGCCTTATTGGGCCCGAATAAGTGCCCAGGCTTCAGAGATATCCCTAAGGCATTTTGGCAGACTCATTCTCAGATACTGAACAGGTGCCAGAGGGCACCAAGAACTTGAAGAAAAGGAACTGGAAGAGAAAATCTACTTCAGAAGCGATATAAATGTAAGAGGTCTGACATTAAAGTGAACTCAAAAACGTGAGATTACCTCACCAAGCAGATGGTGTCAATCATGGCATGGGCACTGATGTTTCTGCTGCTAAAGGTATCTTACCCATTTGTTGGCTCAGATCAACATTTTTTATTTCCGCAGTGGAATCTTTTGATTACGAGCCATGATCTCTGGCCCATTTCAGGTGCTGGGAGCATCCACTCTAGCTATAAACTGAGAAATCAGTCTATCCTAACTGGGCATGATCATCTGTGTTCCCAACCTCTGACAGTTCTAAAGGACTGCTATGAAAAAGACAGATAAACAAAAGCTCAACACTATAAATTTACAAGTCCACATGTCCCCAGTGTGTTACAAACAACAGCCCAAGCAATTCCAGAGCTGTGAAGGTCAGAGGCAGATTAATAAATTTGTTATTCCATTTTCCCCTACCAAGGCCAAGAGAAACCAAACGTGTAGAAATAAGATAATAACAGTAAGAACAAATATTTTAAAAGTAAGTAGGTCTGATTAAAAAAATCAAATTATTTTAAGTATTTAAACATTTACACCAGGACAGGGAGAAAAAATGAAGGATGTGAGGGGACACACTGACTCCTTCATTCATGCATGAGCACAAAACGCTCTCAATAGATACTGCTGAATCCAAAACACTTAACAGTAACAAACATTTCTGACATCTAGCATTTCAACATATACAAGGACTATTGTTAAAAATAAGTACATACTGCAATTCATGCTGCACAAAACACTATCATTGCTTTGCTACAAAGCTTCTTGCAAAGGGTCTAATACACGAATCTAAACTCAACACTGAGCATTGACTAACTTTATGGTATATATCTCAGCAGAAGAATTGAGGAACACTCAAAAATTCTTCTCAGCAGAATATTTTCCAGTTTAACATTCAAAAGTGGGTATATATTTAGGCAGTTCTTTGAATCCTCTTTAATCTCATATCAACACATGCTGCCATGGTGTGACCTTCTGGAACAGAGTCTGTAGTCAATATTTTCCTTCAAAGCTTGTTCTCATCACAGAATGCTGATGGTGACTTTTCGCCAGTTCTCTAAGAAGAATTTCACCAGGCATAACTTAATAGAATCATTAATAGAATCGTGGGATATTGTCAGATACGAATAATAATAGTTTGTCAGAATAGAAATATTTGGTCAACAACAAGAACTGGCTGTTTAAGTAGGAGCTTTCAAAACAGATGTGGTTTCTGCTATTGTCTTTCTGCCATCTGACACTAAAATCACATCAAATTTATTTAGATTATTATTTGTTCAATGTTTAAAAAAAAGTCTTGCTCAGCAAATACATCTTTTCAGAAGAATTTATATCCTAAAGGCAAATTCACAGAATATGATTACACATCTCTTTCCCTCACCCCATTCTATTTCTCTACCACAAAATTTTCCTTGATGGTTTCTGACTTGTTATGCAAGTTGCTATACGCACTACCAAAGAATTAATCATGTTAAAAGCAAAAGAGACCTTGCACTCTTGTATTAGCACTGAATTGCTGGACTGTCATAATACTCTGTTCTTCAATTACTCAATGAATTAATACACAAAGATTCTCTCAGGAGCACACACTGAACATTTCCATAGGTTACTGCAATTGTTCTAGATTATCATCCCCCTACCCCGAAAGTAAAGTGATAAATGTCTTGATGTGCTTTCCCTATGGACATAACATTTCTATCAAACAGATGGGTGGATTTCCTCAATCTTTCTAATAAGAATTAATGGAAATTAAAAAAGGATTTATTGACCGATAGCAGATGGCTGAAGGATTTTGCAGAGTTATGACTCATGTATATTACAACAAAAGCAAATTCAACCTCTTGCTGTGGACAAAAGGTTAGTTCTGCATTAAGTTAAGAGCATTCTGCTCGGATGTTAAAAGGAAGTAAAAAATTTCTTTCTTACTTTGTCAGACATGACCACAGTAAGATATCAACGGTCCCTTGATCATTATATATAGGGTGGACCTACTTTGCATTGGGAAGAAGTCTGTAGAACACTAATGATAAAACACATTATGCTCAGACTTAAAATAGCTGCTGCCTGTGTATGTGCTTTAAGTTGTCTCCTTCAATTCCAGCTCCTCACAAGCTATAGCCTCCTCCGCATCTACTAACAGCTTCCATTGTTTTGTGTTCCTCATGAGCAAAGCAAAGGTGAAAACTGCTAGAAGGAAACACACAAACAGCAGAGCTTTTTGTTGCAGTGTTACTCCATCTCCCGCAGATATGAACTCATAATAGCACACATCATACTGGAATAGTTATTATTCACAATTCTAGAAAAAACTGACTTGCTCTCTGAAGATAATGAAGAGTCACCATCTCCCTTGTTCACAACGGAGTTGCAATACCAGTAGATTAACAGAATTCTGTTAATTCCCAAAGGTATTATTCTGTTAATATCCAAAGGTACATATTGCTGCTCCTGAAGCTTCAATGCCAACAGCAATTACAAAGCTATGGAAAACCACTCAGCAAACTACCTGTTGGCTAACACGATCCTACAAATAGCAGAGTACTGCAGTAAACTGTTCAATTAGCCCTGCTGTAGAACTGAGAGAGAGCTCCACATGCTTACATTTTCCTCACTGCTTAAAGTGGTTTGATACTGCTTTCTTCAGGACAGGCATAATATAGTGGATTCTTTGCAGTCACATCACGCTCCTGAGAAATGCCAAAACACAGATTGTTGAGTGATCTTCTGTAGAAGGCTGATATTATACTAGTGGAGAATGTCCAGCCCAGTATTTCAGCTCAGAGTTGAATGTTGCCTATGCAGGAAGAAACCTTTGTGACACTGGAACACGGGAATATGAGATACGTTTTCTATTTCCATGTCTCTGTAAAATTTCCATGTCTCCATTCTTGGTCTAATAACACTAGAACTGAAATTATAGAACACAGTTTGGGTTTTACAACCTCATAATATTTTATTACTACATAGAAAATGGATTTGCTCTTTGATAAAAATTATGTATGGAAAGAAAAAAATTATCTCTGCAAAGACAAAAGAAAAATGTACACTCCAAAAATCAATTTAAATAGGTTCTATTAATTAAATAGCCTAACAACAATGTATTTTTTCCTCCTCCACAAAAGTCTCGATAACCTAGCAATATTAAGTTATAGGGGCTGAAGCCTCAGAAATTATATATTAAAAACACTCATTTGTTTATAGGTCCCATTAAATGTTTATGTTTCTTGAGTTAAAAAAAAAAAGGAACCCTTCAGCTTTTCATTATTGTATTCAAAAATACAATTTAGAGAGTTAAGCCTCATTTCTGGTAAAACAGCAAACTAATTAAAAATATCTTTTTAAAGACACAACAGTATTTAATCAATATCTGTATTTTAATATAACTTATTTTATCATCCATTTCATTTTTAAAGGCACACTGGAAAAAGATTAAGATGATGGTGTTGTGGCACTGGTTTGCTGCTTGCTTTTTTTTCCTCCAGAACAATATTCTAGATATTTGTGCAGTTTATGTGGAATATGCTTACCTACTAAGAAGAAAAAAAAAAAAATATATATATGTGAACAGTTAAAATATAATTATAATTACTGAGCTCTATAGTAATATTAGATGTAATTCCAAAATGTTAATGATGTTAATGGATTTTCCTGTTCTAGATTAAGTGAAGCTTTTCTTAATTAGCTTTACTCAAGAGAAATTGCAAAACTAATCTTAAAATTACCTCTTAGAATTGTTACCCCATAATACAATATACTTCTGATAAAATTTCTAAAACAAGCAAAGCTGTTCCCAAAAATATTCTTTGCATCTAAAATTATTAATGTACTTGTATGAAACATACATACATAACCAATCCTAACCAAACTCATTCAACAATTTAAAAAACAGTACACAGATTTTATGATTTGCTAGCAGATGACGACATTCTTATAAACAGCGTGCAATTTAGAAAGTAGTAATACCTGATTTCAGGTGTAATGTGTACTGAGAAAGAGTTTTCTTTAGTAATGCAACACAAATACTTGAAGAACTTGAATGGCTATATGGACAGGTAAATTGAAGGACATAATCCATCATACATCCATTAATAATTAGATTTATCCAGTTCAGTCAATCATAATATTGCTGGTCTGTTGAAAATAGTAGCATTTTTTGCTTTGCATATTTAGTCTATGAAGTCAACAGGAACATGACAAACTCATGAAAAGGTAATTAAACTGAGGAGAAACACAACTCTATTTTTACTTAACACATTAAAGTATTTTAACACAGAGAAATTTTAGCTCTGGCAGAAACCATTAACTTCTACAAACTTAGCCAACCAAATGACGAATCACTTAACAGAGTTACTTTCAATTCTTAATAGGTCCATGGGTAAAACCTCAATTAGTGAAGCCAATAACTTGTCACATATGCTTAGTGCTGGTAGTTCTCAAAGCTATTTTCCATGTCCTGTTCTTAGCCTATAGTGAGAGCTACATTCTTAGAAAATGATCTGTAGAATTGGTTTGTGAAAACTGCAGCTAGAAAACTTAAAATTATGGTTCCCACTAACAGGATGGGAAGATATGTAGTCCTTTATCTCCAGTCTGATTGAATTTCAACTAATTTAAAGGCTAAATAATTTCACTCAAAAAATTTAGACTTTTCTGATATCTTTCAATCACAGTTAAAAACAAGTCTTTACCATTTCTTCTGTATTTACTATGGACTTCAATGATTTAAAAATTAAGAAAATGCAAAGTGAAGCAGTTGAAATATTTAATGCTTAACTGGACTTCATGAAATTTAAATGAGTTTTTAAACAAGTGTGTGGGATTAAAACCTGAATTCTGCTCAATGCCAAAACCAGTTTTTCATGGAGCATCTAGTTCCCTTCCATAAGGCAGAATTTTCCTGAAAGTACAACATATAAGATGCAGTACCACTTTATTTTATTTTTTCAAGGTAGACCAAAAGATATAGGTACAAGTCAATTCTCTTTAATTTATATACAAACAACTTTGAAAATATCATTCTTTTCAGATCTATTGATTTAAAGAATTTCAATTGAGTAAGTTCGTATATTAATTATTCAGAACAGATTAGTTTATGAGCAAGTCATTGATAATAAAAATTGAAAAAAAGAAGCATAGGACAATTACATGAAAGATCAAAAAACTAGGAAAGCGTAATATGAGTTTTTTGAAGTCATTCAGTCAAGCTATCTATTCGATGCTAGCAAAATCAAGCATAAATTAGCTAAAGTTGCTTATAACTCATAATTAAAATTAATTGCTCATAAAAGATCAAAAAATTCAGTGCAAATAGTGTTTTCATTAAAGCTTAAGTAGTAAGAACTACAGGGTGCAGTTGCATATTATTTCAAGCAAGAAATACAGCAGTATTTATGGAGAAAAAGTAGTTTATCTTGCACTGACTCCTCACAAAAATACTCAATAAATATTTCTACATGCACAACAATATCCTTTAAACTTTCTTTAGCACCTCCAAACCTGAAAGTTTATTTTAACTTTTTCCACTCTCATCTCTAGTATTTTGTATTCTCTCCATTATGCTTAGTAATGTATTCCCCCTCCTCTCAATCTTTACATCAGACCTACACCACCTCCCCAGAGAGGTGGTGGACGCCCCATCCCTGGAAACATTCAAGGCTAGGTTGGATGAGGCTCTGAGCAACCTGTTTTAGTTGAAGGTGTCCCTGCTCTTTGCAGGGGTTGGACTAGGTGACCTTTGAAGGTCCCTTTCAATCCAAACCATGCTATTATTCTAAATAGGGTCCACAGTATGTCTTAAAGAACACTTTGCATTGCATATGCAGATTCCTCGTAAGTCAAAAACTCGGCTTGAAATTCAGGATGAGAGTAGATGGATTAGTTAAAAAAAAATTTACTTGGATGGAAAAGTTAATTCTCGTACTTCAGCTGCTAAAGTAGATTCATACACCGTTACTAAGAAGGAACACACTACCTTGTCTCTCACATTGGTGATTACAGTGTTTTGTTCCTGTACTGACACCAACTTTACTACAAGATTCCTTATTTCTGACTGCTTGCCATACTGCTATATTATCTCCACCTCTCTTTCAAATAACAATATAGGTCTAGGTGCATCTCTGGAAAGATGCCTTTAATGATGCTCTACATAAAGCAGATATGTGGTTTTGCATTCCAGAAATGCTGCCAAGTACTATACACAAATTGCTTAAAGTTTTCATCAATATTAACAAATGAAAGAATATTCAAGAAAAATTACATAATTTTCATGAAGATTAAGACTATTCAGTACACCAGTTATCTGCACACTATCCTCAAATCCCTTGACTGGATTATAGAATCAATTATTAAAATGATACTTGCAGTTACTTTTCTGTTATCCCAGACAAATAGTTCAAGTGCTTTAATGATTTTTTTTCTTATTTGGTAATGGAGACCTATAGGACTTCTGCACTTTATAAAACCAGGAAATACTATGCAAGTTAACATAGAATCAAAAGCTCCTAAACTCTTCCTTCTCAATCCAGTTTCTAAGGAAGTTTCTCTCCAGCACTGATATGATTTTATTTCAAGTATCACAGTAATCTTTGTTGTTCAGGAAAACGGGCTCTGAATGATTTACCATTTTTAATTTTCTTGGGTTTAATTTTGTTTAATCTATATAGATTACTAGCTAAACAAAAATAAAAATCGAAAAACATCTGTATCAATTAACTCAGGTAAGTGTGGCCAGCCTATAATTTTGTCTTGAGACAAATTGGCTACCTGCCGATCCCAGAAGAGGATAAGAAAAGGACAAACATATATATTTTTTCTTCCATCTCCCAGTCTACACTTATTTTCAGATGTTTGTGTAACAACACTGCCTCCCTCTTCTTCTTGCCCCATCTAATCTGTAATGGGCCTTTCCAGTCAGAGGCTACATGAAAACAGTTTTGTACATCAAAATGTACATTTCTGACAATTGCATGTTCTGAAGAAGTTGACATTTTAATCAGTTTCCATTAATTTTATAACATGAAATAGCACAACTACAAAAAAGGAGACAGATTTTGAATGAACAACTACAACAAAATCTTGGCCCAGTAATCAACCCCCCCACCCTCCAAAATCCCTTTAAGATTACAAAACCCATAGTAAAAGGCAACTCTTAATAATATGCTATTCTTAGGGTTATAGGAGGAAACAATCAAAAGACTCACAGTTAGGATAAAAAATAGATTTTTGGAAGAGTGTGATGTATTAATTCACCAAGCATTTAGAATTTGACAAAACAAGGTGTTCTCAGAGACTACCGAGTCATAATAGAGAATTCAAAAGTCTATCAGAAGAACGTCATAAGACAGTTAAGCAGAATTCAATGTCAGAAGCCACAGAACACCACAGTGAGCTGCCCAGGCAAATCTCACAAGCTAGGATGATACCTACTGTCTGGGGAAAAGACAAAAAAGCAGCAATCTATTGTATCACTTTGCCTGAGTTAAAAGACTTTAGCATAATATGCTCAGTATGGACAAAAAGGGTGAGAAAAGTTTTATTTACTAATAGAAGAGGACAACACTCAAGTGGAGTATAAGCAAGCCACTGGCCTGTGAGTAACTCACTATTCCACATCCTATAAGCTAAACTCAAGAGGGAAAGCCAGTATGGTTCCAAAAGCACTGACAGTACTGGGAAGTACACTGCAGAGAGGTAGTTGTGCAAGAGCCTGAAAGAACACAAGACTAAGATGATTGCTACGATAAAGTGCATGTCAATATCATTACAGCAAGCAGTAAGACACTCAGTTAACTAGCAGTCTTTTTGGTAACTTCATTGTATGTCTGATTACAGAATGGTTATTTCTAAAAAAAAAAAAGTCAGGACACTTCTAGCTCTCAGAGACAATTTTCAGCTATAAGTATTGCAACTTAATACTTTGTCACATCCCGAAAGGGATAAGAAATCAATCTCATTTACACCTAGAACTGTAAAACTACAAAATGGTACCCAGTGGACCATGGATTGTCACCTGCTCACATTTTACCGAAGAGAAAAAAAAAAAGTAAAAAAGCCAAATATGTTTGAACTGCTAGAAAATAATATCAGTGTCACTGTGGGCCTGCAGAGAGATTAAAAAGCAACAGATAAGGTAATAGAAAAAAGACTAGATGTGATTTTGGGTTTAGGAATTGCCGTTTCTTTCTGAAAATTGTATCAATTATTTGAGCGCATCACATGTTGCAAACATATAGGAAGCATCTTTCCAGAGAGATAAAAACAATTTGCTCTGAAGTTCAAGAAAATATTTTTGTTTTGTTTTATGAAGTCCAGATGTACTACACCATCATGAAGGCTCAGCAAAATTAATACAAGTGAGTTATACTCTGACAATAGCAGTGCTGGTAACTCAGCGAGATCTGCATATCTCTGACACATGAAGAGACCAACTCAATATTCCAAATATTCTCAATATTCAATTTAGTTAGATTTTTATGAAATACTATATATTCTCTATTATGCTTCGTTAAATACCTACCATGAGTGTCTTCAAAGGCTTTAGTATGAAATAGAACAACTGAAACTCTGCAGGATCAGCAACAGGAAAAAGGACGCAGACTCCACAACTTTCTTTTACTTACAATTCAAAAAATTTAAAGCAGTACTACTAGAATGAACAAACAGTTGGAAAAGACACCTCTAAGCTTTTCAGGAAGAAAAAAAAAACCATATGCTTATGACACGCAAATTACTCTGGTATCTGAATGGCTTGTTAATTATACTATGAGGCCTCTCTGCTCAATAGTGCTGACAGTATTTGTGTCCTCCTCCTTTGCATTTTTCTCTTACAGCAGAAGTGAACTGAATAGCTTTGGGCTGACAGGCAATGCTCAGGGGTCCTGAAGTGCCTGATAGTTTCATTGTTCCAGTGGAATGCAGTTCTTATGGGAGGTCCTAATCATGAACTAAAAGAGACGGTCTCTGGTAGCTTAGACTAATCCTATGAATGGCTTTGATGGTTAAAACCTAGACCTTGAATTTAAATTGATATTCAAGATGTGAGCTGGTATAGCAAGTGCAGTACAACAGACGAGGGGCAGTAGTGCTGAATATTGCCACTAACCAGGCTCCTCTATTCTAAACATGCTGAAACATTTCTCAGAGCTGACACTTATTTCTGTGTACGGTTATCAACAGTTGAACTTGAACCACTGATCACCAACTTTGCAGCCATATATTACAAGATTCTTCATCTTTCAGGCAGTTTTGTGGGTTTTTTTTTTTTCCTTTTCAATTTTAAGCAGACATAACTACATGGTTAGTAGTGTCATTTAGGATTCCAGAAGTGCCCTGAGGTCCTACTAACTCAAAGACAGGTAACGTTTGATGAACAGAGACGTTAGAGAAATATACAGTTCTACTAAATGGGTTGGGTTTTTTTCATCTCCCCTGGAGCTTCGACCTTTGTTTCACTGTTCAGCTTCAATTTCCTGCTTGTCTTCCAGGAGCCAAGATCTTTTAGCCACTGAGACTGAAGTTGTAAGAGACATATGGATCCAACTATATTCAGTACATTGATGTAATTTAGGTTACATAAGTGAATAAAGTGGCATTACCAGGACATTTTCAACACTGAAGATGAATATTTGTTAGCTGAAGTAGCAAACAGCAATTCACAGAACTATAAATAATAGAAGAAGCAAGACCCTTAAAAAACCAGAGCAGTACTTTTTGTCCATTATTTCAAAAGCATGTTAGGGACATCTGTTCACAGCAGCAAGAGAACACATTCCTAGAGAATAAAATGTCAGAAGTTCAAATGAGAAAGATCTTATGAAGAATACGCAAAGCTATCTTCCTCTTTTTTCCCCCCACTTTGTTTTGAGATAGTAACAAGTTTGTAAACTGTATTAATTAAAAAAAAAATTAAAAATACACAATACATACAAGTTCCCAGCAATAAATGTCTCACATATGCCAAAGCAGCAAACTGCTGTCATAGCAGGAGGACCTAACAGCAGGACTGTTACAATAAGAACCACCTTGTTATTATATGGTTAACATCTGTGCTTCCTAAATGGCAAAGTAAATGAACATAATGGTTATTGCCCTGTATTCACATTTTGCCACCTGCATATGCATGGCAATATACTGAGCAATCAAATGAAAAAGCCAAAAAAAAAAAAAAAAAAAAAAAAAAAAAAAAAAGTCTCTCCTGCAGGATAAAATAAGCCAAAATGTCATTCTAATATACCCAGACTTCAAAGACTTCTCAGGTGTGAAAGATGGGAACTTTAAAAAGGTTAATTTCAACTCTCAGTTATGCCTGACTAAAGTCAGATTACAGTATGAAATTGCTTTAATTATAGCAAGACAGCTAACCATGTCCCTAAAGTTTTTAGCTCTTATCATCATAGTTAAGAATTTTTGAGTGATTCTATCATAACCACCCCATTCATATCAAAGTACCACTTGGGACCAAATTTTGCCCTCAGTTACATCATTTCAAACCAGTATTAAACTCACTAAATTAACTTAGATTCTGTTTACAAAAGCCTTCAGACTCACAAAGCAGTCAGAAATGGAGTGCCGCTTTAATAACTAAAACAGTGGGGAATATTTCTTACAATTCAGACATTCACAGGAAAAATTAAAACCTGAAACCTTCTTTAGACAAATTATTCCTTTCCAGATACCATATCCCAAGGAAGATTCTTTAGCTATAAAACTAGACAGTATTATGAAAAATCTATCTTTTAATCTCTTCAGTTGAAATTCCTTAGCTTAGAACAGTAATTGGAGTAAGGACTTGATCCGTCTATATTAGTGCTCCAACTAACAAACTAGAGAGTATTTCCCCCGTTTAGGTGGAACTAGTCTAAGGGACTAGGGTGGAGTGGCTGAGATTATGGACATTCTTTGTTTACAATGAGAGCTGCTATACAATTGTCTCAATGAGCCTTCTCATTACCTTCCTGAAGAAGGCTTTCCTGTTAGACTATATCTCTTAGGTTGAGTATTTTCTCAGTGCCATGTCTTATAAACACCCTTTCCTCTCCCATTGTTTAAATTAATCTTTCCAACACCTTTTTCTTCTCGTACCTCAAGAGATTTCATCCTATACTAGTTTCCAATGTTGTTCAAATGTAATTATTCACAATTACTCATAGATAGCAATTCTAAACACACACACACACACACAAAAACCAAATGCAAAATAAAACCTAAAAGGCAAAATTTCTCCATTAGGAAAGACAACTGTGACATTTACCTTGAAAATTACATAAATATAGTGCCTGAGTCCTATAGGTTTTGATATGCTGAAGCTAATTACTAGAAAATATTGTATTATTAATTAAAAAATAAAGGAGAATAACAGCAGCAAAATAAGTAAAAAGCATTTCAAAAAGCTATATTCTGAGATAATAATTTGCCGGTATAACTTACGATATATATTAAGGTAAGATTTGCCATAGAAATAGTACTTCAGCATCTTGAAAATCCCAGACTTACGCATAGTGATGTAGAGTATAGCCATGCCATGAATTATCTGTCTCACTCAAAGAACACAATTGGAAATAAACTGTCCAAGCAGAAAATGTAAAACACAAAAGGAAGACCTTTTCGTCTATGGCACAATTCAACTGAAGAATTCCTTCTTACAGAAGCTTTTATAAAAGAAAAGTGTAAATAGGATTAGCTGCAGAAGATGCTAACAGGGGGCGGAGGGGAAGAGGATATCAAACATTATATACAAACACATAATTTTGAGCTTTGAGTTCTTACATTTGTGGTAACCAGAAACTGGGAAGATATATATGGGGAGAAATACTATCTCCATGTTATATTTCTTAGATTTATTTCTTTTTTTTTTTCAGAAATATCCACTACTAGCTGTCATCAAAAACAAGATATTAAACCAGGCAGATGAGATTTAAGCTGTAAGAAGATAATTTTAACTCCTGCAAACTGACTATGGAAGGTAAGGACATAGAGGGCATAAAATACTTCTCACAAAGTTGTGCCAATTAACTTTGAAATTAGTATTGTGATACTTAACATTGTATTACTTTTGCCTCCCTATGAGTCCTTCCCTCCCCTCTGTGATGAAATTTACTGGCCATAACAAAGCCAATGAAGAAACACTCAATGACTTCAGCTGAATCAACTTTTTTTTGCAACTCCTACTGCAGACTAGAAGACAGAGCAAACAGCCTGTCAAATCCCACTGCAGTAACTGGTCCGTCATGAGAGAGCTACAGATACACGTCAGGAAATCCCAAAATCTCTCAATAACATTTATGTATCTAACAACACCAAATCTATATTTTGCTGTGCAAAACAGCAAAAACCATGACTCTCTGAATAAGGATTGTACATGCTGCACTGTGTTTATCTTTTTTATCCCGCTGAAATTAATATGTGCGCATTGGCCAGATAAAAGAACGTTAACTTGTCTTATAGTCAGTTATTACCTCTAAACTCAAAGCAATTGGAAAAAAAAAAAA
>WHYT01017069.1:382655-394090 GCA_009806455.1 Tetrax tetrax | reverse complement strand
TTCCTAAATGGCAAAGTAAATGAACATAATGGTTATTGCCCTGTATTCACATTTTGCCACCTGCATATGCATGGCAATATACTGAGCAATCAAATGAAAAAGCCAAAAAAAAAAAAAAAAGCCACCTCTACTTCTGTCTTTCCACCTTCCTTTCAACATCTATATTAAATGTGTTTATATGCAGCTAAACAATACACCAAAGTCTTACAGATAAGCCAACCAATCAACAACAATCAGTTGACACTATTAGTTGTAATAAGATAAGGACACAATCAGCAATGCACCATTATATCTTGGCAAGATAGAGTAAAAATCCTGGAGCAGGTCCTACTTGCTTGTATATTTTTAGTAGTTTTATAGCTGTAATTATGTAGCAATGCTAGCGATCTCAGCTAAGCAGTTACTAAAAGCTTACACATCTGGGACTTTTTAAGAGTAGAGGTAGCCAAAAATCTTTCAAACATTATAATTTAATCCTCAAAAGCCTCTAATAACACTCCAGGGTCACTGTTGTTGACTTCTACCCCACCATTATTTAAAGCCAGTTAACATTACTTAAAAAAAAAAAAAAAAAAAAAAAAGAAAAAAAAAAAAAAAAAAAGGGATTTCTAACTATCATGGGCAGCTAAGGCTTTTATATGAAGGACTGCATACCCTTTTGTTGAGGGGAGAGAAATGTGGGCTGCCATTCCCCCAGGAAAATAAGATTTAAGACTAGGATTACAGTTAAGGACAAATGAAGGAAATACACAATCCTCTTTCCAAGAGATCTGCTTTTTTCTAGGACTGGATCCTACATGTAGCTGAGGTTACATCTTTAGAGCACTATAAATCTTAAGTGTTAAAAGAACATTTCAGTTTTATTCCATGATATCTCAGCACTTTGTAAACAGTTGTCTGCATTTTATGTGAATCAATATGATTCAAAGCTATGCTGCATCAGTGCTCCTAGAGAATGGTGGAGTTGCAATGACTCGGCTTAATGCTGAATTACTCGAGCAAATCGTTGAACCACATTGCTGCTTAATGGGACAAAGAAGCCTGTTACTGAAACTACTTAGAGTAGTTAAGAGTGTACTGGAAAAGCATTGTTTTGTATAGCAATATGTGAACCTTTCTTAACTCTTAATCTTTAACAAGATTTAATGTTTTAAAAAAAAACCCTTTAGAATGTAAGTATGTGGGTTTAAAACTCATGAGTAAATTTAGTGTGATTTTTTTAAATTAGTTTTCGTCTTTAAATGACTTTAAAGCTTTCCAAATATTATGAATAGCCCCTAAATCAAAGTTACAGCAACCATGCAGATGGATCAGCCTTTTCACTTTCTTGAGCTTATGTGATATGAGAGCACTTTATTAGATTAGGAGGGAGGATCCAAGAGTGTTCACGCCAGAGAAATTCAAATTTGGTTGCTTCTTATAATTGTGTTGAGACTTCTGCAAGTCTAAGACAATCAGAATCCAGAGGACATTAAGTATTTATTCTATATTAATTCCATTATATTAATGACACCACATCTAGGGAAGTGAAATGCCTATATATCAACTCTCTGTAAAAATCCACAAACAATTTTAAGTAAATTTTTGCTGGAATAAAATTATTACCAAAAATACAGTGTTATGCACAGTAGAAATATTAAGGTGTCTCATATTTTGCAAACCTCAATATTTGCAGTAGTCAATAAAGAATCATTTTATCCACATTAGAAAATACTTAATAGGCATTACAGTCCTAACTTGCTAGGCATATAACAATTACATATACGCATTGCTACCTCAATGCTTATAGTAGATTAATTTGTAATAAAATTGAGATTGGCAAAATAGTGGAAACAGTACAGCTAGAGGTAATTAGCCCAGCTGGAAATGCATTCTGAGAAGCCTTTGATGAGAGATGAATACGTGTTTCCAGAGTACGAGGCAAACAAAAAAAATATCAGAAGTATTTGGTTGAATTTTTTATAACTGAGTTCAAATATTGTTTGTAAAATGTGCATGTAACATTGTTTAATTTATTTTTGTCTGCTAATTTGTTCCACACTGAAAGAACTAAATTCTTTTATAAATTCTCATAAAATTATTCTACATAGAATTACTTCACTTTAAAACTTTAGAAAGAGACTGAGAATAGAATGAAGAAAAATGTACAGGAAGGTTTTAAACCCATTTTTTATCCATGCTCACCTGAATTTATAATGACTCATGACTGAGAAAATTAAGAATTCCAATGTTTATAATTTTGCAGAAGATTAATGAAGATGGGGAGAAATTATTAAGCAGAGTGTCGCTGACTTTTCACAAGCAAATAATACTCACTAGAGACTGGATTTAGTACTCGCAGTGTTATAGGGGGAAACATTCAAATCTGAAGACAATTTTTGAGTACAAGCAGGATGCTCTTATACACTGAAGCTGCATATTCAATGTATTATTTTCTTTATTTACACAAAGAATTTAAGCTTACACTTAGAGGTATTCCCATAAAATAAAAGACTTTTCAACACTAAATATAATTGTAATCAGGAACTGCAAGTGTTTACCAGATAAACAATGACCTTATCTTTTATCTCTATATCCTCTCTTATCAGAGACCCAGTGTGCACATCCACATCCAGGAACATAACAGTTCCTATAAGCCTTTGAAGGAATATACAACTGTTGATCTAAAATTATACGCACTTCTTAAGTTTCATTTTCTCCGCTTATATGTTGTAGAATATTCTCTTTTCAATTCTTCAAGAATTAATACCATCAGGATTAGCATTGCAATAAACCAAAATAGAAATGGATTCTCCTTAAAGTCTCAGAAACAAGTGTGGCCTCAGAATAAACTAAACTTTAAATTTGTTATCTCTTTAAGGTAGCATAGTGGTTCACTAAACGTAGTTGGCATAAAAAAGCCTTACTGGAGTCAATGTCCCTGTACATTTGCAGGTGTGCTCCAAGAACATTGTTTTGAATTTCAACAGCTCTGATCATTAACTTATCATGCGGTGAAAGGATATTTCAGATTGACTGTAGTGCCAAGACATATTGTAAAGGCTAAGGAAAAAAAAAGTACCCAAGCAAGAACCAACAACAGATTTTGTTTACAATGAGGGATTGAAGAAAAAAAAACATTAACACACTACAGAGTTTTGAAAGACAGATGGTGGAACACTAGATTTAAATTCAGCCATACAGCTAAAATTATATAGTACATGGATAAAACTCTGTGGGTTTCACTATATACTAAAGTTTCACATTCAAACATATTCCAGAATGTGACATCTAAACCTTAAAGAAAAACATACCAAAAGTTAATTATTGGGGCAGGCTGGGGCAATCTAGTCAGTCTAGATGACAGTATATTCTTTGACTTCAGGTCCTCAAATAGCAACATCCCTGAAGAATCTGACATCACTCTAGTCACAGCTATATATTGTACAGTCCCATCCACCAAAGTAACTCCTCAATGACTTATTAAAAAAAACATACCTTTTATCATTAACTTGTGTCTTTCAGTTTTATTCAGAGCCAGTTTGAAAAAGGCATAGAATAAAGTTTTTTGTTACCTGCATGTTTCAACAAGTAACTCTTGTCATTCTAGCTACTGGTTGTATATAACAGGTTGAAAAAGAATTACAAAACTTGGACCAAATTTGTCTTATAACACACTATTTTCACTGATCAATTGAATTTTAAACATTTGGACAATCAATAGGCTGTGGAAGGGATTTAAACTGGATGGCTTTTGTGGATTCAGATGGACAAAGATGCACAGTCTTTTTTGCATTAGGTTAATACTGATAACTGCCACTGATAGATTCTGACATGGTTTATAGATCTTTTAAAGTAGATTAAGCAATTTCTTTTGAATAGGCGATGAACTCAGATACTGGGTAAGCTTCAGTGGAGACAAAGAGAGAAAGTTCTCCACTTTATCATAGAGCTTTGATAGAGATATTTTCAGCTACTCAAGAAATAATCAGATCTCACAAGTACTGGACTGCAAATCATATTTGATGGCTACTCATGTGGCTTGTGGTTATGCTCCTCACACACACAAAACTCATTTTGCTAAGCTCGTATTCTGACACATTCATAGTGCTGGGATGTATAAATAACTGCCTGCTGGGTCAAGCAGTGCTAGAGATGCTGCAGTGCTGTGTGCAGCAGTGTCATCCCTCTCACACTCATCACCCCATGTTCCACACCACCAGTGACCACCCTTATACACACTCTGTTCATCAGGTTCAGTGCATAGTGCCATGAAGCGGTGAAAAAGGACACTGCCATGTGCAGCAGCTGCACGTTTACTGCTTAGGGGTGCCCTGTATTCAAAGCAGCCTTGGTAATAGGCTCACTCCCAACATCAGCTTAATGCCACAGTTCCTTCTTACTCCTGTAAAGTCAGGCACAGAATCTCACAATGGGAGACTGAGTACTCCTCACATCTAAAAAGTCAGTTTGATTCAGCTACCAATGCAAGAAAAGCTTTTGGTACAGTTTTATATATTCTTGTGACATTTCACTGTTTTATGTTAAAGACAGAAGCTATAGGATCTTCAGCAGAAGCCTTCATGCAGTATTAAAATCATGTGCTTAGAATTTACTTTGCACAGCATTTCCTAGTAAAGTAAACTGCATAAATCAAATTTAACAGCATTTCTTCTGGTTCACAGTGTCTTCTTTAAGGAAGATTTCTTCCATAGTTTACCAAAGTCATGCATTAAAACCAGGAAAATAAATTACAAGGCTTTGTGACCTCCATCTCTGGCTATGACAATAAGTGGCATTGAGGCAGAGTTCTATATATTTCTAGAGAAAATGTCAGTTTCCACTGAAAATTATTTTCCTACATCTGTTATTAAACCTAATAAGAACAAGGCAGATATCATTAGACATAGCAGAGGTGGTGTTTGTTTTTTTTTTTAATGCTAATTCAAGAAAGCCGAGGAGTTCATCTAATATTTTAGGAACTGGCCTCAATACTAAAGTAAAGTCTATAAGAGTAGGCAATAGCACAAGTAAAGCATATATATAATGAGGTGACGAAGATGTTGACCTATATGATCTCATTCATAATGGAAAATTTTCAGTAGTGACCTATTTCCCACAAAGGCGCAACAAGTACTTAAATTATGATGAATATCAGCTTTGAAACTGGACAAAGAAGGGAAATCTGATATAGTCTCAAACTAGTGTTTATGATTAAACCACAATCAAAGCTTATGATTTTATAGACAACTTCTGATTCTAAACTTTTTTTTGCACAATTTTTCTCTTGCACTTTCTCTAAAATGGCCACTATTGGTGCTTCCAAAATGGTAAAAATCAAAGTTACATGATGAGAGTTATTGTAATATGAAATAATAAAGCAATAATTGAAATAATTTTTTAAAAGTAACCCTACACTTTTAGAGGAGAATATCTAGGAATAACGCTTTGACCTCCAGTTTGATGCAGCAAAAGAATGATCAAGTATCAAGAATTATTTTTATTGCAAAACTAGGTTATAAGCTGTCAGCAGAAGATAAGATAATTCACAATAACAGAAGAATTAGAGAAAGCAATGTACTAAGCCTCTGCCTACAGTGTTAACAGTACATAAGAGATGAAAGGACAGGGGTTTTTTTTGTTTTTTTTTTTCCCTTTGATTGCTACACTGGCTAAGAAAAGCTCAAATTCAATGGAAGTTTCTTTTGATTTCTTTTTAGAAAACCCATTTGGACAGGGTAAATGCTCTTCCTCACTGAGGACATGTTTTTCCAGAACTTCAGCTTCTTGGAAAAAATCTAAACACTTTTCATGGGTTGATTTTACAGCACTTCACAGAGGAAACAAGGTATCACTTTCCCTCAATTTATAGTAAGGAAAACCATATAGAAACTGCAATACAGATATCAAGTGAGATTCTCAAGGCTGGAACAACCTAAGAATTTTAAAACAAGGCTCCATAACTCTCATAACCCTAAAGGCTTTCAAAATCTCAACTGGCTTTGTTTAAACATCCATGGAGACCAATGGGAAAGTCTTTACCTTTCTCAGTAGCTTCAGGGACTATGGCTTCCCAGAAACTATTAATTTCCATTTTTATCCCAGCTCTATCCAAAAACATGGTAACAAAGTCAGAAATAAAGGCCAGGTCTCAGAAGAGTAAGAATGATGATCTATCTAATAGCAAGCCTGGTAAGATAGAATGCATTGATTTCCAGAAACTGATTTGGCCAGCATCACCCATGACAAAACAAATGAGACTTTTGGGGGTTTCCATTTTATAATCCTAAACCTGAGTTCACAGTATTTTTAAAGACAAAAATTTTCAAGTAAAAATCTTGAAGATCATATCACCAAGATCAAAACCATACCATGAGCAAGGCAAAACATGAAGGTAAGAACTAGTAAAGTCTTGGCTAAGGACTTATCTTTCCATTTGTACTCCAATGGCACTTAAATCTAATAATAAGTATTTATCAAAAGTTGAGCTTTTCTGTTGCTAACTTATCTATTTTTTAATAATTTATGAAGTCTAATATAAAGAAATATTAATGCATCAATAGGAGGAGAAAAGTAAAAGAAGAGTCTTAGATTTCCATAAACCTTTTTTGTATGCCTCATTTCTCTAACTCCACTTTCACTAAAATAATTCTATTTGATTTACAGAATATTAATAGTAACATTTCATTTCTGAAATACAATGTGATTAGTAATTATGCTCAGAGACACATAACGTACTCACATCACTCATGCCTTCACAAGGTCTGGAAGTAATTATTGCACTACTGAAAAACAGGTATAGAATGTGCTACAAGTTTAACAAAGAGAGAGTAACTCATGGAAGGTCAAGATCTTTTAGAAAATTTTTAAACTCCTGGCTTAATATTGGCTTATTATATAATTTGTCTCCACTAGGGTTTCAGAAAAATCACTTAGAGAAAACTTCATTAATTTTCAGGAAGACATTTCTGAGCATATTAATTCTTACATTTTCTCGTTCCTCCACTGTTCAGAAACTGAGTAGTATCTCTCATATCCCTCTTTACATAGCTAGACTCTTGATTGTCCTCTATCAATTCTCCAACACCCTGTACAGAAGCACTTTGCATTGTTTTCTTAAAATTGTTTGTGTTTGGTTTTTTTTAAAGGAACATTCCAAGGCAACTATGGCACAAAGAGGTACTAGAAAGAGCTAGAAAAGGCTAAGGGTGCAGCTACTTATGACCTACTTACATCAATGTAAATCCAAGCTGCTGCTGCAAAGAAAAGTTATAATCTGCCTGCTCCACCCACACAGTCAATGTGTTTCCTCCTCCTCACTTGTCAGCACTAGATTTCTAACGGCCTGCAGACAAAATAGAAAACCAAACTATATTTAAATGTTTGAATTGTTACCTCTCAAATTAAATTTTATTTTAATTTATAAAGTTTCCATCAGGGTTGGCCTGACTTGGCTAGAATTTCCCACTGATTCCTGCAAATATACTAGATTACTGCTGATGAGCATGTGAACATTTATTATAAAAACAATCTCTAAGCTGTCTCAGAAATTTGCACAAGAAAGCTTTCTAGGTTTGATAAGGTTCCCAGATTGCAGGTATTAGTAACTAGGCTAACAGGACTAGATTCAGATGTCTTTAGCTTTTCTTGGTCAGGGCCTGTAAACTCCAGAGTTTACAAAGATTGAGAGGCTCACTGGTGACAGTGCTCAGGTGAGGCACTGGACTTAACCATTTCACTTACTCCAAAAGTAAAATAAATCAACCAAAAAAAAACCCCAAACACACACACAAGAAAAACTCAACAACAAACAAAAAGTATTAATAGAAAAGAAGAAAATTATCTCCTTTGTGTTTTTCAGCTGTTTAGCCTTTAATTTGGCACTTTTCCATTCTCCATTGGCCAAAAGTCTTAAACTGATTTTCCAGGAGAGGATCTTTTCCTTATGCATACCTATCATAGAGTTAGCTGTCAAATATTAATGTTTTCTTCTTGTTGCTCTTAAGCTTCTGCTATGCAAATAGTAATGCTTGTTAAGGGCTTTGTTCCATGGCTCCATAGTTTGAGCACCTCTGATACTGGAACTGAACACAATTAACCTGGCATTGTAAGTTATCCATACACTGATTTCTCAGACTAAGCACACATAAATTGCTACCACTTATTGTAATGACAAATTTGCAATAGGGACTTACATACTTTGGGGTACTGCTCCCATAAGAGAAAATCTGTAGAGCTCCACTGACTTCAGTGGACCTACATTGTTTATATTGTTAAAGGATGTGATCCACTGTAAATTGAGACTCAAACACAGATACAATAAAATTTAATGTAGCTTAGGAAGGATCTGTTGTAGAAACAGCTTGCAAGCATCAGGTAATTACTCTCCTCAGGTAGTTACAAGGGTTGATTAATTTTACATCTTGCTCATTTCAATTTAGTATATGATGCAGATGAATCAATGCTACCAGAAGAAAAAAAAATGCAGAAATGTTTATCAAAATGTGCAAACATGTTTACAGTCCTTTGCTGTATGTTTATTCCATCTCATTTTTACTTAATTACAGATATTCTTGAGTAGCAATGAAGAAAGCTTCTCAAAGAATAACTTGCTACTGAACTACAAAATTGCAAAACATGGCAAAAAGGCTAGTCCTTCTGTAGGGACTCACTCTCCAAAAGTCAATGCTGACTTCTACCTGGGGTTTTCCTCAGTTACATAAATAGGTTTATTTTTAAAAGATCTTTAAGAGTGGTTCGAAAACCTAAGAAATTTGTCAGACATGTCCCACTGTGAGAGGAGATGCAAGTTAAAATTATAGAATCATAGAATCATAGAATGGTTAGAGTTGGAAGGGACCTTCAAAGGTCATCTAGTCCAACCCCCCTGCAAGAAGCAGGGACATCCCTGACTAGATCAGGTTGCTCAGAACCCTGGATTATAGTTTCATTCTACAAAATGTATATTATGAAATATCCGTCCTACTGGTTAGAAGGACTCAATGGTAGAAATATTTGGCATTCTTCAGTTTCTACCCTTCTGTTTCTAGTTTTGATCATATCCTTTTTATATTCAGAATATACAAAAGAAAATCAGTGACATCTTTCTACAGGACTGGGGCAATTCTTTATGGCTCTATGATCTTCTCCCTTGTGAAGGGTGCCTACTCAGTCCTAAGAGATGATGTAAAGTAATGGGACAGCTTTAGATAAGAGTTGTTTTCCTTTCTACCAATTCTAGTAAACAACTGCAGTACTTTGAAAACTGAAATTGCTATAAGAGCTAAATATTATTGTCATTTTTTCGTTGCCAAGGGACAGCTACTATTAAGGTCTTTCTCTGTACAATTATTAATTTAGCATCTTCCATTACACGCCCTGCTTTACATTATTCTAACCATGCCAAAACTTAGCCATTTGGATTGCAATATTGTTTGTCATTTTTTCTCCTTTTAAAAACTGAACAGTGACCATTAGATGTTTCATATAATAATGTAGGCAAAATCCACTGGTTTTAAAGGTTATAGCTTTCCTATAACTTCTAGAGTTATTATTTCCCATAAATACAAAGAATGTCACTTGAAATCTCACTGGGAATGCAGTATTTCTTCCAAAACTACAAAGGTACATTCTCCTTTCAATAATTCTTCCAGTATTAATCAACGCATAAATCCACAAACTATTCAACATAGATTTTATTGATTCTGGTGGCTAAATAACAAAGAGATGCCCACCTCAACAAGCATGTCTCACATCTGAGGAATCTGTAGACCACAAAGGGATTAAACCCCATCTCCAATTGCTTTTGCTAAAAGCCAAAGGACATTATGGGAAAATATCTAGAAATTGAAAACAAGCTGAAATTCTATTGGAGCTGTCATCTCAGTGTTTTTCTTGTCCAGATGTAATAAAGGAGGAAGCATCCCACTGGGCAGACAAAAGGGTAAGGAGGAATAATGGAAATAAGAGAACAGTGACAGCTTTGATCAACAGAGGGTTAAAAGAGAAATAGACTGGAATAACTGCACCAAGGTGAGGTGGGGAAGAAGCTACTATATGAGAGGGGACTAATTGTATGACAGAGGATGGGTCAGAAAGAGCTAAACGTTGAAGAGTCACTGGAATCTATAATCAAACACAGACCTTGAGTTGCTATTTTTTCCATTGACATTCTAGAAAATTGCTATCAAACATAAACAAGCATGTACTTCATTTTTTTAGCTAAGTGAGAGCCTGCCAGGGATTATATTGCACTGTTACTGTTACTCTCCCTTCGTCCACCTGAGAAATCCAGCCTGGCTAGCTGGGAGAAACACAGTAGCACATGTTAACTTAGAATCATAGAATGGTTTGGGTTGGAAGGGACCCTTCAAGGGTCATCTAGTCCAACCGCCCTGCAAGGAGCAGGGACATCTCCAATGAGATCAGGTTGCTTACAGCCCTGTCCAACCTGGCCTTGAACGTTTCCAGGGATGGGATATCCACCACCTCTCTGGGCAACCCATTCCAGTGTTCTACCACCTTCAGTATAAAAAAAAAGTTCCCAATATCCAATCTAAATCTACCTCCCTCTCTTTTGAAACCATTACCCCTGGTTCTGTCATCACAGGCCCTACTGAATAGTCTCTCCCTGTCTTTCCTGTAGGCCCCTTTCAGGTACTGGAAGACCACTATAAGGTCTCCCCGGAGCCTCCTCTTCTCCAGGCTGAACAGCCCCAACTCTCTCAGCCTGTCCTCACAGGAGAGGTGCTTCAGCCCTCTGGTCATCTTCGTGCCCCTCCTCTGGACTTGTTATGGTTTATTTATTAGAAAGAATTAAACCATTTAAAATCTTAAAGGAATGCAAAAACTATAAAGGCTGCCATAAAGTTTAACAAAATATACGTTGATGTTGTTTAGTTCAAACATAATTTGACTTTGTAAAACACACACAACAAGTATTCTATGATTCTGTGAAATGCTAATCTGTGTCATTAAGTCCAAAAGACAGACAGAGCTGAGGGAAAAAAAAATGGCAAGGCTCAAATAAATTATCCTCTCTCTCTCAGTAGAAAACAGTTTTAGACATTCAGATTTAAAAAAAAAAAAAATCCAAGGAAAAACAATCAAAACATTGTACTTGGAAGGCATTTCATAAGATACGTTCCTTTCCTGAGCTGACTTTTCACTTTAATATTGCCTGCTTTTCCATCTATCTTCATGAAAGGCTGAAGAATTAACACTGAAGGGGCACATGTAAGGAGAGAAGAGAGCTCATTATTCTCACAGGAGCCAGAAAGTGTACAAGTAGGAATTTCCACGCAGATTACTCATTTACCTGTAAATAAAGATCTTATTTTGAAAAGTCTTATTCACATGTGTACCTTCAATAATGAGAAATGAAACAATATGTTGACAAAAGGCCTACTTTAGGCCCTGAAAACTATGTTCTGCATATTATGAGAGAGGACATACTA
>WHYT01017069.1:369674-380148 GCA_009806455.1 Tetrax tetrax | reverse complement strand
TATGGTAAAGAGACATCAATTGAATCACTCTCCAGTTAGTAACACTAGATACACTTGCTTTTATGTACAGAGATTTTCAGAGGATGATACCCATAGGAAAAAAAAAAAAAAGCTATACATGAGAAATTTGTCACTAAGTATGTGGATTTGCCAGAATTATCATCATTAATGCTATGTCTACTTTAGCTATCACATTCAGAGAAACACTGCAAGTTTTACGGTATCTATTCAATTCTATTCTATATTGCTGTGAGCAGTAGCAAGGGTACATCCTCTTTTTGTTCTGTTCTATGTAAATTCCAGCAGGAATTAAATCACTAGGTAGATCTCTACGCAAACCTTCCATCTCTGGACTTCAGCACATTTAGTTCAGATTAAATCTTTGGAGATTATTTTGTGCCAAACTTAACTTCCACTAAGCATGCATCACTGAAAGTTAACCAATAGGTTCAGCTAGAACTGAGTGAATATTTGAAAAGGACATGAAAAAGTGAAGTAGGTACACAAGTATGTACACAGAATTAAAAGCCTTCTCTCTAAAGCATAGAAATGACAGATAGAACTTGTAACAGTGTATCTCAAACAGTAAGGCAGGCCATATTCTTAAGCAGAAATACAGAATTAAAGCTTCCTACTGTCTTCTGCAAATCCACTTTAAAATCATTCTTCATGACATCATTACAAAACATAAACATATTAACTTTTCAAGGGTCTTTAGTTTCATTAAATCTGCCATGAAAATAAAGCATACTCATATGTAAACATCATCAATGTGAAATTCTTTAGGTCAGCAAGTAAAATCCAAGTATATGATCACCGGTTCAAGTCAAATAGTGCTTTACATTCAAATTTTTTAAAATGAAATTTCAGCCAACTGATTATAAATATTTGCAGCTCATAAACAATTTCAAAACATGAGAATCATTAACTCTAACTCCAAAAGCTAACAGAGTTTCACCTTGCATAATGTACATGGAATATGAAACAGATATTGGCATAATAAACTTTAACTATCTTATACTTATTTGTCAAATATTTGTCATAAACTTATCCCACTTCACTGCTTATCTCCTGAAAAAATAAGTCTAATAATGTTTTTCCATGTATAAAACTATTACAATTACAAAGAAGGTCAGCCTAATATGTTTCCTATTTGGACAGTAGCAGTTTCCATATAACAAATATTTAATAAAATAATTAAGCCTGAGTATGACCACACCTACTTCTCACTTGTCTAAAAGACAATGAAAAGCATAAAAAATATTGCACTCCATTTTCAAACTTCATTTTGCCATCCACCATCAAATTCAAACCAACACTGTCCAAAAGCATAGTCTGCTTTTGTAAATTCTGTATGTTAATTGTGGCAGGAACTCAAGGTTATTTTATCTAATTAATTTATTGGAAGAATTACTAGCACATAAATTACAAATTCCAGCTAAAGTGGACAGAAAATGACTAGCTCCTCAATTAAAGATTTAATGTAGTTTTCTTGCAATTGTCTTTCCTCTTGGATCTTATATTCACTAACCTTCCAAGGGGCATCGTGGATACGTGGATACTTCCACGACTATTGCTTCCTTAACTAGTCAGTCAAAATAGCATTGCTCCTTCTTGTTGAAAGGTGACATGAAAAATTCAGAGCTCAGAAATTGATCTTGTAACAATTTGGGTTCATAGAATTAACTGTACTGCAGACTGCAATCAGCAAGTCTAAAAGTATTTTCTTTATGATTTCTTATTTTCCTATTTTTTTCTTCTGTGTTTAAATCCCAAGCATTTTTTTTTTCTCATATTGATTTAAAGAGATACTTTATTTTGCAAATACTTGCATTCAAATTGCCTGAGTCACAGGTTGATCCATTCCTCCTGATAGAGCTCTGATCACATTTCTTAAAGAATTTTTTCACTCATTCATCACTGATACCTATTCTAAGACTTCCTTTTCAGTCTCTCTTTCCCCCTGCTAGACGTTGCTCTCAGTATGGCTAGAGAGGTATTAATTCTTTCTTCTTAGAACATGCAAATACCGTCCTCTGCTGAGTACTTGTCTAACCAAAAATTGCTCCTGTTTAATTTAGTCTTTTTTTTTTTAATGACTACTGACTTACTACTGTAAAACCATAAATCATCCATGAGTTCGGCATTAGAATTCTGCATTGTGCACAGCAAAACTCATTTGTTGTACAGACTTATTAAAACCATTTCAGATACTGAATTTGATTTATCAGGATGTATTTTAGCATGGCATTTTTAAATCCCACTATGGAAAAGTACACATATGTAAAAACAGAGTCACTTAACGGTTTCATGTTCACTTTAGAGATGTGGTTGGTAGCTGCAATCTTAAACCTTATATAGTCAAGCAACTACAGGTAGACCATCCTCAGCAGACCTGCCTGAGTTTGTAGTGTATAAATAAAGTGTAGCTCCACATAGTGACAGAACAGAAGTAAATCTGCTAGGTGACACATGTATGCTATGCCTGCCTGCAATACGAAAAAGAAAGGGAGAGAGGAAGAGAAAGAGAGAGGATGAGTGCACACACACACAGTGTGACCCTACCCCAACAATGTTGCCTTCATTTGGCTAAGTCACATGCCTCTTCTACTGACTGCTACTAATATTTTTATGCAGTTACTATTCCTTTTATTGAAGAGTCACATAACTACACAAGATAACTACAATTTCCATTACTTCCAATATTAGCAAATAAGTTAGAATAAAATGATAACAACGATGTTAGTTCAGGGAGACCAATGAACATCGTTCATACTACCAGCAGTAGAAATGGAAAGTTTAAAGAAATGTAATGCCCCCCTACAAATTGCATGGGTTATTATGCACTGACAAATGCAAATGATTTTGTTTCCGTGAGACAGCACCAGTTTTCTACAGAGCTTACTTCTTGCCTGACCTTTGGTACAGAGGGGTAAGCTCTGTAGAAAACTGGTGCTGTCTCACGCAGCTTTATTCTAGACATCACCCACTACTGTCAGTAATAAGAGCCAATCAGTAATTTGCCAATAAATTTAAAATTTCCCTTCAACTCAGCTAAGAGGCCAAGACATGTATAGCATGGGGAGAACGCTTTTTTTTTAGTTCTATATCAGAGATGAAGCATATTGGCTAAATAGCATGAATGGGAAATTTGCACTGGTGCTGCCTGTTTGTCATTTTAATTACAGTAGTGTCTTATAATATTTCTTTAGTCAGCAATAAATCTATGAATTTTAAGAAACATTTTAATCCTTTAAAAATGATTATGTGCAAATGAACTGACTAAATATTTTAAGCAGTGTATAATGCCTACAGCTGGTCAAAACTTGGCAGG
Organism: Tetrax tetrax; assembly: GCA_009806455.1. Lineage (NCBI taxonomy): Eukaryota > Metazoa > Chordata > Aves > Otidiformes > Otididae > Tetrax > Tetrax tetrax. Next base: position 376,814 of record WHYT01017069.1, on the reverse strand, counting down.
TATATCTTTTGGTGTATCTCTTCTGAGCAACTGACAGCAACAAGTCTTATTTAGTGAGACTGAGACTTAGCACTGAGAAATGCAACTCAATTATTACACTCATAGCAAAGCAGCCAAACACCATTAAGTGATTCACCAACTGATGATATGAGGTAAATTTAGCACAGTCAATAATCTGGTCAGTGTGCAAAGCTGTTGCATAACACTGTGCTGAGTTGCTCAAGCAGCTGCTGAAGTCAGCTGAAAGATGGCCACTGACATGGCTTTCGTATTAGGCCTTAAATTAGATATACCACAGTGTTGTCCTGTCCTCGTTGGTATTAGTGGTGTATGTGTATCCATAGTATATCTATAGGCAGTCTTTTTGTTCCTTTAGCCACTGATAATTTTTTTACTTTTGCATACCAGATAACATACGAGGAATTATGGGTTTTTTCCTTTTTTTTCAAATAATATAATCTCAATTAAAATGAAAACATTTTTGGATTTGCAACCACAAACAAAATACTGCGCATTCTCAAAGTACGATAAATCAGCAAAAGCCTTACAGAAATGTAAACAAATTTTATTAATTATCTTATAAAAATGATGTCTGAAGGCATTGTTTTTAAATCATGAATTAAGAGAATAATTATATATTAGGCTGGCTGAATAGCTATGACTGTCTTAACAGTATAGGATGTATTTGAGAGTTTATACTGGATGTTAGCGGAGGAAATTGAAAATAGATCAATTGACAGGTTTCTACCTTTAAGAAGTATTTTTTTTGAGTAAGAAGGGAAATGACATTATTGCCTGTAAATAGAGTTAAAATGCTATTAAATGTCTGTACATCCAGAAGCTATTTGAAGTCTCTTCCTTATTAGCAGTCAAGAAAATTCATATCACCAAAACATTTTAAAATGCTGCCCAGAGTAGACCAACTCTTATTGTCAGCAGAGATGATGATCAAGTAATCAAGGAACTTTTTTTCCATAAGCAAGTCTGAACTGGTCATTTAGTGTTCATACTGATTAAAATATTCCCTGCAGAGATTCAAAACAGAGAGTTGGAAACTCAACCTCAGCAGCACAAGGAAAAACCAATAAGGTTCCTTTAAACAAATCTTTCATTTGGATTTAAGTCAGTGTGTAACAAATGGAAGGAATATGTAACTAAAAGGACATGGTATAACATGTCAACTTCTGGACACTGAGACAGAATGAAAAAGTGGAAGGTAAGAGAAGGCAAATGGAATGAGACAATTTGCATTCTTTCCTTAAGAACTTAAAGAACTGGGATTTTTCTTTTCATCCATCTCTTATCAGTCATATACAAACTAGTTTGTTGTGACAGGACTAGGGGTAATGGTTTTAAAATAGAGGGAGGTAGATTTAGATTGGATATTAGGACAAAATTTATCACAATGAGAGTTGTAGAACACTGGAACAGGTTGCCCAGAGAGGTGGTGGATGCCCCATCCCTGGAAACGTTCAAGGCCAGGTTGGATGAATCTCTGAGCAACCTGATCTGGTTGGAGATGTCCCTGCTCCTTGCAGGGGGATTGGACTAAATGGCCTTTAAAGGTCCCTCCAACCCTAACCATTCTATGATTTGATGATTCTTTAATTACTTTAAAAATTTCTACTATTACCCCGAGCCTTTTTTTTTCTTGTTGTTGTTATTAAAGCTAAATTTAATTGCTTTGGAGCTTTTGAGGGGTTTTGGAGAGGTTGTTTTTACCTTTTGTTTGATATTTTAAAGCATCCCGGAAATTCTCAATACCAAAGTTGTCATTTCCTCGTGATGTTTGTGTCTTATCTCCTTATCAGGTCCAAAGGGTTGCAATAGCATTCATGTATTGAACACTGGCTAATTACCATCACTTACTTCTGGTTACATAGTTGTCATTCTAGATTTTTTTTCAAAAGATTACGCGTAATTAGCAAAGGTAAATTGTACTCCTCTGCAGTCATAATTCCACAGTCAATGTGTCTTTATAAACTTATTCATATGTATAAATACATAAATATAAATTTAGTATTATTTGTTTGTATATACATACATACACAATATATATACAAACAAGAACCTATGTGGGCTAATTTGTCTTACAAACTAAGAATTCTCTTCATCAGGTAGTTACATATACTGAAACAAAGAAATTGGCTAGATAACCTGGGCTTCAGCAACTACTGAGTTATAAAGAGCAATTCAGAAAAAAAACCTTACAATTTACACAACAAAATGAGTCCACTGTGGAAATCCCAGTGCATTACAATTCCTTCTATAGCCACAGAGACTCTGATGGAGATGAGAAAGTACAGTTCAACCCTAGGCAAAACCTTGACCAAGGACACTTCAAGGAAGTCCAAGCAGATCCTGAATACTAAACAACACTAAGGTGACAGCAATTTGTCTCAACTGTCACACTTGTCCCTCATGTAAAAGAGGGAAATAACTCATTGATGCAATTTTCAAAATGCAGAGCAAAGCAGAACAATAAAATTCCCAAATTCAGTGAAGTATCTCTGCTGGATTTCATTCCCTAAAGTACAAGGAAGATGGTGGTTTCACACAATGGAAGTGCATGCTCTTCAGGACAGAAAATAAATCCCTTCAAGTCATTCAGGGAGAAAAATTCTTCAACTTATGACAGTCTCACAGGGAAGAAAACCCACAAAATATACCAGTAGACCTGATTTTTTTTCTGGAGTGAGACCTATGAAGTCTGTCAACTGGAAATGGCACTCCTCAGGAAATCTCTGTTCCTGTACTCTGTTCCGTCATAAACTAGTGTTAGCTCTACCTGATCCTTAAAAGACCTACACACTCTGCTGAATATCACTATTCCACAATTACCAATGAGTATATGAATTTAAAGGGAAGAACATAAGTAACTTCTCTGGCAATTGTAACAGAGTCTACATTTCAGAGGCCTGAGCCAATATGCCCAGAGTAACAATTTAGGAGTATGTGCATACACTAAAAATTTAATGTTAGGAATTTGCTAATTTGAACTTCAAAACACAGTAATTTGTTGTAACAAGCAGATCAAAGTGTGTATAGCCTCCTCTCTGCATTCAGAAATACTTTTGACAGTGCAACTCATTCTGAAATCTAATAGAAAGCAACTCGGTTGAAGTACATTTCATCAAGTTAAAAAAAAACTTTCTCCATTCCAGTTAGGAAAGTTGTGAGAAATGCAAAAATTGCTATTAGGTAATTGTACAGCCTTTCACCTGCACACAGATAACTTTCTTTTTTTTCCAACAGTTCAGATCAGAAGATCAACTACTGCTCAAAGCGACCCATGGGTTTTCCATTGCTCCTATTTAAAGATAATTATCCCCCCCTTCCCCCCCCAATAACAGAGCAGCTGCCCATTTACAGCCCTCAGAGAGCATCATTACCTAGCTCAATTTCGTATACCGAGGAAAAGATTAAAGAGGCAATAATGATCACAGCCTGCGAATACCTGTGCTACTGTAAGACCTCTGACTCTAGGATGCTTTTTAACGCAGTAATCAGTATTCAGACAAACCACCTTTAAACTAATATCAATAGTTTATTCTGGGCTACTTTCTGGGACAAGAGAGTACTGCTGATCTCATGAGTGTGACGGACTTGAGAGAACAAGTGCAGTACCCAGCCAGCCAATTCGCAGTTAACATTTTTATGCCAAGGAAAATCATGAAATGTCTATAGGATCCATTGTTTAGAATTTATCTTGACAAGAACTCCAGTTTTGTAGGAGGTTCTTTGGCTGGGGTTTTTTTTGTTTGTTTGTTTTCTTTGGGTTTTTTGTTTGTTTTAAAGGACCACAACTCTACTCTTATTTCCTTTTCACTATCTCAGTTTCTCAGTCTTTCAGCATTTTTGACCTTTTATTTCTGGGAAAAAAAAAAAAAAAAAATTGTTGCAAATCATTTGGAACAAAAAGGAAAAAAAAAAAATCACACACAACACCACTCCCAATGACCAGGTAACATAGCAGTGTACTGCAAAGCAAAAAAAAAGCAAGTTTCAGCTAGAAGAGAAAATCCAACTTAGTCCTTCTACTTTCTTTCCACTGAAACTTGTGTTTCTAACTTTGCAAAAAGAACTTGTTTGATGTGTCAAAATTATGGCTGCACTGTATCACCTGTATAATAATGGTTCTTGTTTAGTGAAAAGATGTATCTCTTGCTTTTATTTGGAGCTTTTTTTGTGAATAGTCTTTTCTTTCTTATTTTTTTTTTTATGGACTTGCTCATAATTACATATTGTAAATAAATGTCCCTGCTCCTTGCGGGGTTGGGGAGGTGGACTAGATGACCTTTGAAGGTCCCTTCCAACCCTAACCATTCTGTGATTCTATGTTGTATGAACTGATAACCCTAGCTTTGTAGTATTGCATCCATTCAGCTCTATACAAAGAAAATCTTTGTCCAGCTGTTTTATGACAATATCACAATTTTTAAAAATAACGGTGTTTCAAAATAATTTTTTTAAAGTGACAAAGGGAGAATTTTCAGTTACAATTCCTGTTATTTTTTATTTGCACAATTACCATAAATTTTGCATTCAACTTCTTTTTAAGTGAGCCTCCTCTTCCGTACTAGTCCATTAAGCAAATAAAAAGGCTTACATATTAAAACGAAGGTATTTAACCTTTACTTGTAATCTTATGTACACTCTCATTCTCTTACAACAGAGAATTAAGATCCTTTATTCTTTGATTTCTCCTCTTGCTTTTAGAAGTAACAATACTCATTCAGCCTTCTTCACTGAAAGTGCAAGTCCTTAAATTATGCATTATAAAAGAGCATTTAAATACCGCAAATATTGAACCATTCATCAGGTGAACTCTGCATAAATTTTCCATGCTATCAAATTATCATTTCAGAGTCCCATTCTTTGTCAAAACAGGAGTAAAGCACTGTCTGAAATTTAACAAAAACAAGCACAAAATTATAAAACTTATGTGTGCCACCATTCACTTTTCAGTTCAAAAATTCCTTTCACGTCGAGGTCCAGAATGTTTGCTAAAGCATTTGTACACAACTCAAGAAAACATTCTTAGTAGATGTAGACTCAAAAATGCATCCACAAGACATCCTAGACTCCCAATCTTTTGATAATCTAAATAACAGCATTATTCACGGAAACAACACTTTTTGGTCAATGTAACCAGATTTTCATCTTCCAGAACCAAGTCTGCAAAATGGGCACCACAGATTGGCCCCATCCACAGATTGTTCAAAGCAGGAAACAGGAAAGTTAAGATACACATCCAGGGCTGACGAGGCTTGAAAGTGTCCTCACTGCTGCTGCCACTATCACAACCGCTAATATTTGCAAACAGAGTAAAACTGAAAAAAATGAAGTAACAATTTTTTTAATCACTATTTTTAACTATTTTATTTAACAAGACTATATTTTGTAAGTCCACAGAGAGCAAAAGATAATGGAAATGCATTTTTTTTTTTTAAATTTCCAGAGTTACCTCCTAGTCTTGATACAAATAGTATCAAGCAAAGACAAAAAAAACCAACCAACCACAAAACACCAAGCACAGGAAAAGTAATAGGAGCTCCTTCTGAACTCTGTTTGTTTGCTTAAGTACATATTCTCTACAAACACTGGAGATACAACAAAGCAAGTCTAACTATTTTTTCAAAGCATCAGAATTTTCTGAATACTTTTGAACTTTTTAACCCTTTAAAGGTGTAATACAATAAAATCTCTGAAAAATTAGTTGTACTGTGAGGTTAATTTCTAAAACACACCAAGTAGGTAAAACTGCACCTCTCCAATTAGGACAGGCTGAGACATTTCGGGCTGTTCAGCCTGGAGAAGAGAAGGCTCTGGAGAGACCTTATAGTAGCCTTCCAGTACCTAAACAGGACTTATAAGAAAGATGAGGAAAAACTCTTCAGCAGGGCCTTTTGTGATAGGATAGGTGGTAATGTTTTTAAACTAAAAGAGGGTAGATCCAGACTTGATATAAGGAAGAAATTCTTTACACTGAGGGTGGTATAACACTGGAAGAGACTGCCCAGAGAGGTGGTTGATGTCCCATCCCTGGTAACATTCAAGGCTGGGTTGGATGAGGCTCTGAGCAACCTGATCTGGTTGGAGAAGTCCCTGCTGCTTGCAGGGGGATTGGACTAGATGGCCTTTAAAGGTCCCTTCCAACTCTATTCCATTCTATGATTCTGTGATTATAAGTGAGGAACTGTCACCAGCTGTGATGTTTACCAAGTCATAGAATCATAGACTCATTTGGGTTGGAAGGGACCTTTAACGAAGCATCATCATCCTTTGAGTAAGTTTCACAAAATGCTGCATCGTTTCACTGTGGGACTATGACTATATTTAGAATAGTGGAGCTAGGAGCTCCTCCTTGCTTCTCGGTCTGGATTTACATTTCAGGCAAATCCTGACACCATTTCAGGAAAACATTTGAAAACAATTGATGAACTTGTGTCCTTTTCCCTAATCCTTACTTTCTGTGGAACATGTTAAAGTAAGGGAGAAATGAGGATGTTGTTCCTGCATCATTAGAGATGATGATCCTAGGATATATCAAAAGGGAAAGCCTCAACTCAGCACAGAGGCACTCTATGATAAATTACGTTATGACCCTTATTGTCAGCTCTCTGCTACTCATTCCCAATGAACTACCTAAAACTAACTTTCCTACATGAAAAAATATTTTAAAGATTGAGTATTCATTCCTGTTCTGATGTTAGACAAATGCAACGTCTCTGAAACTGTTCCAGAGATCTTAACATGTCACTGGAACAGCCATGCAGCAGAGTACTAGCCAGCTTTATGAAAAACCTAGGTTACAGGTTCTTTTTGCCAGTGTGGAATAAAAATTCTGTCTCACCTTTAAGGTCACTGTTCAAACCATGAGGCCTGTGAATGACTATTTAAAATCTTCAGTGTTTCCTCCTTACTGCTATTCTTTACTGTTATTCTCTACCTTCCATTTCAAGACCAAAATCAGCAAACAAGACAAGCTGGCAGCTCAAGACTTAGACTTGGTCTGAGATAGTGATCTAAAACCAGACTTCAGACCACCAACCTGATTGCATTTTGTGTAAGAAGAACAAACATCACATTATTGATATAAACAACATGGTTTCAATAAAACAGTATTTTCCAATTAAC
>WHYT01017069.1:325159-369654 GCA_009806455.1 Tetrax tetrax | reverse complement strand
TTTTTTTTTTTTTTTTTTTTTTAAAGGCTTATTTATTTCAAACTTTTAACCCTGTATTTCCTCTTTTGGACTCCATTTTACATCTTTCATGCTCGCAATACTCTACTTATACTTCAAGTGACTGACTTCAATGCACCTAATCTTCGTTAAACTCAATAGGAAGGTCTGAATCAGGCCCGGAGTTTATTCAAATGATAGTGTCAGAGAAACCTCCTTACTGAGTAGAAGGTTTTTTCCCCTGCAGTAGCACTTAGGTTTCTTTGTATGCAAACATCTGAAACACATTATTCCTAAATTCTTTTAAAAATACTTAAAGTATTGTAAAAATTAAAGAAAGCACTACCATTCTTACATGTAGCATAAGTCACTTATCCTCAAGCATCTAATATATATTGATTTCACATATTCAGCATCATTAGGGACTTTAAAATCTTTTACCAAGTTTATTCCTACAAGGTTTAGTACAAAATGATGTTTTTCCAATCACTGTAGCTAAAATGTCTGCTTTAAAACTTCATCATACAGTAAAAAAGATGGATATATTCCCAGTGTGGCCATTCACCATCTGCTTAAGCAAATACACTTAAAGATGCTTCTACAATTGCTTTAAAATGACAGCAAATCTAAGAGCGCATAGAGCTCATATTCTAAAATGATGATTGTACAACTATAGTTTGCATCATTAGGGACTAATAAAAGTCTTTATGTTCCATTTAAATGGTGAGGACCTGTAACAAAGATAAGCTGGAACAGGAAAATAACAAAGAAATGAACCATTCAACAGTTGTCTTTAAATCTAGGAGCTGTAATGAAACAAATTCTTGATGATAATTAATATGTAACATCGCAAAGACGTTTTTCACACTTTCAGGTTTTTACTGATATACAAGACTTACCATTTTACTAAATTCCAGGAGTGTTATTTTCTCATTTTCCAAGTGGGATTAATCATAAATTCTTAACAACAGTTCAGTTAAGATTTGTTGTGTATTTAGATTGTTTTTCTTTTAATTATCAAAGTGATGACTGGGAAATACTTCCTCCTTGCATAGTGAAATATTCTGGCAAGCAAGGCTGAATAACAGATGAAAACTTGCAATTTTATTAGTCAACAGCACATCTCCTATTTTGTACAACTAACGTTATTAGATAGATATCAAATCTATATTAAAACACTGCTAATAGCAAAGCTTCAATACACTGCACGTTTACTGGAAGTCTTAGTAATAAGCCTATAGAGAATACAGCTAAGAACTCTACTGCTTTAAGGCCAACATCAGCAGTTTCCTTTGGCAAAAACACTTTTTCTTCTAGAGATTCAGTAGTCTTGGTGTCTAAACGGAAGAAAGAAAGAAAAAAAATTCCACCATCTGTTCCAGCCCTGAGGGAGATAAACTTTCCTGGCAGTATATAGTTCAGGATTTAATTGCACCCAAAGCCAATGCAAAGTAAATGCAAAAATATAAAACATCATTCTTAGCAAGTGGAAGTTTTGTATAATTTTACTTTAGCTTACTTCTTTGGGCTACACTTTAACCTTTTTTTTTTTTTTCCTACAATCTGTTTTCCTTTATTTCTGTTGTTTGCTCTCCACAATTTTAAATTAAATCCACATTAACATTCCAGATAAAGAGAAAACTAAAGGATCAAATTAGATTTCATTGCCCAATTTATCAAATTTCATTTAATCTGTGTTAGAGTATCAAGAAGAGTACATTTGCTGAGGCAAATGGCAGTAGAAACATTTTTTAATCTCAAACAGCTTTTTCTTAAGGAACCTAGTTTCTTCATGAAAGGTGAAAACTTCCAATAATATAAATTTTATAAATATTAATATGTTTTTTAATAAAAATAGCAAAGCTCTGTGATTTCAATGACAGCAAAAGAATGAAATTAAGAGTCAAACAAAGTGGGAACTAAATTAAACTGAGAAAAAAAAATAACTATTTTGAATTTGTGAAATTAACCTTTCAAAATCAGTTTCAGTTGGCTGTTCTTTGGGCCATTCCATATAAACCTCAATAAGCGAAGTCTGTTTTATCTCAGGACAAGACTATCCCTTAATTTTACAATATGCTCTCTTTTAATTGTAGTTTATGTTAAAAGGAGTATTGTATGGCATCAACAATTCCATAAGAAATAAAGAAAATGCTGTCATTTCATCACTCCACTGTTTATAGGTCTCTGCCAAGCTGTAAATCATTGTCTTTCGCTTGCAATGCTTTCTGTTACAGTGGTATAACTAGCTAACTTATTTACTTATTTTTCTTTTAACTAAGGTAATATATTTAGTATATAAAACCTGTCAAGTCCTAGCAATAAATAGAATATATACAGTACAACATTTATCAGAATTGTGCTACTTCAGTTATTTTATTTACCTATCTATGACACCATTAACAGAAGTATACTGCTCAAGTCTTCTGTTAGAAACTGCTTGCAGCTAATTATTTTCTGGTCACTTCTTACACTTGCTCGCTCATACCATAGCTTTGAAAACTAAAAAATAATAAAAAAAATTAAAAAATAAAATCATAATCTGATAGCTGTCATCACAAATATGGGTGGAGGTGGAAGAAAGTAATCATTGTACCACAACGTGTTCTAGTCACAAGATGAGATTAAAAGAAGGGAAAAATTGTAAATTATCTAGGTAGTGATCTAAGAATTTTAATTTGGAAGTGTCTGGATCTTGCATCTCATTACCTATATCTGCACATTCTAGTATATCTGCACAAAAAAACTACAACATTTATAGAAATTGATACAATTTTGACTAAATAGGTACTGCCAACTAAGTAGATTAATGTACTGTGAACCCACAAATATTTCTAATATCCTGTATTAAGGGAGAATAAATGGCAAACCACAAAAGGCAGCTTTTAACTTACAGGTTTTATTGACTGTAGATTTACTTTCCCCACCAATTATTAGCTACTGGAGTCAGAAATGGAAATTTAAGATTATTTTTGCATGCTTACTTCTCTCTAGTGTTTGTAAAAGAAGCTCTTGCTTTTTTTCAGTCGGTATACCATATACTAGCCAACCTGAATTACAAATATTATGCCAATGCCTAGATGTATCCAATTGCTAATGATTTTTAAAGGCCAACAATATGTTCCATCAGACAAATTTCCCAGAAGACCTAATGATAATTCTGAGATAATTTTAATTAAAACTTTACAAAGTTTGCATTAGATAAACCAATGCATTTTAGCTTAATGCCTTGTTGTTATTCTAAACTGAAAAAAAAAATCTCACTTAAATCTCTGCATAAAGACAAGACTTCCTCTGTTTACTATAGATTTATGACAAAACAGTTTAATTAGTTTGATTTATTGTGTAACAATTTTCACTACTCCATAGTACCCAATCTGATATTTTAAAATAACATGGTTTGATAAAAATAATTAAAGAATTATAATTGGCAGCAAGAAGTTTAAGTTTGAAGTACATGCAGTCATTGTGTGGCTACATTATGGACTGCTGTTGCCTGTTCTTTTCCCAGTTTTGAGCACATTCAGTACTCTCAATATTAGACAGTACCAATATTTATTTCAGAATGCCATAAAAAGTTCTGTGGTGTCTTTTTTGCCTTTTCCCATACTTTTTTTAAAGGCCATACGAGCACAGAAATTGAAGATGCAGAGATTATTGGAACCATACTCATACAACCCTTGTACTCCTAGCAATGTGTCAGCACTTTTATGACGGTACTGAATTAGCAGGAGAGAGCAAAGAAAACTTATCCTGTGATCTGCATTGTTCTGGCTGCAACAGCAGGCCCAAGTTACCAGGTTAGAAAGGAAGACACCAGTAGGGCTTTAATGCTACCTCTCCACTGATCACACTTTGCCAGAACTCTGCTTCTGTTTCTCTTCCTCTGTTCTCTCCAATTCTCCCTCAACAGTACTGGAAATTACTGGTTGAAGCGTAACACTGCGTGCTAGTTTCTGCCCCTTCAAAACGAGACTAAATATCTATAAATAAGGGCATTTTTTCCAGAGACACTTATTCACAGAATCACAGAATGATTGAAATTGAAAGGGGCCTTCAGAGGTCATCTGGTACAACCCCCCTGCTCAAAAAGAGCCACCTACAGCCCGTTGCCCAGGCAAGTTTTTAATATCTCCAAGGAGGAAGACTCCACAACCTCTCTTGGCAACCTGTGCCAGGGCTTGGTCACCCCCACAGTAAAAAAAAAAAAAAAAAGTTTCCTGACATACAAATAGAACCTCCAGTGTTTCACGTTTTGCCCATTGCCTCTGGTCCTCTCACTGCACCACTGAAAAGAGCCTGCACCTCCCCTACAGGTATTTATATACATTGATGAGGTCCTCTAACCCTTCTCTTCTCCAGCTAAACAGGCCTTGCTTTTCCTCATAGAAGATGTGCTCCAGTCCCTTAGTCATCTTTGTGGCCCTTCAATAAAATCTTTCCAGTATGCCCATCTCTCTCGTGTATTGGGGATCCCAGAACTGGCTACAGTACTCCAGGTGTGGCCTTATCAGTGCTGAGTAGATGGGAAGGATCACTTCCTTTGATCTGCTGGTAATACTTTGTCTAATGTAGCCCAGGACACTGTTCTGGTTTTATTTAGTGAGAGGAGTAGTTTATGATGGCAGCTTCTGTAAGAAACTGCTAGAAGTTGTTTCCCCTTTGTTCAGTGGAGTCGGACGGGCCTAGGGCAGACCCTCTGCTGGCCAGGGCCGAGCCAATTGGTGGCAGAATGTTCCATGATAACACCTTTGCCATAACATATTTAAGAAAGGGGAAAAACAGGAAGAAAATTAAAAAAGAAGATGCGAAGAAGTTGAAGCGGGAACAGAGAGAGGGAGACATGAGCCTTGTGGGCCTTGCGGTCCTCACCCTCCGGCCCGACTAGGCCCAGCTCGGCTGCAAGAAGAGAAGAGAGGAGATGTGAAGAGAACTTGAGAGGCATCTGCCTGAGTCAGTTGTGAAGAATTTTTTGTGAGAGGAACAGCTGCAGATGCCAAGGTCAGTGAAGAAGGAGGGGGAGGAGTAAAGTGAGGCAGGCTTTCCCCCTGCAGCCCATGAAGGCCCCCAGAGGAGCAGAGATCCACCTGCAGTCCGTGGAGGACCCCATGCGAGGGCAGGTGGATGCCCGAAAGAGGCTGTGGCCTGTGGAGGGCCCGCTGGGGCAGCTGTTCCAGAGGAACCACACCCCATGGAAAAATGACCCACACTGGAGCAGTTTCACAAAGGACTGTAGGGAGGGACCCCACGCTGGAGCTGGGGAGGAATGTGAAAAGTCCTTCCCCCGAGGAGGAAGGAGTGGTGCAAAGCAACAAGTGATGAACTGACCGTAACCCCCATTCCTTCTTCCTCCCTGTGCCACTCAGGCTGGGAAGGAGGTAGAGATTATGTTAAGCCTGGGAAGAGAGAGAGGTGGGAGGAAGTTATCTTGTTCTCTTTCTCATTATACTGCTTTGGTTTTAATAAAAATCAAATAGTTTTCCCCAAGCCGAGTCTGTTTTGCCCATAGTGGTAACTTTAAGTATTTCTTCCCGTCCTTATCTCAAACCTCGAGCCTTTTTTCTTATATTATCTCTCCCTATTCCCTTGGAGAGTTTGGGGAGTGAGAGAAAGACAGCGTATTCTGGTCCCGAGTGGGGCTAAACTATGACAACACTATTAGCTCCCTTTGTCACAAGGGCACTGTGTTGGCTCATCCCCTTACCTTCTCATCATATCAGTCCTGTGCTGCAGGGTCCCTCTCCCATCATGGTCCCTTGTATGGAAGGAACAATAAAACATAGCTGCACATCATCTACTTCCATAAATAACAGTTAGAAATAACTACTCTTGCACTATTCAACTAAATGCAAATTGAACTGCAAATCTGGACTTTATGCAGTATTTAGTAAAAGAAAGTGAATGAGGTAGTTCATTTGATACATAAAAACCATGATGTCTAAAGAACAGCTTAATTCAGAGACAAGAATGAACAATATATGCACATGTAATTAAAAAGATCTCAAGGTTCTTTCTTTTTCTAGTAAATATTATCAAGGTATATGGATTTGGAAGAACTATTATACTATATTTGGCAAACACATATCTCCATTTTAAGCCCAAAATCACTAAAACTATTTTTTCTCCTCTTAAGCACTCTTTCCCATTTAATTAGAGAAGAAGGGGAAAAAAACTGCATCAAAACCAAATACACTAACTGTAGTTAATTCCCATTCCTGAAGCTTACACAGTCTGTAAGTATATTATCACAAATAGGCATTGAGCTACCACCTACACTAAGAAAACAGACAATCTGGGTCATATTATAATGTTGCTTGTCTGATGTAGAATCAGCTTTCAGTATAAATGTAGCTTCTTTGAAGAGATTCAGCATAATTACTGGAGGCGGACAAAGTTTTAAGATTCAAATTCTTCAAAATCTGTGATGTCTACAGACCCATTTCTTTATGTGGTAACAAACAGCAGTGAAGCCCTTATGAGCAATTTTAAACTTCATTAAGTTTTGTACAGAGATTAACTAGAGAGCACTAATTCCTCATCACTATACGAATTCAGAATACCTAATAGCTTAGAACTCATTAACACATTTACTCCAGTGTTGAATGAATTGATATACAAAGATTGGGACTGCTCCAGCTACTGAAAATAAGAGATTTTTTTTTTTTTTTAGTATGTCTTCAGCCAGTCAAAAAAAATTCCTACACTTAAAATAAGTTTGAGGCTTGTTACTGTCCCATCCTACGTTTTAGAAATATAAATTTAATTCAAAGAAAAAGAGTAGAGTTATAGTCTTTAGTTGCAAAATGGTACAGTATCACCAACATCAATTAACATAGGGTATGTTGAATGTTTAGTTTTTAAATAAAGCATGTTATATCCATGTTCTCATAAACATCTTGCACTCCACTCCACAGATTCAGTAGCAGGTATTACATATGTGAGCCTTGCATCTCTGTTAGTTTAGGCAATTTAAGACAATTGTGGGCAATTTAAGAGAGATGTTTGTGACAAATCTTGCACAGATGCTTGAGGAAAAACAACAACAGTCTTCCAAATCTCATGAGCAATGCAACTCAAGAAAATTATGTGGGGATGGCAGAGAAGAGGAATAGTGCTAAAATTTAGGTCATGGTTTCAAATGGCAATAAAAAGAATTAGGTTTCCATTGGTTAGAGCATCACTTTGCAATCAAATGATGAAAGAAGCAGAATATATACCTGACATAAACAGTGATTTTTACCACTTTGTGAATGTGCAATTACTAATGTTAATAGTTAAAAACATATACAATACCTGTATGAGCTCATACTTAGAAATCAATCTTGAATCATAAGTGTCACGCTGAAGTGAACATAGGTAGATTGTGGGCTGAATTCCTAATGTAAGTCAAATATTTCTTACGCTCTGTCAAAAGTTTTAAGATCAAGCAGAATCTTTCTTATTTCTTAGTGTTCTGATAGAGTTCTGAAAGATTTTTCATACTTCTTTTCATAATCCAGTTTATGCTGAATATACATCTTGAATCAGAGTTGAAGCTAAACAGTTTATCAGCAGCAGCCTTAAGGGTGCGTGATATCTGCAGGAATTCAAGCTTTCAGAAAGCATATAATAATTATGTTTTTGAGAACTTCAACAGAGAAGCCAATCCATAGTCAGAGAAAAAAAGTAAAGATATCTTAGAATAAAGTTATTTTGCGATGAAAACACTGCACCAGAATATCATTCAGATTAACATATCCTAAATTTCTTTTGAAAGACTGGCTAATTATCAACATTAAATAATGAGTGTTCAAGGTTTATATTTAAGACTAAAAGAAATATTTCCTGAAGTGAAATTGATAAAACAACAGAGACTTACATGCTTCCTTTTGAACATCAAATGAGATCAAATAAATGTCAGTACTTCTACATGAATATGTCAGTATTTTAGGAACCAGTCTAAGACCACATTCACCTAGGGCACAAATCACACACAAACACACAAAATAAAATAAAATAAAAATCTTTAAACTAATCTTGTTGCAATCACTGGAGAGGCTAGATAGAGGTTCTAGATATTTTCTGTTGGCTGCTGTTAGGATTTAGTTCATTTCAACTCACTTCCGCCAGCCTTCTTTCAAAAGGAAAAGTCTACAGCCTTCCACCTAATATTTGCAAAGTCTGCTTGTGAAATCCTATGTTGCGTTCACTCACGAGATCTGCTGTGTACAAAATAAACACAAAAGATTGTATTGGAATACAAGGCAGTCTACTCATATCCACTCTCAGTATTCCCTGATGATTTTGTAAGCCTCTTTCATATCCATTAAAAGCCATTTAGTACTTTTGGTCATTCTTGGTGATGTCTTCTATACTTTTTCCAGTTTGCCCACACACCTTTTGAATTTGAATAGTCAGCTCTTACCCTCACTGCCCTGAGAAACTTAGTATCAGCAGCAAACTGTCTTAGCTAAGTTTCTACTTTTTCTTTTGGGAACAGATTGAAAAGCAAACATTATAGCAGTCTTCAGAACTCTGGCCATTTTAGTAACAGTAGTAAAAAATGTGAAGCTCATAGTGAATCTTTTAATCTGTTAAACAAAGTGAAAAATGACAAAAATAGACAAGAAAGTAAAATAACATTAAAACCACAAGGATACTATAGAAGCTACTTATAAGTAAAAAGCTTACATATGAAGTAACCATTATTCAAGAAGCAATCTATAAGAGTCATAGAACATAGGAGTATGTGTTATATTCCTGAGAATTCCTAGTAAATTGCAGTTTGTCATAACGACTGAGTTTATCACTGCATAGAAACAGACTTAACATTAAATGTACGAGAAACTAAAGGTGCAAAGAAAATAAAAGATGAAGTCTGTCATAGGAAAATTTTTAGTCTTTTATTTAGATTTACTGGCTTGGATTTAGGAAAATGAAGTAATTGAAGTTAACACACACACAAAAAAAAAATATAATTGAAGCTTATTTGACATCCAACGTGGGGTATTCACCATGCAGTACACTGTCCCACACAGGAGTCCAACTGAAGTTTTTAGAAGCCAAAGAAGAATAATGCCTCCAGCCTTTAAAATCCAGCACAAAGCCATTAATTTCACAATGCCACTTCACAGAATGAAGATAGTTGTGAAGGCACCAAATAACGCAATTCTAATCCATTTGAATCACCTCTCTCTGGGGCTTGTTAAAGCCATGGCTACTGACAGCCAGGAAGAGGTTATACAGTAGTATCAAATGCAGTGTAAGCCAGATGGTCGGACTTATTTTCTTGCATAAAACAATAAACTGCTCTGAAACACAAAGTGCATGACTTGAGAACAGTCAGGACACTGGAAGCAGAGAGCATGCAGAGGCCACCTAGCCGAAGAACTATGTAGTCAGCAAGCCAACAAAAGTGGTGCCCATTCGGAATGGTATCAGCATATCAGACTTCCCAGCTCACACGGTCAATGTCAGGTCTAGTGAATAATATAAGCTTTGAACTTTGATTTTTGACTCTAATATTTCCTTTAGTTCTTCATTCATGCTTCCTCTTCTTCCCACCACTGAACTCACCATCCTAGCACTTAGCAATCTCTCTCTTCTCCTTGTTATACTTGCTCCTTACCTTCACCCCATTATTTCCTTTCCTTTGCTTTGCTTTCCCTTTTCTCTTACCTTTTCCTATATTCTTTTCAGGAATTAAAAACTAATAAAGCCACAAACCACCAAGGCTAAGCAAACTAGTAGCCAGCCAGCTGTTCACTTCCCCATTCCTTTGTTCTCCTATCAGTTGAAATAATAAATTGGGACCATTCTTAGACAGAAAGTTCCTTAGATCACAAAGGATTTCCTAAAGAGTTCTCTTAAGTTCTTAGAATAATCTTAAATGTTTTAAAACATTTTTAGATAGCTAAAGCCTGAGATCACCTCTGAAAGTGACTGTGGAACTTGCATTCACTAAAATCCAGTCATGGAACACTGTATTTCACAAGTGGGAAATAGAAGACTTGACAGGTATAGAAAATACTTCTACTGTACTCCCTTTTTTATGGATCTAAAAGTAATTAGCTTCTCTGCAGAATACATTTTGCCTCTATAGGAGAAGAAATTGAGACAGCTTATTGAGTAACTCAAAGGGTCACAGTCAGCATCTAAAGAAGCCATTAGGAAAAATCATTCAGTGTCTGATGCAAGACATCATGACATGTCAATGTACAACTGATAGAAAAATTACAATAAGAGTGGAGAAAAAATAATTGCTCATTTAGGATGGCCATTATCTTGATCCATGTCAAAAATGTGCAATTTGCATAACAGCCTCAATCAGGGAAAGACAAAGAGCCACTTAAAACTTTCCACTTCAGTTACTGTTTTATGCCTGTGTTCTATTCATATCTGGAAAAAATCTATGACTGAAGTCAGCATGGAGAATAAAGATAGCAAGCGACAATGAAAAAGGAAGGAGTCCAGTGAATGAGAGCATGCCCATGTCAGACCCAGGAATGGAAAGAACAGCTCATATATTCTATTAACTGTTCTGCGTTTACCTGCACCAGCTGTCAGCCTACAACAAAAATAACTGTCCCCAGTCTCACCTGTTTAACACCACTGAAGTCAACATAAGATGAGAAAGAAGAGAGAGAATGAAATACTTCACACTATTTTTATGTATCTAGCTACAGCGCCCAAATGAGAAGATTGAGTATCTTAATAAATAAGTTTTCAGAAGGCAACTAAGAGTAAGTCACTTGGATATCATATCCAGTCTTTTTCTGGAGATTGCCACTGACTAAAGGAAAAACCTACTTTTTTAATCCAGCATCTAAATTAGGTGTCTGAAGTTGAACACCATTCAAATATTCCATTGTCCACTATAACAGATATGAAACTAACATAGTAAATTTAAAACGTAAAGATCAGCTAACAAGTTTAGGCAACATTCAGATGATATTTCTAGCTAATGTGCAATCTCACTTTCCATTTCAGTAAATAAATCTCACTGCATTTTTTCCCCTCAGAGAAAGAAACACTATAATTTTTCACAAACATGCTCTGAATTTATTTGTATTGTACATAGCATACTGAATAACTGAAATTAGCCCCATAAATTTAAACATTTTAGTGTTTGTTACTGTCATTTTTTCTATTCACATCATGTAAAACAAAAAACTGTTGAGGTTTTTTTTTTTTAACCCTACTTAGGAAAACATAGTTCTTCGGTTTTTTTAAAAGAGATTGTGATTGTTAAGAGACAAGACAGAAGTATTCATATTTTGTTGTTAGTGCACAAATCATTCCCTACAATCCCAATATGTTATACTCCTAAAATTAAATTTTAATTTTCCACTACCTCAAAACACAGGCTTCTTGCTTGAGGTCTATATATTGTGATGATATATCAATTTTACACAGTCTACATTTCATTTTGAACAAATTTAAAACTTCACTATTACTTACAAGTGTATTTCCCATCGTAAGATTTCCACACTCCCTCTTTAATCTATGTACTCCTGTCCCTTAACAAAATTTGATAAAGTTGTAAGCTTAACATATCTGTTGAAGGAGGCAAAGGAGGAAAGGTACTTCACCTTGGCAGTCATCCCATTTATTCAGCAAAAAAGAATTACATAAAGCCTAGTTGTTCAAGTACTGCATTTTTTATTTAGTTAATATATTGAGAAAAGATAACTTTTGTTGGGTTCCCCCTCCCCGCCCCTCCAGTATTCAATTGTTCTATTATAAAACCGTTCAGAAAAAATGAAGATATTGGTATTTGTGCATGACCTGGGATGTTTGGATTTAATAAAAAAAAAAAGCTCAACTATTCATTTAAAGGACAACTGCTCAATCATAAATGCAGTGAAAAATTCCACTTCAAAAAACTAAAATTGGTTCCATTTGAACAACCTTATACTAGAATACAATCTTGAAAATTCTGATTAAAATTTAAGTGGAATATTGCAATTTAAATGAATGTTCCCTACAAAGCTGAATTTAATTTAACAGAAATATTTTAGTAGACTTTCTGTATTGATAGTATTTATTAGATGCTGTTGCTGACAATGCAACTATAGCCACAACATATAACAATGTTAACAAAAATAGGACAATCTTTAAAAAGAATACAAAATAAGTCAATCCTTAGGTAGACTTATTAAAAAAGGCCTTACTTAAAAACACATCCCCTCTGCCCCTAAAAACGATCTGCCTGTTTTAACTGGTAAAAACATGCTGCAAATCTGTCAAAATACTCGTAAACATGCTTAATCAAGGTCTGTGTTGGCAGAGTTCCAGAAACCTGCAAGGTGTGCACAAATTATATATAAAAGAGCGTGTTATAATTGTTGACATCTTCAGTATAAGATGCTTAACATGAGGTATATCTCAGCATTCAGGCTGGCATCTCTCAGCATTCAGAAGATTAAAAAGTAACTAAACTTGCATGCTTGGTAAATAGTCAAGTAAACTCTTCATTGTTCAAATTCAAAGCCAGTAAGACCAATTTAGCTATGAACAAGCTGCTAATCTATCAGTTTCAACACCAAATACGAGCACAGGTCCTGCAACCTTACAACACCCCTCTGCACTCCCAAATTCTGTTTTTTCCTTTAACAGTGGTTAATATCCTTCAGGCTCTGGGAATCTAAGTGCCTTCAGATAAATGAGGTCAACAGCCACATTTGTCAGACAAGCTGCAATGGATTAATTTCCAAGAGACAACTGGTTTATTTGGGTTGATTGGGGTGATTGCCCACAGTACTAAGTACAAATAAAAAATAATAAAAAAAAAAATCCATAAGGTATCTCTGGAGTAAGATACTTACTGTATTAAATTTTGAGTCATTTATTCACCGTACACTTGGTGAAGCCTGTATAGAACTTTAATTGAACTGCTTGAAAACATGCACCTCATAGCAATATTCCAGACACTGTTCAGCCGCGCTTACCTTTGAAGAAACAATCTTCATTGTGTACAATGGTGACCTTTTGCTTTTTCAGACAGGCAGCCCTGTGCACTTCACAGTGGTTTTCATAGAATTCTCCATCAGAACCGCACACAGGCTTGTAATGTGGCTTGCAGTGCTCCATGCACAGACACTCAGCTTGGCCAGTCTCCCCATTCACAACGCAGTGTCTACCCAAACCGCAGTACTTGTTTTCACATGATCCAAAATAGCCATCTTGACCCACTTGACCCATATACTCTAAGGAAAAAAAAAAAAAAGTAACTTTGAGATATTAATTGCATTTTGTTTAATTGCATGCAAGGTACAAAAAAAAAGATTGTATTCTGTAAATGAAGTGAGAATATGTCCTTGAATAATGCTTAACATAAGTCAGGCTGAACTGAAATAAATTTAATCTCATTATCATGACTAAGTATACTTTTAGTCATTGCCATGTGTTAGATTAGCTTTCATTAGGAGGAACATCTAGTAACAAGACAATATTTACTCTTAATAAAAAAGTCATATAAATCATGTCTTTTTAAATATATATTGAAGTTTTTCACCTTAAGACTTCTATGTTACTGCATGTACTAGAACAATGCATTATCTAGATTTTAGATCACAGAATATCTTGAGTTGGAAGGGATCCATAAGGATCATTGAGTTCAACTCTGCTCCTCGCAAGACTACCTGAAACTAAACCATATGACTAAGAGTGTTGTCCAGATGTTCCTTGAACTCTGATGGGCAGATAAAATAGATATTCACACATCAAAACTAATATGCAAGAATAACTAGACCTGGGTCAAGATTCTTAATCAATATGCAGATGAAAAAAAAAAAAACCAACCAACAACAAACCTCTGTGGTGGCAAGACAATGACATTTGAGGGAACAGAGCATCATGGAAGAGTAGGACTGATCTATCAGTGTATGGTAGCTAAAAGGAGTCAAATGAGCCTCTAGTAGTATTTCACTGAGACAAATGGGATTTGGATAAGAAACAGAGCTTTAAGAGGGCTACAGTAGAGGTAAAGTAGTTTCTTGCTGCAGCTCCCACTCCTGCTCCTAGAACATGGAAATAGATCATCTGCTTTAGGCTACCAAAGCCATCTGTCCATTTTCTATCCTATCTGTGCTGCTGCCACCATGTAAAATAAGTACTGTGGTCAGTGGCAGATCTCCAGGTGAAAAGGCAAGTTAAGTGCACAGTAATATTTCCTCAATATATCCTCAGTTTCCATCTTGGTTGCCTTAGAAATAACTACGCAGTCACTTTTTGGTGAGGGAAAGGGTATGCCAAGAAAAAAAAAAAAGCAAAACAAACACAGAATTGTCCATTGCAATTACCAAAACTTCAATTATGTAGGTTTTCTGATACCATGACGGTGTCCTAAAAGAAGTATAAAAATACCAAGATGTCTCCAAATGTGGGAATAGACAATACCCTTCATAGTTGCTTCATTTTATTCTCTTGCTGTACAATCCTAATCTCCAGAACAAACAAGAACTAGACCCCCAAATACTATATACATCTAGTATTCTAATTCCTTGCAATACTTTCCTTATTCTCACAGCCTAGTTGAATGATATTTGTCTGCTCTATTAAAAAAAAAAAAGTATGAACAAACAAATCGTAAATGGTAGTATTAGATTCATTTTCTGTAGTGAAGAGCTAATGTGTCAATACTACAGTTTGAAACACATTGCTTCTAGCCACTGAGAATTTATGGTTTTAAATTCAGTGGCAGAAGTAAATTCTTAGCACTTTTTCTTCTTAAGCCTACAAGTCTATTAGACTTAAGACAACCGTGCTTTGACTCCTTGCTTTCTCATACAGTGCAAATTTTCAACAGACAAATGTACTACAGAAAGCACACAACCAAGAAATTTGGCTTTAATATGACAAATGTTTTTGCTATATTATTTTATATCAATTTGAGCACAAAGTTGACAGAACTACATATTCACCTTCATATTCAGATGTTGTGTATCTAACTACACTGCAGTGATTTTTATACACATGGATGAAACAGTATGGACGAGGTTGACTGTGGGTTTAACTATTCATGCATCAAACTGACTTGAAATGGGCAAACCCAATTCAAGATTAAAAATTTCCTATAAATTTTTTAAAATATTATTCCTTGTTCCAATGTATCATCACTATATACAAGCAACAGACATTAACTGACAGACATTAATTTAAGTCCAGTTTCCTTCTCCGACCACTAAACTCAGACAAAGTCTTGCAATGTCCAAGAGTACTTTACAGCACAGGTCATGTACACACATTACAGAATTACAGGACTTCTTTGAAGTGAAAGAACTGTTGCAGTTTGAGGCCAAAGTCCATAAATCATTATTTCTGCTCTCTGAATTGGAAGATAAAGATCTCAATCTGACAACTGCTCTGAAATATTGAGAGGTGCATGGTGACTCAACAATGCACCGCACTACATATTGCTGTGAAAGTAGAAACCGATTTAAGACTTCACTTGGGACTTCATTTTAGTACTATAATTGAATCTGATGCCTGAATGCAAAACAGCTACTTTCTGATGAGGGAGAATTATTTGCATAATATATATTGATATTTATAATATTGGTATATGTCAGCGTATACCAATTGTGTACATCAATAAACAAGCAAGCTTTTTGCCCTAATGAAAAACTATTATACTTTGTTATGAAATGTTTTATAAATGTCTCCATTTTACACCATTAACTATTCCAAACTATACATATATTTGCATACATCACTGCATACGCAACTCCTACTGAAGTAGATAGTAAAATTCTCAGTAACCTTTTTGTTTACACAAATGCACCATCTTGAAGTCTTAGCTCATTGACAAATAAGTCTTTAAAAATACAGAGATAAAAATCGGATATACAAAGAGCTTCTGTAATCATAACAAGGTTTAGTTGATAAAGGCAGGTAAAGCACAGCTTCATTATTGGTCTGTTTGGTTATACAGACATCAGTGTTTGTTCTGACTGGTACAGATATTGCAGGGTATTCAGGACTCTTCTCGAATATGCTTTTCATCAAGTTACAGCTGTCTTCTTGCCTGTACCACAGTAGGAGGAATTGAAACTCAGTGTGTAAACTAGCCCTCAAACTAAACCAACTTTTGCTGCTTTTCACTGTTGCAGCCCGACTTGCAAGAATCATTATATTTAACAAATCCTTCATTTTATTTTATGTTTCCAAAAAAGGTAGTTCCTTTAGGTAGCAATAATTTTCACCCTGGAATAGAGCTGCTTCCTGTTTACGTACAAAGCTACTGGAATCTTGCCACTGTCAAACAAGAAACCAACTTTTAAACCCATATGTGCTGTGACTTGCAGCCCGTTCATGAAACACCTGACTATTCCAGTGACTCTCAGGAAATCTTCACTATTACTTTTCCTATCTGGAATTATTATTAATGGAGATATAGTTTTGATAGAGTGGTAATGGCAGGTTTTTGGAGGTTCGTGGGTTTTTTTGCTTTGTTTTGTTTTTTTAATACGTGTGTAGATAAATCCCCTGGGACAAAACTGCTTAGGATACAGCACTCATTCAGATCACCACCACCACCTCTCTCCAGGCTATAAAACAAACACTAAGATTTTCTGAAGGCTGTCCTTCTATCTAAGCATTTAGATTTAGAAATTAAAATAGTCCAAGATGAACTTAGGTTCCTATATACAGACATAATTCAGTAAGTTATTACAGAAGATAAGCAGTCTAGCGTATTCAATATTAAGAGACTAAGGACAAGTCAGTCAAAATGACAAATAATCTACCCATGAATGCTAATCTTTTTCCAGCAATTTAATTGGTATTGCTTCTGTGAGGATAGGTAACTCTGCATTTGTCAAGTGCCACAACACAACAATAGGAAAGTGTGTACCCATAAGCTATGTTAGCATAGTTTGAATTTTCAGTCAAAAAAGTGTAATACCTATGCATTCTGAGAGGGTTTATAGTACTATGAAAAAAAAAAAAAAAAGAAAATATGTTGTTCAATTTGAAAGTAAGTCAGGCATAGCCTTAAGTTTAAAAAGCCCTGCACGTTAAAAAAATATCATTAAAAATGTATTATACCTAAGGCAGCCAAAGCAGTCATGTAGGTTTTTCAGAGTCTCTTGAAATTTAAACTCTAAACAGACATAAAATGAAAGAATAAACAAAAAGAAAAGTTTTTATTTACAAAAATGGAGAAAGTGAAATTGCTTTGTTTTTTTCTTTTAAGACAAATTGTAATGAATCCAGTTTCAAGCTGTCACTTAGGATTCCTCATACATGTTACCTAGCTGAAGGCCAGTTCAACGGCACCTAGAATTGAGCAAGTTTTAGGTCATGATTGCATCATTTCCACTTGGGAATTAAGTGGATGTTTTAGCATGTAAAAAACTCATGGGAATATGCACTTTTTCTTTTAACTACTCAGTTTAGAGTAACATTGCACATGGAAACCTTGGAAGTCATGAGAATGTGAATCACCACATTTCCAGGTGGCCCTAGGCTAGAACACACACAGGATTTCTGTACGTTGAGCCCTCTCACAAACTCAGACTTTTTTTTTTTTCTTCTCTAACAACATAATTTGCATTCATGGCTTCTATCATAACTTGCAGCATTATCTACATGTCATCTAAAACAAAGTGGCAACTATTTTTGGAGACATTGATATCTTGTATACAAATAATTGGTTTTGTTTTCGGGAGTTAACAGTCCTATGTACCAACCCCTGCCCCCTTTAATTTAAAAGGATTCTGTAAATGACAATTCCAGCTCTACAATGTATTATTGTTCAATATAGTATCTATGAAAGGCCCAACCAAGACTGTAATCCTAAGGCTGGTAAGTATATCCCAGGCAGAGCAGTGGTGAGAAGAAAGGAAAAAGCGGAAAAGGAGGAAGGAAATTGATCACCACCTGCCATTGACACTGGTAGGGCACTAACACTGAGCACGACCTCAGGATGAACTGTATCTGCTTATAAATATTGAAAAAAGGTCTATAATTTTTCATTTTTTCTTGTGTTTTTTAAAGCACGAGTATTTTAACAGTAGTTCTTTGACAAGGCTTGCTATCACTAACAAGAACAGGTTGTAATTACATTGACTGAACATGACACTAATTCTTCATTACTCATTATCCAGTACTCTTGATATATGAATTTCTTCAGAAACTTAGGATTTTTTTATTTTGCTTAGAACTATTTTGGGCAGTGAAAAAAAAATTTTAAGAAAAAAGTGGATTGAGAGTAAATAAAAATTATTCATAATTTGTCAATGTAATGCTTATGGTAATAAAGTTCCCTCACATAACTAACAGCACATATCTTAATAAACTAAAGAGATACAGGATTTTGAACTGTCCTAACCAATGTATTCTCTAAATACGGTATTAGAGAGCTTTACCATAGCACATGCCTTGATTTTAAATTGTAGCATCTTTGCTCATTTGCTTGTTGTGTGAGTCTGTATTGTAACAGATAATACAGTTTTAACAACTGACTACTAAGTTATCTGCATTCGAAACTCTAACCAGCTTGGCCAAGCTTTTGGACACACTACTAGGAATTTGTATTTCATACATTTTCGTGAGGAGATAGGATCTCTGGAATACGGTCACCTGGTGGTGTGGTAGGGTGGTGGAGCGGAGAGAAATCTCACCAGTGGTCATGTTAATAGATTTGCATGCAAAGTAATTTTAATGTGTGTCTTCTATAAATTATATACACACACACACAAAAGTATTTCTTACAAACCCTTTAATTGACAAAAATATAAATTCATGCTCCATGTTTATTTACTTTCTATTTATGTGACTTACTCTTAACTATTACAGAGCATCTTCAGTTCAAGTAGTCTTTTATACCACTAACTATAACTTGGAGCTCATAAAAGTAGAAAGAAATACACCCCCAGAACTCAAAAAATCACTTTTGAAACCCTAACTTTTAAAGACTCAACCTTAAAAATAACCCAGTCTCTACTCTTCTCAAAGTAAGATTAAACTCAAAAGTCTCTCTTGTATTTCCGATTAAAAGTCCTTTCTCATCTCTTCACATTCAACTGTTTGTTTTTTTTTCCTCCTCAATTTGTCTAGAAGCTTAAGTTTAAGCATAGGAAGAAAACAAATAAACAACAAAAAAAATCAATTTACTGTCCAATACTTTCTGAAGTTCTTTGTCTTCATGCAGTAGTGGAGGCAGAAGAACAATACAAGAGGGAGAGGGAACTATGGCAAGAAATTATAGCTGAGAAAGACTACTTAAATAGTAGCATTTTTCTTGACTGCAAAATAACAAAGCTGAGAATAAAAAAAACCTAAGGTACAATAGTCAGGTCCAAAGCTCATTCCTCTCAACAGAAACAAAGAACCATTGTCTGTCTAATTAAATTTGATAGAGGTGAAAGGAGTAAGATTTGTAACATCACAGGTATGAAGAAAAAATATTGTGGAAGACAAAAATAGTAAAATTATGTTCCTTTGCCACCAGGAAAATTGTTATCATAGCAATTCAAACACAGCCATACAGTTTGAATATAATGATTATGAACAAAACAGAGAAATGCCACCTGGAATAGATCCCCATTTATAAAGGTGGAAGAGGATTCACAAAAGGCTCATCACAAGAAGAATTTTTCTGAGGAGGAGTTCTATAGAACATAGAATTATAGATTAAGAAGTCTAAGGGACTCTCCTGGCTTGTACTGTTAAGGTATAACCTTGTAATGCTAAGGTAGTAAGACAGGAGCTGAAAGAACTTCAAAAGATGACCAATATATAGGCACAAGAATGTGTTACATCACTCTAATCACAATAAAATACATGTGTTCAGTTACCAAAAAAAAACCAAAACAAAACAAAACTGTAAAATCAATGGATAAATTGTGACGGACACTTTTAAACCACAAAGTAGGATTAAAAATATGGACTTCAAGACAATAATTGCACAGAGATACAACAATGCAAGGTTTACTTAAATCAATATTTTCTAATTATTTAAAAAATTATGTAAAATAGTTGTACAGCAAGACCTCTTAAAAAAAAATCAGGGGCAGAAATAAACTTTTGTTAGAATATTGTTCTTCCTCCCAGGAGGCTTTCAAGAGCAGAGCTGCAAACCTGTTTTGAAGAAGATAAAACAAGTGAGCTATTTCCGTTTCCACACCACAAAAAGCTGCTCTTAACAGCTCTGTCAAGAAATTCCTTATTGCATACTCTTTTCCATAACTCTGCTCCAATGACTCCCTAGCTGTCATTGAAAGCAGCAATTTACATCTCTTCAGAGCTTCTCAAAGACAGAGGCAAAACAGAAGTTCATATTGGCAGCAGTAGTAGCTAAAAGATGAGAGGGTTGAAAAAAAAAAATTAAAAACCAAAAGCAAACACCACACCTATGCAGGGGCTGGATGAACACCTGCAGGTTCTGTCCACTGCCGTCAGCCACAGCCGCGCCGGGCTCACAGCCCTGCTCCCACCTGCAGGAGTGACAGCAAGTCACACGCATGGCTGACTGCTCGCTTGCTGTGCCATGGTTTTCTTTCGGCACCAAGCAAGCTGGAGTACTTTATAGAACAGCTTATTTTGACTGTGCCTGCAATGTATTTTTGACTGGGTCTAGTGTCCTCTCTCCCCAGCTTCCCCTCAAACTCACACAAAAAAAGCCCCACCTTTTAAGAGGACAGGGAGTACTGTAGGGACTTGCACCTACTTAGAATTTGATTGAAATCTTCTGGCGTGCTCAACATTTATCAGTGATGACTGACCAACAGAGATAGACACAGACATTATGACTGCATGTGCTTCTTTTTTTTTTATCTTAAAAATCTGGCTAAATACACTTAGAAGAATGCTTGTATTCCGTATTGAAATAAAATTACTTTCTTATTCTCCTGTAAAGGTATATTAGGAATAAAACAGGAGAAAATACCACGCTTCTAAAAGGAATAGATATGCAAAACTACTGTGAGTAAAACGAGAAGTAAAACCCTGTAATACCAAGATGATTTGCAAGTGTTGCTTACTCAGCTATTAACTTGACATACTAAAACCTCCCACAAGAGTGTATTTCTTGGTCAGAAACAGTGAGCTTAGCCACTTGCCCATGTGAAGCCCTTTCTCTTACCAACGCTCTGCAGCTATGTTGAGCAAACGTCACAGAATTTAGCTTTCTCAGAAAACAAAACAAAATCAAATCATACCTCCTTGGCTTGAATCAAATTGAAGACAGGGACCAAAACACCAGATAAGAAAAAGAGAAGAAATGAAAACACAACCACAAACTAAGAAAACATCTTCTGCTTATTAGGCAGAAACTTTTCTGGAGCCTCCACCTGCTGCTCGGCCCTCCTGTTAGCTGACCTTGTACAGGCTTTCTCCGCTCCCAGCGCCCGCGCCCCGCCGCACGCCCACTGCCTCGGAGCTCCCTTCCCAGCCACTGCTCACCAGCTCCTCCGGGGCAGCTGCGGGTCGTTTCCCCAGCCGCACCAGGAGACCCAGCAGCTACCCAGCCCTCTCTTCCTATGATTAAGAAGACTTTCTGTGGATTCCTGCCTCTACAAAGTTCCTTGCTCAGGCGCAGGGCTGTCAAGCCACTGAAGTGCTGCCGGGCACCGCCCTGGCCCTGTGCCCAGGGTCTTGTGTGCAACCTCATGGCCCTGGGGGTCTGCGGGTTCCCCCAGGTGAAATTGCTGTCCTGACTCGGACTGCTCAAGTGCTGGTGGGAACCAATAAACTCTTGCCAAAGTCTCTTTCATTGCTACAAGGTAATCTTGGCACTAAACTAAGCCTTATAAAAATCCCCTTTGTTGATTACCCTCCTTACGTTTGACCAGTGACCGTTAAATTGGTAAAACTATCTGTGAGCTCAAGACATGCTACTTGCTTTATACGGGAGATTGGAAAACATACACAGGTCTGAAACAAACAGCGGAACAGATTTGGAATAAGAGCACTGCTGGGTCTATGTGTAAATATAGACAAATGTCCTTTGAGCAGTTTCAAGCCAGCAATTCGTTACTTCCAATTAAATCCTTAGTCATACCTAGCATTTACTATGTTTTTCTTTCTCACATATTATCTTTGTCTTTTGAAAAATGTTCGTTGTTCTTTTTAACATCAAATCAGTGGCAAACAGTGTATGCTCTAAAACAAAGTGGGAAATTACACGTTTGCCTCATCACAGATACATGGACCTTTATTCAAATGGTTGATTGCTTTTCAATTGCAGCGCAGCAGGCAATACTCTATTCTGCCAAATGTGTTACCCAGTGTCACCAAGAGCAGGAAATGTGCTTCACAGCAACAGCATTTTTGAAAAGGTCATAGTTTGGACAACCTTTCACACATTTGACTGCTTAGTTGAAATACAGCTTGCTGAAAATCACAAGGGGCTAGCTTAGTTCTCAGTCAGACAAAAGAGCCTGAGTATTGCTCTCTTCTTATTTAAAAACCAAACTGATTAGTTTTAGCAACAATGATCAAAATAAGCAAAACTCTCAGTTAAATTACTGATTGGAATTTTCCTTTTACTTAGTTAACAACTAGAAAGGCTGTTAGGATTTGGTCTCAAGAACCAAAGTAGTAATTACTGTATCACACAACAATATTAACTGTTCCTCTATGGTAACTTTTCACATGAAGAACAGATTTCTCAATTTTGAGTTAATATTATAGTAAAGGATTATTCTTTCCTTCATAAGCATATGTGGCTTTCCCTGGGATTAAACACGCTCTATATGAAACAACATTATAAAGAGAAAAAATAACTTATCCCCTGATCAAGTAGCTGGCACTAAAAAGATCGTTCAATTATCCACGGTACAAACTAGCATATAATAATCCAAATATTATACAATTCCCATGTTAGATGTTGAAACAACACTGTTTTGTTGGGTGTTTTAAGTTCAAAGCCCTCCCTGCAGAAAAGAGCTGTGATGGCTTTCTGCCACCTTCCCCAGGGACCCCTGCTAGAAAAAGTAGCATAGACATTGAACAGCATTTAAACCACATGGTTGGAGTGCAGCAACATGACTGTTCAAGGAAAAGTAAAAAAGAAACGTCAAGCATTTTCAGTTGTACTGCTTAGAAACATTTGCTCCTAGTAAATTTGACACTGTCCATTTTTTTTCAAGTTGTTGGTAAGGAACTGTGATGGACTGAACTTGGATGGCAGGTAAGCGCCCACTCAGTCACTTGCTTACCCTCACCCCCCAGGAATTCAGAAGGTATTCAATAAAGAATTCATTCACTAATTCTCATCAGCAGGCAGATGTCCAGCCATCTCCTGGAAACTAGCACGCGTAACAGGGCCATGCCTTAACCACCAATGTCCCTCCCGTTCCTCCTCCTTTCTCCCAGCTTTTATTGCATAAAATGGCATGGGATATCCCTTTGGTCAGTTTGGGTCAGCTGCCCGGCCGTGTCCTCTCTCAGCTGCTTGCTGTGAGGGGCACAGAGTGGGAAAAAGAAAAGGCCTTGATGCTTTGCAAGTGCTGTTCAGCAACAGCTAAAACCCAACACTGTCTTGGGCACCAATCTACAACATGCCGCAATGCGGGCTTCTATGAAGAAAATTAACTTCATCCCAGACAGACCCAGTACAGGAACACAGTGTGAGACCTTTGTAGGCATTAATAAATCCAGCAAGGGAGTAGGGGGAGAAAGTTAATCTAAACTGTTGATCAGTGGAATATTTTTAGGAAAACGTATAATTAGAAGAATAGGATAGTAATTTTTATATACAGAATTTCTAATTCTTTTTTTTTTTTTACAAAAGTAGTAAGAAACTAATATTCCTATGTTCTTTATCTGTATGGAATAGAAACACATGAAATTTAACAGTGTAGGGGTTATTAAGAACTATGATTTTCACAAGCCCTTCAGAAAGAATAACAGCAGAATATTGCATACTTGTATTGTATATGAGTGTAGCTCTGAAAGACACTTAACTCAGTCAACAAACTTTGACAGCAATGATTCATGTCTGGATTTCAGAAAGAAAAAAAAAAAGAAAATCAAACAAACAAACAAAAAAAAACCAACAAACCTATCAAAACATAAATATAATTCCAGAAGGTACGTAATATATGAAAATGATATTTTAGAGACAGAAAAGGAGTCTTTAAAAGAATGTCTTTACAAAGAATACACATTTACATAGTGAAGCAATACCATTTTTCTCTGGACTCTGTTAAAAGAAAATCATCATCGCAAATAGGCTTGAACTTTTATGACTTATTTCTGCCATTTTAAGTTAGCTAAAAAGTGATGCATAGCAAAATGCACTGTATATACAACTCCTTTTTCAGGTTGATCCTATCTGCTCTATATATTCAGCAAAGTTGTGGGTTTTTTTTCTGAAGGAGTTAGAGTTAACCCCAAATATCTCCAATTATTAAAATCTATCCTAAAAGCTAGACTGTACTGAAATGAAAAGGCAAAATGCTTTTCCAGATCTCTGTTAGGAGAGAATATTTCTCCTTGAAAAAAAAAAAAAAAAAAAAGGAAAAGTGAAGTATCAAAAATCCTCATCTTGACACGATATGATATGATATGATATGATATGATATGATATGAGAAGAGAAGAGAATATTCCTTTTTGAAAAATTTATAAAAGCAGGAGTCCACATAAACAGTCTATTTAAAATTATTTCTACATTGATGTATAAGTCTTTATACTCATTAAATATTAAAATTATCTGTTAAACCAGAGACATCCATTCAAAAAAATATAAAAGTAATTTCTTTCACAGAATATAATGCACTAGTGAGATGACTCAGTCAAGCAGTGTGACTACTGAGAAACTTTTCTACTTCCACACTTAAACTAATGAAGTTTTTTGTGAAATATAATTCCTAAAAAAAAAAGATTAAAGAATAGTTTTGCCACTAAAACATAGTAAGTTTCAATTGTATAAGCCTGTTATTCTCTGTACAAATAGTTCACTATAGAATCAATTATTTTTATTCTTTTGGTTCTTCTAATAAATATGTAAAAGGAAACCAAGGTAAAAATAGACACAGTTCTATCTCCTACATTGTGGAAAATCAATCTTCTAAGAAATATGTAAATATCTTTATGAATGAGAAAGCATTTAGCTTTCAACAGAAAGAAAAATTCCTGTCAGATATTCCAATTGTCATCCTTTTGGTATTAGTTGATATGACTTCTGCCTACTGACAAATCACCCTTCTTAGAAACACGGCAAAAATACTATTTTGTTTCTTGGATAATATTATAAATTGATAAAACCCACCAGCATTGCTGGTGAATTAATCTAGGGCTATAGTAATAGAGAATTATTAAGCATTTCAGAAATACATACTACAGAATTAATTGCACAAAAACATAACTATCATTTTAAACTACGATTCAAGAGAGTACTATCCACAAGAACATCTGTAGTAATTAATAACTGCCACACCTCTGGTTCAGCTGCTGTATTTCCTCCCATCAGAAAATGGCAGAAGGTTAAACGGCACACCATGATCAGCACAGTTACCAAATCACCATCAATTGTTTAATGTTTTAGCTCCTGAAGTGCAGAAACTTTTCAAATAAATGAAAATGAAAATTCTGTATATGTGATTTCCAACAGGAAGGTTCATTTTCCTACACATTAGTAAAGCTAAACAGTTTATTAAAAACATACTTTCTTAAGTGATTTCAAGTAATCTATGAAACAAGACACACAGATGTAAATTTACTATTTATAACTAGAGAAATAAACACAGCATGGGAATAAGTATTGTGGACTACTAAATTTTCTTTGTATTATACTGAATTGAAAGTTATTACACGTCAACAAACCTTGTTTATGCTTGGCAACTCTAAGTTATTAATTGCACGAGAAAAAAATATTTCATCACAAAGTCTTTTTAAATTGCAATGCCTTTGTACCTAGATTTTTATAATTGTTTTTATCTTAGACAGTTTAGTTAAATGAGAGAAATTATAAAGCAGAATATTTTTTTTCTCTCTGCTTAAGGGCTGCCAGCTGATCTTTCAATTTACAACAATTTGAAAAATGACAAAGAAATCTAAATGAGATCTGTGTGACTTGAGTAATTAGTTTAAAGTTACTGGAATGACCCAAATAACTTGCTTAGTTTTCCAAAAACCAATGATATCTTTACGCTATACATTTATCCTTACACACAAGCATAAATGAATTATAACTGTCTAATTTTCTTTTTATTATTACACTGAAAGTTAACATTCATATAATGCTTACATATGTTTTAAGGCATGGCAGCTTTTATTTTACTATTTTTATTTCATCTTGTGTGCAGATGAAGTAGCACAGTACTACAGTTTAGGAAAAAAATAGGAAAGTAGAAATAGAAATAGGTATGGGTATGCACTTCTTTTGAAGTAGTTTAATCCATAAATTGCCATAGCTGTTTCTAAAGAATTTGGATATCAGTGTACTTCCAATCATGTGGGTTAGCACAAACTACCAGTTAATTTGTTAAACTTGTGACTTCAAACCTATCCATTATTTTAAACAGAATTTAGTCTGCATCATTTTTTGAATGTCCAAACAAAGCTAAATGGCAGTTTAATAGTATTGCTACACATGTATTAATAAAGGAATTTCACAGAATTCTATTAGTGCTACAGTTCCTAGAAAACAGCAAAATGATGGATAATGTATTTGTGTGTAAAGCTCCTTGGAACTTACATATACTTTCTTGAAAAACAGTTGGAAAGCCCATCACCTAGAAAGAATGCTTTTTATTTTCTTTATATTTATTCTTTTTCTTTATTGTATATGTTCCGCTTCAATTTGATAACCAGTGTAAAGAATATTCATAAACATATACGGTCTAACTTTTTGGAATATAACTTTACTGGAGTGGAGTGATTTTGCCTGCATACATATGTTATGAAAACATGCAAGTATTTAACTCAACTTATTTCTTCCTCCCTCTTCCTCCTCCCTACAAGAATTATATACCTTTCCATTCCATCTTTCCCTTCTTGAGGGAACTTCTTTGAGTGGACAACAGCCTTGACAGTAATATTGCCCTGACAGGAATACTAAAGGAGCACTATAAATTAATTTGGCAAGAAAAAATCATTGAAGTTCTGTGGATTCAGCAACACAGTCAAGTCAAACTGATTTTTTCAGAGACAGATGGAGCCACACTTTCCCATAACCTGTTACCTGTGTGCTATGGTGAAATAGACACTGAAGATTTTCAAGGCAGTGATGCCAGCTGAAAAAGACATATTTCGATAGCCTAAAATATTCACTGTATTCTGAAGATGTGTATAATTGCTGAATGTGTACAATAGTATAGAGAATACATGTAAACATAAGTATCATTCTCAAAAATAACGACGGTTAATGCATTGTCCTGGTTTTATGTAGTGGGGAGGCTACAGTGGCAGCTTCTGTGAGAAACTGCTAGAAGTTTCCCCTTCGTTCAGTGGACTCAGCTGGGCCTAGGGCGGACCTGCTGCTGGCCAAGGCCGAGCCAATTGGTAGCAGAATGTTCCGTGATAACGCCTCTGCGATAACGTATTTAAGAAGGGGGTGGGGGGGTTAAAAAAAAAAAAAAAAGGAAAGGCGTGAAGAAACAGAAGTGGGAGCAGAGAGCCGCAGGCGCAAGTCACCCTCTGGCCTCTTATGGGGCAGCTGTCTGGGCCCAATTTGGCCCAGTTGAGAGAAGTGGAGATGAGATGTGAAGAGAACCTGAGAGGCATCTGCCTGAGCTGATTGTGAAGAATTCATTGTGAAAGGAATGGTTTCAGACGCCAAGATCAGTGAAGAAGGAAGGGGAGGAGTAATGCGGCTCCTGGTCAAGATTCCCCTGCAGCCTGTGGTGATGACCATGGTGAGGCAGGTTGTTCCCCTGCAGCCCATGGAGGAGCAGAGATCCACCTGCAGCCCATGGAGGACCCCACGCCGGAGCAGGTGGAGGCCTGAAGGAGGCTGTGGCCCATGGAGGACCCCACGCCCGGACAGTTCATGAAGGACTGCAGCCCATGGGAGGCACACCACAATGGAGCAGGGGAGAAATGTGAGGAGTTCTTCCCCTGAGGACGCAGGAGCTGCCTAAAGTGACGTGTGATGAACTGACTGTAACCCTCATTCCCTGTTCCCCCCTGTGCCGCTTGGGGCGGGGGAAGGACGTAAAGATAATGTTAAGACTGGGAACAGGGAGGGTTGAGGGGAAGTTATCTTGTTCCCTTTCTCATTATTATGTTTTAATAATAAACGAATAGCTTTCCCCAAATTGAGTCTGTTCTGCCCATAACAGTAACTTGAATTATGTTTCCCTGTCCTTATCTCAAACCTCGAGCCTTTTTGTTGTATTATCTCTCCTCCATTCTCTCAGAGGGTGGGGAGAGTGAGTGAAAAACTGCAAAGCTTGGATCCAAGAAGGGCTAAACTAGAACATACATATAACATAGGGCCATTTAAAAATTATTTTTACCAGATCTATGTTCTTAGTGATGCATTGGGAAATTAAAATGAGACTAAAATAAATTTAGTCTTTTAAAAGCTAGATTTGGGGAGCAATCTCATTACTTCAATCTGTTGAAGCTGTCAGTCCTGTAATACTCTGTTGGTGAGTATGTAAGATGCAGAAATCTTTGCTCAAACAATTCCTCTGACTTGGATTTCCTGCATTTTCAACAGCTGTAAGCAAGTTATTGTGAAGTAACTAGTTTTCTCCCTATTAACCAAAATTTTTATTTTGGAGGCAGTAATTCTTTTTCAATCAACATTTTGGCACTTTTCCCAAGCTTATATTTTTCCATTAAAACAATAAATGTAAAGTTTTCTTCATTGAGAAATAATCTATTCTAATGCTCCACACATAATAAATCTAAGGTAGGAGTGCTCGGGAAGTGATTCAAACCTTGCTGCTATTCCAGTCTTTGTGGTGACCTTAGGTACCAAAATCTAAATTCAAAGAATGGGCTCATATTCTACATAAACTGCAAAATAGTATTCAGACTAGGTCTACACCATTTATCACATTTACATAGAGAGTACAGATTGAACTGATGAATGCTGAGGTGTTTGGCTCATCCATGGCCATGGAGAATACGAATTTCTAAATCTGCATCAAAAGTCATTGTCCAAGTCAGGAGGCAGTGTTGAGGAGCGTAGTTGTTATTTAACCAATCTATGAGCATTAAGTAATTATTGATGAAAGGTATGTTCAGGAAAAAGTGATCTGTTTTAAGATCTTTTTGCCTAGAGTTTTTGTTTTGCTTTGGTTTGGGCTTTTTTTTTTTTATTTTAATCTGATGAACTGATTAGTAGTTTATATTATTGAAATAAATGCTGCGATAATTTTGATCTGGCTTAGTTTTTCACTTTGCCTTGAAGATAATGTCTTACCATCATCTAGGAAGAGACTGATTAATCTGCTTTGGACAATTTTACTTGCTATGAGCACTGCTATGACTCCTTGACCTAAAGCATCATCCTAAACAACTCCCAGCAACTGTTGGAGTTTGCCAACTATGAGAATAGTTCATAAGTTCATGTTCTTGTTTTGTGTTTCTGTAGCAACTAGGTACAAAGGAAACCTCCCTAGAGGTGGATGCCGCATTTTCTGCCTTTGATAGCCTTCTGTTTTTCGGTGCTGATCCAGTTTTGATCTTAAAGAAAAAGAATCAGACATTCAATAACTTCAACAGCTTTAGACCTTGTAAAATTAACATTCTCTCTTTTCTGTCATTACTACCATCTCATTAATAACCATTATATAAAACCAAAAGAAATCAACAACTTCTAGTGTAAAAAATACCTTCTGAAAAGTTTTTCCTGCATAAAAGTACTTGATAAAGCTAAAAATGAATTAATTTTAAATTCCTTGAGTCACACTAATTTTTAAAATCTTACATGTTTTATGTGTTTTCCTGATTAAAATTCAAAGTTTAAAGTATTCATGTTGGTTTTCATTATTGAGCTAGCCTCTAATGGCTGGACACAAACACAACTGCTTTTAACTGTTAAATGATTTAATATTAAACAAGATTTCTGTTAACAGATACAGTGGGACTCTCTACTCACCACAGTCTCTTTCTATTTGTTGCATGTGTTGAGCACATTTATGTGCTCATCCACAAAAAAAAAAAAAAGTCTTTGTGCTTAGGCAACTAGAAGAACATAATTGTATATGTACTGTTATGCAGAACATTCAAAGTGCATGCAAAGAACAAAGATGTGTAGTCAGAATATTCAAAATAATTGAGCAAAGTGTTAAGTGCACCATCTGAAGTTGTGTTGGTACCATCTGATTCCTGCAGCTAACACAGAAAGCATACCAAGTGCTAATGAGTAAACTTGGCAGACTTTCAGAGTCTGAGGGTTTTTTCGGTTTGGGTTTTTTTTTTTCCTATAAATGGACTACTCATCATTTTCTTTTAGCATTTACTTAACTTCGAGATTGTAAAAATTAGAAGTCATGCTGTGTAGTTTTTGTGCCTCTACCAATTTCTGTTTACTGAAATCAAGGAAATATCATTTTACAGTACATACATTAACAGATAGTTAATGAGTGACTCTTCTTAGATTATTGGTTCTACACTGATATGAAAGTAGAGTGAGGGAGCTGTGTTCTTTATTGAATTCATGCATGGTGAACAACATATTTTTAAAAACATTACTGAGAGGGAGATAAGTTCATACTGAACAAATATATAATCAAATAACAAAATAACTAACAAAAAGTGTTAGTGCTTTTGATTGTAAAATAATGTGCAATAACATAAAGATATCTGACAGACCCCTTTTAAGACAAAATACCCCAGAAGAAACAGCAGACGTATAAAGCATTACTTTTTTTCCCCCAACTTTTGATTCATTTCCTAGAATCTAATGATCAACAACAAGGGCATGTACTCCTATTTCTCGCTTCTGAACTCATCCTCAAAATCATTCTGGCTACCTTAAATTTATTTTCTTTATTTCAGTTTGCGGGATGAAGGAAGAACCTTTGCTGCAGTTGAGGCTTCTTGGGGGATAGCCATCAGGTTGAAAAGAACAATCAATGTAACGCATTCAAAATTTGTCATGATTGAACTTGAGTTTGATGGAAGATACAAAGATAGGAAAAAAAAAAAGTGAAACATCTTAAGGATGTGATTTTGGTTCCTAAGTTCACATCTAAGGAAATACACAAAACACAGCTAAAGAAATAGTAAAACATCTGGTTCCTTTTGTTTATTTGGTCCAGCCAAAGCATTTAGAAAAAAGGCATGTCTGTGTTATCGTCTCCAAAGTGTTAATACTCTGCATGTCCACCATGACTTGCTTTCCATACCAAGTTATTTGAAATGTTTTCCAATGGTAACAGTATCCTCCTATTCATATGACATACCATTCCATTGCTAATAACAAAATTGAAGACCAAAATTGATGACAACTATTCATATTTTTAGGTGCTCTAATTTGAAACATTTATCTGTCAAAGTTCTGTTGAATTCCCCACTTTGGTTTGTAATGTTCAAAGTTCTGGGTGGGCTTGAATTAAAAATTCAGTGATCATGTGGAAAATAATTCAGCTTTAGATTACTCTAAGATGAGGGAACTAAATAAGGCAACTGTTTTGCAAAACAAAATAAAACACAGAAGCCTTGTCTTGAACTTCAGGCTTTATGCTCTTCAGTACCAAAAAGCAAAATTCAATTTTGCAATGTAAAGTAATGCAAGGATGTGTGTGTTGCTTTATTGCTTCTCCATAAAGCCTTATTTTGCAATGTTATGTTTCTTACCTGTCCTAACTTTTCTAATATTTTCCAAGAGAATCCAATTTTGCATTAATTCAGTTAGGTGTAAATTCTGGGCCTTGAATAGCCTGAGTTTCTACTC
Source organism: Tetrax tetrax (assembly GCA_009806455.1). NCBI lineage: Eukaryota > Metazoa > Chordata > Aves > Otidiformes > Otididae > Tetrax > Tetrax tetrax. Next base: position 337,873 of record WHYT01017069.1, on the reverse strand, counting down.
CAGGTAGAAAAAAGTAATCATAAGAGACTCGGAGATAGCAGTAGAAATTGGTTCTTGAGATTATGAAACTTTGTGAGCAAGATGAATTCCCTCAAGTTTGGCAGTTGTTAAAAAAAAAAAAAAAAAAACAAACCAAAAAAACCCCCAAACCTAGTGATAAGGACTGGAATGTGAGGAAGGACTATCATTTCTACATTCCCCCTAGAATAACAGGAACCTTAGAAAATAAAGAGTTACCCAAATAAACTCAGTGTTTATTTTTCTGTTATTGTTGTTGAAACATTCTGAAACAATCTCATTGAAAATGTAGCTTTCCTGAAGAACAGTAAATGCAAAAACAAAGAAGAAAAGATAAACATTATAGGCATGGTTGAAACGAGAGGAAAATAGAAGGTCTATAAACCTTAAGCTGAAGTAGAAAACAGTAGAATACCCACAACCCAAAGGCCAGGAGGATTCAAGTGTTAAATAAAACCATGAAATTAAATGAAATTAAATGTACTCTAAAGTGAAATCTACTCTTAAAAAGACAGCATTGCAAGTATGCATGAAATAATGCATAATTCATCTTATATAACATCTCATAAAATCAACTCAAATAGCATTAAAAACTACATTAATTTATTTCTAGTACTGACACAGTCTTTCAAAAATAAGCATCAAAGATGTCTGAGGCTAAACTGAAAAGTGCATTTTGTGACTAAGTCAAATAACATCTGTTACCAGGCAAATAACTATATCCCTGTATTGGTATACATATCCAACTATTTTATAAACTATGAGTTCCAAGCTATTACGTAACTGAGTTTATGCAATATTGACATGCACTACTATGTTCTGAGTACAAAAACTGTAGTAATGCATGTAATTCTGAAGAAGGGAAAGCAACAAAGGAAAGTAAAATATGAGGTGTAAAGAGCTCTTATTTACACCTATTTTTCAAGGATTCTATAGCATAATTCACATAGCTTGTATGTAAATGCAAGTAGACACGTGGGGCAAAGGACACTTGCATTCTTCTCTGTATTTTAGATTGCAAGTACTGCTCGGCAACAGCTAAAACATCAGTGTGTTATCAATATTATTCTCATCCTAAATCCAAAACACAGCACCATACCAGGTACTAGGAAGGAAACTAACTTTATCTAAGACAAAACCAGGACACATGTGCAAAGCTACTAATATCTAATGACTAAAATCAAAGTAAAATAATTGTAAACTATCTACCAGGTATTGCTATTTTGCCATGCTCTATCATACATGGTAGCAAGTCCTGTGAATAACTATGCAGAAGAGAGAAATTTTAGAGTAATTGCTAATAAAAAAACCCAACAGCTTAACATGAGAAAAGAGCAGAAGAAGCTGCTCTAAAGAGAAAAGTAACTCAAAAGGTGAGGAAGAATTTAGTATGTTATTTAAACAGGCTCAAGTACATTTTTAATATTAATTAAAAGTTAAATATTTTACTAGAGAAAGTAGATGTGCCAGGTAAATAAAATGTTGCTCTACTACTGTTGTTCTCTTGCTGTGTTTGTTAGGGTTTTTATCAATCTAGTCTATATAATATATGGAGAGTGATCACACTAAATTAAAATTGAACTTGCACTGGAAAAATATGATGCACTTCACAACATTAAGGAATAACCACAACTCTGTGTTCAAAAATCAATTCTTCCTTTTGATGGAGATTCTGATAAAGAACATTGGAAAAATCTTATGGTTTTTTATGGTTCTGTTAGGTAGTTTATAAAATAAAAAGGAAATTAACTAAAATATTAAAAATAGAGAATCTCAGTGAACAAATATGTATAAATACACTTTTCTGCTAGAGGGGACTTTACCTTAAGATTGTCAAGTCTCATCACATATTTTCCAGCATGTGATAAAACCATTAAAAAAACCAACAGTGAAAGGCATCTCAGTTGCTTTATTCACTATTCAACACACTTCAAGCTCACAGAAGAGTTTAAAGTGCACTAGTAACTATTTTGATGCTAAGGATACTGACAGATAGCGACCATATTGAAAGAAGCTGACTGGAAAACACTGTTCTTGACAGAAATGGTTAATATTTTTCAGTTATATAATTTTTATGAGAAAATATAAATGTGTTTAAAAAAAAAAATTTCTCCATGGGAAGACACTCACCTGAAAAAATTGACCAGGCAAAGTAGTTGAGAGTGTAAAAGACAGTACCCTGATTTTTGCTGAGGGCACAGGATACTAAAACAGCTCATATTTAAAATACTTAAAGGCAATAGGATTTACTGAGGGTAAAAAGCCCCTTGGCCCTGAACAAATTACAATAAATTCTGAGAACTATCAGTTCACTGTCACCATGGAATTTTGTTTTATTTCTGAAACAAAAGAGGACCATCAACTTCAATTGAAAATTTGTCCAAGCCTGACCATTCTTTCAATTTTCCCCATATTGACAATGTTTTCTCCATATATCTCTGAAATAGCACAGTCAATTTCTGTACTGGAAAGAAATTCCCATTCCCTTCACAGCTTACTTCCCATTAATACTATTCACATTAACGGTACTCGGTAGCATAAAGCTTCTTTATAGAGGGTACACCTAGGATTAAGCTTTAACTGCACAAAAAAATCTGACAACAGATGACACAGTACAGGAGTCTTATAATCTGCTCAGAGCCCTCATCCCTTCCGTCCTCTTGCAGTGAAATGAGTATTCTTTCTAGTGTCATTTCAGAAAAGGAAAATTATGAATACTGCTTATTCTGCACTAATACACATGCACATCTCTCTTCTCTGCTGTCATTTGCAATACTTTTGAACAGAATTTTGTCTTATTACTCCTAAGTACAGAACCTAGCACTTCTTTCTTTTCATTTTTCCCCATTTCTAGTCCTCCATCTTTAAATAATCACATCAGCTATTCCTTCCAAGTTAACTTTTTAAAAAGTTTTTAAAAAATCCTCACGCACCCCAAGGTAATTTTCATGTTCATTTGTGGAATTCTAGTAAAGGTAAGAAGAAGGAATCTTAATAATTTAGTTTTCCCACAGAATATTGTACTACCTTAGCTTTTATTACACAGCAATGCTCCCATAAACAACATATTAACACCACTGAAAAATATCAATGCTTCATAAACAATGTAGCGTTATTACAATAGCACCATATGCAATCTGATACTGGATGACTTTCTATAAAATTTATTTAAGATGGTCAAGCTTCATTTAATACATATCAGTTAGAAGGCAGATTTAATCCATGTTAACACTGAGTTCTCTAAACACTAGGTCCTCTCTTGATCATTACAGGAAAACAAAGCAGTTCGCACCACTTTATGCATCAACAGCAAACTGTCCATGTAGGTCATCCATTCCTCTGAGGAAGATGTGGAAGCCAGAGAGGGAGGACAGGCATGTTACTCCAATTGGCTAATGAGTAATTTAAATCAAGTGTTCAAACCCCAGTTATTCAGCCCTGAGATATACGGACAAAAATGAATCTGCTTGTATATGGATTAAGATTCAATGTTTCAGACACTTCTCTGTTTAAATCCTGAGTACTACCTACACCACATCCGAGATGTACTTTGGAAGACTCTCAGCCCTCCCTTTTCAGAAAAAATGAAGTTTATGATCCATTTTGCCTTTTTCATCTCTTTCATGAACTTACATTGGTTCCCTATTGAGAATATGACAATCAATAGGCAATATCCAGTAAGAATTAAAAATAAAGGATATAAATTGCTCTGTAAGCCATCAGCCTAATAAAACTTGGTTTCTCACAGATTTTTGTCTTCTATCTCTCATCTCTGCCTTTTCTCTTCACTTTCCCTTACCTCAAAATTTTCTTCTCTTTCACAGTAAATCCATGTCTCCTATAACATGCTATCGGATAATAGAGCACACGGTGACTATAACAAATATGTAAGCCAAATGACATGCCAGCATGTATATGGTGATTGGCCTGCTCTTACTCATGGGCAGCACGTGTTGTGAACACGTCCTTCCCTTTCTGTGAGATACTAATTAGGTAGCCCATTTTGTAAAGTTGCTCATTAGGACAAAACTGGTAGAATGTATTTCTGGGACTCCAATTTCTCTTTCAAAGCTGGCTCAGTCTGATCAATGGGCTTAGTGAACTGTTATGAGGGAATTTACAGAAAACAAACAAAAAAGCAAAAAACCCCCGACAACTCCATAAGCTTCATTTTCTAAAGAAGCCAGTCTATAAAAGAAGAAAAGGAAAATATAAGGAAATATCAGGTAGCTAATAAGTAATTAACAATGTACTGACTAAGAAGCAGCTACTTTACTTTTGGATAGAGCTGATTATTAATGCAGAAAAACAACCTATGTGAAGTAGAATAACCACTAAGAGTTTTATTGAAGAGAGAGTAACAGAATTATAAAATTGTTTAGATTGGAAAAGAACTTTGAGATCACCGAGTCCAACTGAAAAGGTTTCACAACATTTTTAATGATACCTAAAATTGATCCAGTAGTTAAACTGTTTGTGCAGGTCTGTAAGACCTCTCATAATTAAACACATTCCTAATGCTAGTAAATAGTTTCACTATGCTCATGAATGGTACTCATCACCTTATGCATGCAAGATGAGTTCACTTGAGCATTGTCACTGTATTTGTTTGCCTATTTCATTGCTAGCTATATTCACTAATGCATAAATTTGCTTGTCATTTCCCTTAAAGGTTAATCACCTGCAGCATCTTTTAAATAGCCCTAAGTTCCCTATTGAAAACAAACTTCTAAATTTTCTAAAAAAATTGTACAAGACTTTTATATGTGGCTCATGGAAACTGTGGGAAGGTCAGAGCTACAATCATATGAAACCCTCTTAAAATTAATTTCTCTCTGTAACTTCTGCTTGAATCATAGGTGGCTTCTGTGGCGATGTTAATGTCGTATGTGTTACTCTGGAGAAATATGTAGCTCTTTTGAACTACTATTTTTTTATAGGCATGATATAAAACTTAAGATATATCTACAATAACACATCATAAGCTAGTTGCTATTTAAAATCAATGTATTTTAAGTAGGTGTTCTGGTTTTGTTTAGGGGGGGGGAGGCGCCTAAGGTGGTAGCTTCTGTAGGAAACTGCTAGAAGTTGCTCCCCTTTGTTCAGTGGACTCGGACGGGCCTAGGGCGGGCCCGCTGCTGGCCAAGGCTGAGCCAATTGGTAGCAGAATGTCCTGTGATAACGCTGCTGCGATAACATATTTAAGGGGAAAACAGGGAAAAAAAAAAAAAAGGAGAGAAGATGTGAAGCAGAGAGGGGGAGGAGTGAGCCTTGTGGGCCTTGCAGGCCTCACCCTCTGGCCTCCCAGCGAGCGGTGACTGGGCCCCACTCGGCTCAGCCCGGCCCGGCTGCAAGAAGTGGAGAGGAGAGGAGAAGTGAATAAGATGTAAAAGGGATCCTGAGAGGTGTCTGCCAGAGTGTTGTGAGGAATGGCTGCAGATGCCAAGGTCAGTGAAGAAGGAGGGGGAGGAGTAATGCGGCTCCTGGCCAAGATTCCCCTGCAGCCTGTGGTGATGACCACGGTGGAGCAGGTTGTCCCTCTGCAGCCCATGGAGGAGCAGAGATCCACCTGCAGCCCATGGAGGACCCCACACTGGGGCAGGTGGATGCCTGAAGGAGGCTGTGGCCTGTGGAGGGCCTGCTGGGGCAGCTGTTCTGGAGGGACTGCACCCTGTGGAAGAGATGACCCACGCCAGAGCAGTTTCACGAAGGACCGTGGCCTGTGGGAGGGACCCCACAATGGAGTATGGGAGGAATGTGAGGAGTTCTTCCCCTGACGACAAAGTAGCAGCATGAAACAATGCATGATGAACTGACAGCAACCCCCATTCCCTTTTCCTCCCTGTGCCGCTTGGGGAGGGGGAAGGTAGTAGAGATAATGTTAAGCCCGGGAAGAGGGAGTGGTGGGAGTGGGAGGTTATCTTGTTCTCTGTCTCATTCTCCTGCTAGTTTTAGAAATAAATGAATAGTTTTCCCCAAGTTGAGTCTGTTTTGCCCGTAATGGTAACTTTAAGGATTTCTCCCCGTCCTTATATCAAACCTTGAGCCATTTTTCCTTATATCATCTTCCCCTGTTCTCTTGGAGGGTGGGGGAGTAGGAGAGACTGCATAGTCTGGTCCCGATCGGGGCTGAACTATGACAGTATGTTTCCTGATCACTTTAAAATATACAAAATACATCTTGTTCTTTTGAAGGGGACAGCAATGAAGGATCCAAGTGCTTTGGAGTAATCTGTAGGCAATGCAGTAGAAGAACATAAACAGTTCATGTTCTAAACACTGACATCAAATTTTGATGCCTGAAATTGCAGATAGGCTAAACTTGTCCTTCAGTATTTAAGGTAAATTACATTTTTTTAAAATACCAGTTTTGAAATCAAACACTGAAAAACTGATTATTGCTGAAAGCTATACTAAAATTAATGTGTCAGCCTGAAATCTCCATCTGATCTTCAGTTTTCTAAGCATACCAACATAAAACCCTCCCAATCTTTGTAGTTTCTCTTCAAGGTTAGAAGCTTCCTTTTTTCTCTGTGATCCCATCATAACCAGACTTAGGGCTGTATCTCTGATCTACAATCACAATGGAATTTACACGCTAGTTACTTACAGACCACAGAAGCAACTCCACAGCTATCAGCGTAAACGACAGAACATAGGAAGTTTACAGGTAAAATATTGTTTCAGAATGATGAACACAAGTCCCTCTGTGTTTCCTCATTTGTTGTCTTTAATTTTCTTTGCTGCAGAGCCTAGAAAAATTGGTAGCAGCCAGACTTTTCAGACTGTTGCATATAGTTGTGGGATACATAAGAATGCATTGTATACTTTGAGTACATAATCATCAATTCTACAATAGTGGTGTTACTGATTATTGTGCCTAATAATCATACATTATTGCTGCATGGTACCTTGGAACTACTACTACAAAGGCTCAGCGGATTTCAGAAATTAGAATATTTCCTGTGTTAAGAAATGGGAGCATAAGCACTGTTGTACTACTGTGCTCCATATTCACTAACCAAACATATGCTACAAACATCTTCTGAAAATAATTGATTTTCAACTCTTACAGCTGTCTGCCTAAAGATGAGAGCATAATGATAAATTGTTAGGAATGTAGTAACTTTCTACAACCCCTGAGAATGAACGCAAATATTCAGAATATAAGTGCCTTATTATTAGGTTCTTGGTACTGCTTTGTGTCTTATGTCATGACTGTTGCTAGAAGCATTCTTTTAATCTTCCTCTTCTAGGTGTGTTCTGTGTTGCAATTGCCAGTTGTGGTTTTGGTATATAAATGTAGTTTATACACAGAACTAAACTCTAAAAGAGAGAGGCTGATACAGACTACTGTTCACATCAGAAACTGAACTGTGATCTGTGTGAGTCCTGTTAACTTCCAGGTAGAGTTCCAATTTTACCCTTAGATGGTTTGGGGAGACATAAAAATTGCTTTTCTTCTCAATGATAGAGTGCCACATGTCAAAACAATAGAAATATTGAAGTAGATTCCTGGTACTGAAATGAAAAATAAACAAATATGAGATTCATGTATTCAAGTTGAAGATTGGTTGTCATGTTAGGCAACCTCAATATGAACACAATCATCTTCCTACATATCAACATAAATCTAGGTTTTCTTTTGCATATTCTCCTGTACAGTACACACTTGATTCAGTGAAAACATAATACCTTAAGCATGTAGTCTAGATTACCTAAGTTTTTTAATGTCTATTGTTCATCCTCCTAAATTTACAACAGTTCTCTCAAGTGAAAATTAGTGATTGCCAAGCAAACTTACAAATATGTCACCAAATAATATAATCCTTTTTTTTTCCATTCACAGGCATCTTACACTATAATACGAACATTTAACAATAGCATAGCCATTTTCTATTGTAATTAGACATTTCAACTATGCCCAGCTGAGTCAAGTAAGACAATTTTAATACACTAGAGATGTCTTCTCCAAGATCAAAGTCAGATTTTTTTAATTGCTTTTCGGTGTTTGTTTTACTTTTGAATTATAAACATGTGACCACACCAACTTTATTCCTTATGTGGGTTTATTCATGACAGTTTGATTTTTTTTATTATTGTTTTCTATCTTTCTATCTGTATACTATTTTTGTCCTGCTTATCTTAACAGTGTTTTCTCCAAATAAGGAAATATTAAAGAGAACCACTAGCCAGTAGACTTGCCCTAGATAAACAACAGAAAATCCCTGAACAGATTAGTGGTTTGCAAATATTTAAATGATTTCCTCTGAGACAAAATTCCGGACTCCTTTAATGCAAGCAAGGATTACAAATGTAATCTCACTCTGGGGCTAGTTCCTCAGTTCAAAATCAGCATAATATATTTTAGGCACAGAAGAATATGCCTTGTGATCCACCTAGTGTTTAGAAGTCAGGAGGGTGTTTTTGTATATTATAGGGTAAGGAAGTACTATAACAAAAGCTGACATAAAAAATGGACAGAAAAAGATCTCAGATTAAAACTCTTAAGGACATTAAAGAAGGACAAGAAATATCTGTGCAAGTGTATTATTTTTCCAGTTTTATGATTTCTGCATGAAAAAATCTGACTAGGGTTGATGTGCTGCACAATATGTACTGTCATTTAGTGCCAAAAATAGAGAAAGTCTGTAACTCTAGTAGAACTCTTGGAGTATGAAATAGCTACACAAGAGTACTGCATGGGATAACACTAATTTCTGCATTTTAGACTACTAGAATCTAATATCTGTAGTTAGACAACCCATACCTGCAACATCTTCAATAGAGATGTGTGTGGAACCCTAAAGCTGCAGATAGCACCTACATCAGCCAGATGAGCATTCAAGACCATATTGGACCAGAGGAAATACATGAATTACAGTAGTTCCTAAGTAGGAAGTAAGCTCAGGATAGTCACAGTAGTTTTTTCTGCTGCCTAAAAAAAAATTTCTATGATATTTCATGGAATGTTTTTTAAATATTACAGGATGACAGCAACTGAAACACAAAATATCTGCAGCTGCTTCATTAACTCAACACCATAATCTTTAGAATAACTTCTAATCAGTCCTTGTGGACAAATAACAGTCACCTAATGTTGAATTTAAACAAAATGTCTGCTAACCTATAGAGTCAAATTCTCTCTCACTTACAGTCTTTCCCATCTTTCTGAGCTGTATTATGGCCTAATTTCAACAGTAAAATCAGTAGGACCTGACTCAAATTCAGACCCTTCACCTTTTAGGAGAGCATATTAACATGCCAAAATGGGAGCATAATCTTCATTTCAGATAGTGATTCCTGCCCAGTGTTTAGAGGGGGGGAAAAAAAGAAAATTAAGTGACAGGAATGGCAAGTCATTCTGAGTAAGCTACTCAAAACCTAACATTACCTATTTCCTCAATCTTCCCTTCAACTACTACAGCTGCACATAATGCTTGCTGCTTAGAGCAGCTTCTTATTCAATTAATTTCCTCTTCTAGGTTCTGTGCTGGCAGAAGCTCCATTAATCAACACAAAACTAGCTAACAAACTAATTTCACCCATTAAAAATGCATGTTTTGTAACACTAGTTGGACTGGTTTTGCATTAAGGTTAGAGTTGCCATCTGTATGACAGCTGTGAACAGATAACATTTATAGGCTCTAGCTTATGTGTTTCTTGTCAGACTATACGTCCAAGTCACTACAAACATATCTTTATCCAATTTTAAATTACAACCATAAAATCAACCTTTTCCAACCAGTTTCATTGCTGATATGCACTCAAATGCAGATTTTACTTCTATGTGGATGACTTACAATTCTCACAGGCTTTCTTCTATCTCACTGATGTTTTATTCTATCAGGTATCTTTGGTGTGTCACTGCTGTTCCTAAACTGGCTGTTCTATTTTGACACGGTAAGTCAAAGATATTTTAATATTTAAAGTCCGCTCCACTCAAAAAGGTTTTCACTCAAACAACTATTGTAGTGAAAAAAGATGAATATTTTTCCAGGTACCCAAAAATAATTATAATGAGTACTTGCCTGCCTATTGTAATCTATGAGTCAAGTTTTATTTTAAGAGAAATAATAAATAAATCTATAATGCATATTATACTTTGCTACTATTACATACCATGATTTGTATACACACACATTCTCAGATCATGGACAATAGAGCTTTTGAAATCTTAGGTCTTTTCTGGAAGCCATTGAAAAGTTACACTATACAAGGCAGCAAAATATATCTAAACCAAATTATTTGCTCAGTGCTGTTATAGAGAGGATTACAAAAATTGAGTGTTACAGATAAAAATTTCATTGGGCACCACTGATTTTTTTTTTTTCCTCCAGGAAAACATGTATGCACTGAAGTTTTACTCAGAGAGCTTGCATAGGAATTCAAGTTATATTCCCTACTCTAACTCATTTCACATTTACAGGATGCATGCCTTTTCCTTAAGTCCTTCAAGGAATGCAATCCTTGGTCTCCTCTATTAAACATCATACTGTTGGCTGGAGTGAAAAGAAGTGTCTCCATGTCAGCAGCTTTTTGATTTGTAGCACTGTATTAAAAACATTAGATAGTACACAACTGTTTTTTCAGCAACCTCAACAGGAGTTGCTCGGTCATTCAGCATACCAAAAAGTAACTTTTATATATTCTAACTTCTTTTCAAAATTTCCCACTCCCCTAGTGATGAAATGAAGTGATTACATGCAATATAGAATTTATTATCAGAAAAATAAGCTCAGAAAACCAAATGACAATAATTAAACCAAATTCCAATGCATTATTTCCTTAACTTCAATATTTTTTCAAACATTTATCTTGTTATTCAATAGGGGTTTTTAATTTAAAAAAGAGGAAAAAAGTTTTCTAGCTTTATTTTATGGCACTCAAAAACAAACGGTTGCTTGGATTTGCTGGATTTTAGTCCATTATTTTTTAACAGAATTTTCACAGCACTACTTAAAACTTTATGATATTAAAGAAAATAGAAATTAAGAGAAGGAAAGGAAAATAAGGTTTGCTTGCCTGGCACATAACCACGAGATTTTGTATTTCTTATAGTACAAGGTCTTCACTGCAACAGACCAATTTTCTTTTACGTTCATTTTTCCTTGTATTTTAGCTTAGTAAAATTATTACTTTTTATATTTAAAAAAATAAAAATCTGTCAAAAAGATAGAAGTGTTACAGTTGTTAGCTGATAGGTTCATCTAGATTTTTTTTTCTATCATTTTGATTAAGCTTTAAATCATTTTGGCAATAGAATTACTTCTGACATTCTAAAAGGAAATATGAAATGTGAACAACAGAAGTACATAATACACTTTTCTGCATTGTGTATTTTATTCCAAATCTGTTCAGTATGATAACACATTGCAAAAGCTCAGTCAGAAGTCCAACACATCTTGAAATTTGCAATTAAAGCACACACAGCAAACACATTATCTTAAACACAATTACTACAAAGGAGTAAGTCTAGCATTTGACATCCCTTAAGACATTTCTGTGTAAATTTTCACGTCAAGCACGTGGCTTTCTGTTGGCTATATATGCAAACTAGAATCAAAGTAACATTAATTTTGTAGACATTAATTATTACTGAAAAGGTAGGCAATGTTATACCATCTATTAACTGCAGCTTTCTTATTAAAATAAAAGCAGAAAATACAGTTTTAGTAGCAAGCAATTAGCTAACATTCATATCTCTGAAGAAATCCCAGTGACTATTCAGAGGATCATTTTTACTATAATCAAGGTCTGTTACTCCATTGATGGCCAAAAAAAAAAAATGTAATTTGATTTTTCAAATGTCTATTTTGTAACATAAATATTTTTTGTTTTAGAAATAAGTAGATAATAGATCTTCTGCTAAGCCTCGCAGTTGTATTGCTGAAGGGAAGAAGCAGATCAAATTCAAATGTATTGCACATTTTCCGTTATCTGAATAATGTAAAACTCACAAACTAGTTATCAATTTTTCAGTTCACATAAAATGGAATGGTTTATTTTTTTATTAGATGCATTTAATTCTTTAGTACAATAAAATGACTATTCCATTATTTATCATTTGCTGCTTATTTATTAAGTATAGGGCTAGCCAAACATTCTGGCCCAACAGCCAAAAAGTCAGTTTTATATTCTTCAAGATGACATTCTTTCTAGCTCCAAAAAAACCCATGTCAAAATATAAAAGCTAAATAAAAAAGGAACAAGACATATCCCATTCTCCTTCTCTTGGGGAAACAAAACAGAACCAACCAAGTAAAAACCCACACAGAAACAAAAAAAGATGAAACTATATCATATTCAGAAGTGAGAAAATAATAATGAAAATTAGTATAACAAAAGTAAGGCATTTCTAGATGCCTTTAAAAGCTGAGTGGAAGAATTTTACATGTTTAAATGTTTCTGATTTTTACATTCTGAAACTGGCTTTCAGTTTCTGTTTTACACATCCACGACCAAGTTTCAGAAATCCATACATAAGCACTGGCATTTAAATGAATACTATATATTTCAAGCTCTTGATCATATATCTATGTGAAAAGGCTGGGCAGACTCACAGACTCGATAGGCAGAGGTCTGCCTCTCAGTCATTTCACCACAGGCTTTGCATGGCTCTACCAAGTTCACTTGATGTAATATTCCAGTTTTCCATATTCTGGATTCCAGTTCCTGGTTCTGAAAGGCCTACCC
>WHYT01017069.1:294762-324250 GCA_009806455.1 Tetrax tetrax | reverse complement strand
AATATGTGTTCTAAGATTCTGCCCATACAGAACACCTTTTGAGTCTATGGCCTGCAAAACATGATTGCACACCAGTTAAAAAATCCTCATATTCAGATTAGTTTTCATTAAAATTCTGTTGTTTAGATAATTTTTAGACCATTCAAAAATCAATAATCTCTTTTACACTACTGTCTGCAGGTAAACAAATGTTTCTCAGCAACCAATATGATTCAAGAGTTCTTAAAAATGATACACAAACATACCATGAACTAATATAGCTTCTCTGTGTACACTTAACATTCTATGAATGAAAGCATTTTTCAATATTTTTCTTCAAGCTGTTCTTCCAGTGCCCTAGCTAAAATTAAAGAACATCAAATTCTAAGCCTGTTTAATTTAGAATAGCAAAGAATTAATCCTAATAATGAAATAACTCTAAACAGCGTTGTCTTTGAATCACTAGAGAATTTGCAGATAGTATCTTGTGAATGCAAACAAGATAATAATACAAGCACAGACACCAAATAGCCCTTTTTCCAAACACTAGTGGGTATGCATATTCAACAAAATGCAAATATTGACTTTTCTGATAGCAACTAGATCAGATTGCTAAGGTGTCTGATGGGACACTGTAATCCCTGTGTGGGAAACAGTACTGACCTTTGTGCTCTGTATGGCTAGCATGTAGCTTCCTTGCATTTATGATTCCCCTAACCTCTAAACATTTGCCACAATTGGAAGAATAAAGTAGACGTGTGGAAAAGGGCAATCTCAGTCAGTACAGAAAAGCTTGAAAGAAAGTAAACAGGATTCATGTCTCATAATACCTCCTTGGAAAGGCAAGGAAGGGAAGAAATGTCATTTGCAATTGACCGCTTGTGAAGATAAGTGAGCACATAAAAAGAATCTTTTTTTCTTAAGAAGCAAGGAAAGAGGATCATAACAGGTCACTCATCTGCACGTTCAGCAATCAGTATGCCCAGCAAGTATGTTAGAATATACAGACATATATACATACAGGATATTTTAGCTGATACCTTTTAATCTTGAACTACATTATACAAATCTTGCCTAATCCAACACTTAAAATTGGAGTGGAAATAAAGAAATGGATGGGGAAATGTTCAAGATTCCCTGCTATCTTTACTACATCTGCAGCAGATGACATGACACCTTCAAATGGCTGCTTAAAATATGTATTCAAAGTCTATTAAAGGTTTGCAATAAATGCTTTTTCCTAGGTTCTCATTTCTGTTCTGGGTAGATATTATCCTTCTGCACATTTTTTGATCACAAGCAGGAAAAATAAAGAGATGTTGCAAGACAAACTTGAAGAAACAGTTTGAAACTTTTTCCAAATAACTTTTTTTTTTTTTTAATCTACAACTAGCGCATTTTTTTTATTCATCCCAGCAACAACATGTGCCATCAGAAATTCGAAGTGATGTGATGCAAAAAAGGCCTCACTGTTCTAGTCCTTACTACTGATTCGGTATACATTTTGGAGTGTACCACTTCCTTTTACTTCAATAGTAAGGAGAAAAAAAAAAGACAAATATATTTTAAACAAACAATAATCCCTACACTATTGAAATATCTGTGGGTGAAGCCTTTGAGAAACAAATGGTTCCATTGCTGTCCCTCTGGACAATTTTACTTCTGTCTACAATAAGTTACTGTATGGGTCCAATGGCAGATCCTTACATCCTCCACTAAGGTACTTATTTTACTTGACAGTGCTTTTATGCAGGCACATTTGCACCAGATGGGTGCAGGTAGGTTTTCTCTCTTGTTTGTTTGTGGTTTTATTACTTATTTAGCATTACCTTCATATAAAGGCAAAGCACAGAAGGATCAGAAAATAAGGGAAACAAACTAATTCCACGTTTTCTGGAACAGAAAAAAAAGCCCGAGCTCAGGGCTTGTATTAAAGATGTCACATAAAACCTAAAAAGCCTGTTAGTTGACAGAGTTCATCCTTCCTGACATTGCTTTTACTGTTACATAAGGGCAACCTGACCACTTCCCTCAATAGACTGAAATGCCACATTTCAACAATAGTTTATTTACTGTGAATTATTTTTAAAACAAATATTTAAACTTATACTGCAGAGAGATTAAATGGGTTCTAATAACAGAGCCATTCAACAGTCACTTGGTATGGTCAAACATATTTGCTGTTCACTTAAAAATTGTTAATACATTTTTCCAACCAGAAAAGGTTATGAACCTGTGAAAACAATTTATTATTCAGTAACTTTGTAAGATTTTTCTTTGCATCATCAATGCTTAGCATGGTCTCTGTAAAGCTAATCATGTTTTTAAGCAAAATTAGAAATTTAGAGAACCAAAAATCAGGAGTCACAAGTAATTTGGGTTGAAAGAGATCTTGTGAGGTCTCTAGTCCATGCTCCTGCTCAACGCAGGGTCAGGCATCAGGTCAGGTCCAGTTGCTTAGGGCTTTATCCAGCCAGATCTATTTCAAATTCATGAACAGTCTAAATAATGACCAGCCATATGCAAAATTATTTATATTATTACCAGTATCCTTCCCAATACATAACTTAAAGCAATATTTACTATGTAGATAAATTTCAATTATACTACTAAATTGTATTTACTAAAACAATTTAAAGCTAATCTGTATTTTGACTGAAATATTGAAGAACTTCGTAACTGTCATTCTTCATGATGAAGAAGTGGGAGCCTGGATTCACTCTTCACACAACTAATTCCCCACTAAATTTGCAAAAAACAGCAAAACTAAAAACTAAACTCCCATCAGTTTATGGCTTAGTCCTGACATTTTATATTTGTGTATGCTGTGAGCATATACATTTCTACAAGTTTATTCATACATATTTACATAGGAACATGTTGAACCACCCTAAAAAGACTCTGTTGAAGAAATATAAATACATTCTCAAGATTTTATGATGATGTATGACTTCTGTCAATTTTATTTCATTAATCGTACTTGTAACTCTATATACTGTTTTTATTTTGAGATGTCAATGACAATTGTAAAGAGTAACAATATGTTTTAATGTTTCAGTGGGAAGAAGGTCAGATTACTGCTAATTAGACCAGGGTGCAAGCTACATAAACGATCCTTTGAGCAAAGACATTATGATACTAGAATATTATTTTATTGGGGCTTTTTCCCCCCATTTGCAGCATATTTTTAGTGGGCAATTATCCTTAAAGCTACAAAATCACAGCTTTTACTTTTATGAGGAAGAATCAATGTGTGCTAATTAGAACCTTGCTGGCACTTATAATACAAATAGGATTTTTGTATGCCTTTCTATTTGCTAAAATTCTTTATTCTTCCCTTCCTCCTGAGAGCCTTCATTTAATCAGCTCTATGCAAGATTTTATAAAGCTAAGAAAAATATGCTCGGATATATTTATTTTTGAACCATAATAAAAATTTCTCTTAAATTTCTGTTCAAGAATTGCCATAATTGATTTTTATGCTGTTTTAAGAGAATAAAACCATCAAGATTTCCGATTATTGCTAGTGGGCCAGCATTCACAATAGTATGTGTATTCTTTGTGCATAATTTAAATAGAGTAATTTGAACCTTATTATCAAGAATTTTTGCACTGAGACACTGCCAGCATAGCAATTTACGCTTATGCTTAGACTAAGTCTAAACAGAAAGCTAAATGCTAGAAAAACAAAAATTTATAGCCAGTGCACCATACGTGCAAATAAATTCTACATGCATCTAGAAGAGAAGGCTCTGGGGAGACCTTATAGTGGTCTTCCACTACAAAAAGGGCTTAGAGGAAAGACAGAAACTCCTCAGCAGGGCCTGCTGTTAAAGGACAAGGGGTAATGGTTTCAAAATAGAGGGAAGTAGATTTAGATTAGATACCAGGAAAAAGGTTTTTTACACTGAGGGTGGTGGAACACTGGGACAGGTTGCCCAGAAAGGTGGTGGATGCCGCATCCCTGGAAACATTCAAGGTTGGGTCGGACGAGGCTCTGAGCAACCTGATCTGGTTGGAGATGTCCCTGCTTCTTGCAGGGGGGTTGGACTAGATGACCTTTGAAGGTCTCTTCCAAACCTAACAATTTGATGAATCTACGCTACAAAGTCCAGCAAGCATGAAGAGGAGAAAGCAGCCTGCTATATCACTTTGCTTTTGGATACAAAGACATTTGCTTATAGAATGATATTTAGATGTGTAATCATTTGTGTCAAATCTCTTAGATTATTTAATCAAGGATTGATTTTATCAATCATAGATTTACCTTTTAACCAATACCTCTGCAAGAACATTTTGATAGATTTATGGACAAAAATCTATTGTATTGTATTTTATTTTTTTCCCAGGTTGGAAACACTGATAAACAGCTTTTTGATCAATAGTAGTTGCCTAAAAAGCTAAATGCCTCACTTGTAATTCTGCAGGGCCACACAGAATGACAGTTTGTTACTACTATTGCCATGACATAATATGGCCATCCTCTCAGTATCTGAGCAAAACAAAATCTGGCAAACTTTATTGTCAACTATTGCAATGTAAGACAATTTTTTTTTCTGACAATTATCCATACGTTAGATACATCAATTTTTTTTTTAAGAATCAGTAGGAATTTATCCTATCAGGATTTCAGATAACATCTTAAAGACTAGAAAATATTTGAGTTAATATTAATTAATAAATACAATTTTTTCTTGACAATTCATCAGACCCTCCAAGTTGATGGAAGCATAGGTCAAATGACAAACAATATGCAGCTAAAGACACAATCCAAATTGAATGTTAACCTGAACTGTTTTCACTCAGACTATCCCATAATGTCCACTCCTCTTTGGACTCAAGCTGAAAGCTTTGTGTCCCATGACTATGAAAAAAGCTAGAAGTGAATTCAAATACTTGATCTCTGAAAGTCTGTGGAAGTTCTAAGACATATCCTACACATAGATATTCAAAGGAGATTGTATGTAACACCTTACATGTGTTCTCTCCCAAGAACACACATTACTTTCTGCCATGTCAAACCATCAAATATGTGAATGGCTGGTATGAAAAAGACTTAGCTTACAAAAATGGGGCACAGGTGGTAAAGAACACAGAAAAAGAAGGCTTTAGAGAAAATTATCCAGGCCATGGCTACACTAAGAGTTTTCTTTACACAGGAAACAGAAGGCAACAAACCAGAGGTTTTATATCTCAAATGAAGCATACTACCTTGCCCTGCAAACAGATTACCTTAGATTAGTCTTCCAGATAAGTGAAGTCTTGCTTCAGTTTAAAGGACCGGCTGTGGTTCCTTCTACAATCTCCTTCAGGCAATATCCTGAGGTATTTTTTTCATTGATGTACCACTTTGTATGAAATCAAACAAATTTATCTTCTGGCAAAGCAGCAAATCTCCTCCTTCATTCCACAGAAACAGGAAAATTCCTCCTGGAACGGCTTCCATCCCATTTTTACTTTATCATTTGCATGCAATCATACATGGTATTTTAAAATCTGGCACTATCATACTAGATCATGCAAAGAGGAGTAATCTGCACATCTTGCTCATACAAGAAGAACTGCCTTTTGTTTAAAATACTTATGACCTAGCTAACTTTTCATCTCAGGAGTTCCATACTCTTTTCAAGCATTTTACCAAAACACTTTCAAGTCTTCCATTTCACTAGGCAAAACAAGCTATCCGATCACTGTAGTAGCCCTTCTCTGTACCTGTTCAAGATCAAATTCAATTCAATCTGAAACATGAACATTCAGACACGATACAGGAAGTCAGACAAGTTTTAAGTAGTGTTAGAAATAGTACTTTTTATTATTTCTCTCTCTCTACTAGGAAAACCTTCCTTGATTATGTTATGAAGAAACCTGTTTATTTATGGCATGTTGGTTACTCAAGTCATCATAAAGTTAGTTGATCAACTTTTTTTCTTTCCTTTTTCCTTTTGTTGTTTCAAAACTATAACCTTGATTATAAAAAAAAAAGAAAAGGTATTCTAATTCCTTCAAATTTGTACCATCATATTTAATCTCATTTTCAATATAAACCTGAAAATAATTCAATTCCTTCAGCAATATATGCAGACCTGTATCTTAGTAACTCGACTAGTAACTTCTTGTCAAATCAGTAGTTTCCTTTTTCTTCATAGGACGCTGTGATTTTTGTTAATTTATCTTGATTTAAAGAAAAATAAAAACACCCATCATTATTTTCTACAATATCTAATTTATTTTTACAGTTTAACAAACCTTAAAAAAGTTATTTTAAAAAAGTCCAGCATTGTTATCATTAGGAAGAAAGAGTAGAAAGTTGTATTCATTTATTAATGATGTATGCAACTGCAGAATCAAAGAAGTGGTGTATCTTTTTGCACTAATCGCTTGAATAGCTCCAGTATAAACCCAGTTTACAATTTAATTCTACAGACAACTAAATTTTAAGCTATAAAATACCTATCCACTGTTTTAAATTAATTAAAATATTTAATTTAAATAGTTACATTGCTTGTAGTTCTTATCTATGGCTAGCCAACATCTATGTGATCCAAAAAGTACAGCACAGAAGATAAAGCTTTCCTCATTTAAAGCCCATTAGTGTCCTTTTGCGCTGAAATTGTATTCTGAAGAAGTTGTGCATAAATGGGGATCAGTTCCAGTGGAAATTTTCTGGGGAAAAGATTTGCTCTCTACCTGGCAACAAATCTGGAGTTTGTTTTACAAAAAAAAAAATAAATTTAAAACACTAGAGCTCTTTTAAGTACCAAATGGGGAATATACCTGTAATATTATGTTCATTTGTGTAACACTCATGGGATTTTATTTTTTTTTTTAATTCATGTATTAGACTACTGGATTATTACTATGGTATTAGATAGACAGATAGATATCTGTACCAGGTACCTATACAATTAACATTTTGGTGTAGATCCCTATGTCCTACAAAGTAGGAATAATGACAGAGAATGTTTTTTTCATATTTCTGTCCTGTAGACAAAATAGCAGGAAACTGTTGCTGTTCATCTCCTGGGGAAAAGACCCACTGTTTCTTTTAATAACATTCTTGAAAATACTTCTGAATGAAGGAAAAGGGAAAGAGGGGAAAAAAAAACAAACCACAAAGTTTCATTAAGTCATGTTGGAATAGATACGGATAGGTCTATTTTTAATATTTGATGCAGTTTAGTTTACAGCTGGTTCATGTAAGGAATTAGCTTTTCAGGTACTTTGGGGAGATATTTAAAATTTATTGATAAAAACTGAAAGGAATTTAGAAACGAAATCTACTTTTTGTATTTGTAAAATGAAAATCAGAAAGACATTTGATTGAAAGCAATTTCTGATTTGGATCTCTTCAGAAAAGGGTCTAATAATTACCCACATTTAAACAGCTCGTTAAAATGGATGCATTAATTTCTTGCAAAGTCTTCTTAGAAGCACTAGACTTTAAGCATAATCAAAACAGACAGCTGGGTCCACCCTTTATGGTAATGTGCCATGAAGCTTTATTACTCTGACCTTTGGAAACAAATGAGAAATTCAATACTGCCCCACCGTAATTGTTAGTGGCAGGCATTTTAGCAGTCTAATTTGCACTTCACTTTAATATCTGCTTCCAGTTATGATGTAAATGTTAACAGGATCTGACACTGTTAATCGTGTTCTAGTGTCTGAAGCAGTGGCAAAAGAGCGTGCTTGGGGTAAACTAGAACATGACCTTAATGGATAATGAAATGCATCAACTCTTGCTATGCTAAGAGTAAGGCAAAAAATAAATACTGTAATTGTTTCATCTGGCATCTGAGTGATATACTGTGCAGCAATAATTGAAAGTGAGGGTGGGGATGGAAATCATGTTCACCAGATTCATCTATCAATGTTACGTAAGTTCTGATTGTCTTTTTCGTTGCTTGAAAGAGATATCTGATATAAGAAAATACGTTCCCAATATATAATCAATAGCATTCTAAAGAATTCACAATGAAAGCAAAAAGTAAATTCTGTTTTAGATGTGATAAGTGAGGAAATTTCTCCTGAGCAACACAAACGTGTCTTTTCTTTTTGGCATAAGTGTCCTTAAAGGAAACGTTTTATACCCTATAAACAGCATAGAAAACCTATCTGCAATTTATGTTGATAGCTATTAAACTTTACTGTTTTAAGCAAAAAACAGTGTCACAGTACTTGAATTAAAAAGACATCTATTTACAGGTATTTATTTTAAAACAATAGCATAATAAGCACGATAAGCAAGTTAAATAGAATTTATTTCTGAAATACAGTATGTGTGATCTGTTGCTTCTGAATATTATGTACTTCTCCTGCACTTCACTTTTCCTTTCAGGACAACCACTTCTTTCAGCACTCCTTTATAAACAGTCTAATTGAACTACTGTCTACGTTGTTTCTTAAGTTCCTATCTGAAAAAGCATGCTTGTAGAGCTTTTAAAGATCTCTGTGTATTTTTAAAAGGATGGCTCTATATACCTTTTTCAGTGATACAAATACCATAGCCTCCTTTCTGGTCACTAAAAAGGTATCACAGCAGACTATTTACATAAGCTTATACTGAGACAATACTGAGATCTTCTGGTAAAGCAAGGGTTATGCTATAGAAGAATAAAAACGAATAATAAAAGTTACTTTCCCCAAAATTCTAACATTGATTCTTTAGCTATTACACTGTATACTTATTTACAAATAAAATGTAAGTTTATAATGTAACAGCATTATAACAGTTTCTAACATACACATATTCTTTTTGAAAATCTATTTTAAGAGGAAAACTTCAAAATATTATGATAGGAAGATTATCTTGCTTCAACAGACTGCAACAGAAAACAGAAGTTCCTCTTTCTATCATTCCAATTCTTAGATGTTTAGTCATAACAATTGCCTTCTACATCACAATTACTGTGAAATAACCTGCCCCCACTGGCTACTTAACTATGACAAACTTAACTAAGATACCTATAGTGTTGATACAAATTGTATTTTGCTCCTCATTACAAGAGAAATAAGGCTTTGCAAAAGAGCAGGCTCTGCAGATGAGGCAGGTAACATTTTAAATCAGTATAACGCACCAAATAAATGCACCAAAGCCATGAGAGCTCTAAGCTTCACAAGGAATGACCCATTTTACATTCTTAGATTTCTACTGTTAGCGTAATCAAATGAATATTCACTACATGTGAGAAACAAAACACATAGCCTACAGACACTGTACTAATGTTTATATTATTTATATTAAAAGATCTAAGTATACTTTTTCATTGCATTGCATTCTATGAATTTAGTGCAAATCTTCAATGCTCAGGAGCTAATTCAAATTACTTCATAAAGCCATCTGTGATTTATGTACCTCATTTAAGAAGAAAGAACTAAACCAAAGCTAGTATTATTAAAAAAACACATATTTCTGAATATTTCTTCTTTAAAGTGAAATCCAGTCTTGTCTTAAGTACAGAGGAGAATCTTAATATATGAAATTACAAAGTATTTAGTATGAATTTTTAACCTACAAACCACGGTATTATTAAGAAAATAGACTAACTTAAGGAAGGTCATGTTAATTAACTCTTCTCAGCCTACACCAGAAACAATGCAAGAAACTCTCCAAAAAATTTTTAATAGAGTGTTCAAGTTAAACAGGAGCTACTTTTACATGGAAGCTTTTAAACAAAATTTACATTAAAAAAAATATATATTCAGAGTGCTAGTCAAAGTGTATTGCTATTCAAAATCATTTGTGGGTCACACATCATTAAAATTTAGACTAATACATTTAAATATAAATAACCAAAATTGCTACATTCATCCTTTGAGTGACTTCTTTAAAACTAATAGTCTTAACATGAATGAATATGTATTCTAGTAGAGTATTCAGGAATGCCCCCACCTTCCCAGCCAATGGTGACTCTTTTCTGCTGTATCTGTTCAAATGAAGTGTTTATGCACTACAGAGAAACTTCATGAATACTGCTGAACATAGTCTCTCTAGTCAAGTTCAAAATGTCTACTTTGAAATAGATGTAACAATTTAACAGAATGTAACCTAAATTTTAGAAGGACATAAGTTATCTAAAAAAATACAGATAGGGATACCATTAGCTCTACTATGCTACTACATACAGAAATAACCCTTATATCTCTTGTTAGTAAAGAGATATCATTTTGCAGAAGAGTTCTTGTCTGGAATTTTGACACAGGCCATATTTTCTCCTGCAAGTTTCTGAATGACATGAATATTACATGTGAGAAGAAAAATGAAGTCAAATGTCCTTTTCTCTGCCATAAAGAAAACCAAAAGAAGAAAGAAATTATTTGTGCGTATAATTCCTATAAGCTGCTAACAAGTCAGATATATCTCACATGAATTTCATTCTATTATGAATTCAATAAAACAAAATTGGAGTACATTTTTTTGTCATTAGTTATCATAATTTCTGTAGTGGTCATCAAGATGTGTGATGCCCTCACATAGCTCTAGATTAGCGGCAGAAATAATGGACATCTGCATTTTAGAAAAATTGCAGACTCATAATGGCTATTTTGTTTTCTAGTTATTATCATTTCAGTTTACATACTTGTCATAGCAAAACTGGACTTAGAAACTTTGAGGCCAACCAACATAAGGTTAGAAATAACCCGTACACTGAAATATGGACATCATTTGCAACACAACACTCAAGAAATTCTATGTGATGCTGTTCATCCCCTGACACCACCATACTAAAACTGCAGACAATTTTCTCTGGTATGGAATGTACGACTGTATTTTAAAATATTGTTATATTTGAACCATGCTTTATTCACTTTTTATTACTTGAGTGCTTTTACTTACTTTCTTGACTAATATAAAGAACATTTACTTCCAGACAATAACTAGTGAGTCAAACGTATTCATTAGTTTACTCTGCTTATCTCCATGGCATTACACCAGTAGCAAGTCTGACTAGGTTACTGTAAATATACTGTCAAAGACCTCAAAAGTGGAATTCAGCTTCATCAATCAATGCTTCTTTTAAAATAAATGTGAAAGTCTTCTCACAAAGCTGTATAGTACAGCACAGACCTTGCTTTTAATGTATACTTTCCAAGTCTGAGTAATCGCACTGTTACCAAACATATTACCTAGAACTGATCTGACCCCCACACTTCACTTTCTCATAATGAGCTTCAGGTCTGTTAAAAGATAAGATTGTAAGACTAACTGTTATACTAAAATAATTTTCACGGATAGAGTTTTGTTCCTTTTCAATGTGTTGAATAATCTGACTCTGAACTGACTCAGAAGCTAGAAAAAAAAAAAAAAGACATTTTTACAAATGCTAATCATGCTAAAGCCATTCCAAGATAATAACAAATAAATAAAATCCCACAATGTTCAGTTAATAACACTGTGTCTGTAGGTCTCTTGTAAGATCATGGAAATAAAAAGGAGTGGAGAATTGTTTGGGTGGAAGACAGCTGCATTTCTTACGGCAATTCTTAAGTGATAGAAGAGACATGAGATTCACTTGACTAGGCTTTGGAGGAGAGTGGAATAAGATAAAGGGGAGAGTATTTGGCATACTTAATTCAAACAATCCTCATACCACCTCTTAAATTTTACTTACTCACTTAAGTTGGAACATAGCAACAAATCCAAGAACATCAGAACAAAGAAAGCTGTAGGTCAGATTATTTAGCTGCTGCATTTCAATGAAAACAACACTCTCAAACTTTACTAACTTCGCTGCTTTTATGTATATTCTCGAAAATATTTCAGTTTTTTTCTAATATGTACTGCTTTACCAGAGAAGAATTACTACAATGTAACAAACTAAAACATTAATCAATTCAATCCAGAAGGACTGCACTTCAGATTCTAACCACACTCACATAATACGTGTCTGTTGAAATACGAACTTAGAATAATTTGTTTGAAGAGACATAATGAGTCACTGTATGCATTACAGAAAGTAAGGAAGAGCATTTTTTGCCATAGTTAATTGGTTTAACATGACATAAGATGCTGATACCATGTATCCTGCATCACAACATACACAGCTTTGTCTATTATTAAAAATAATAACAGCCAGCTATATTGCAGGATAGACATAAGTTTGCTCACTTGCCAGCATTTGAGACTATCTCAAGATAAGCTGTCACTTTTAAAAGTTACTGCTTTAATTAAGACCTTACGGGTTTTGTCCCTCAAATACTTTCAATTTTAAACAATCATAAGCTTTTCTCACTCCTCCTTGTCTTACATTTATCTTTGTCTAGAAGAAGACTACAACCCCAATCTGGAATCTCAGACAAGGCCTCAAGTGTTGTGCAGGTATGCTAAATTTGTAAGGAGTGAAAAGCAAGTGAGATATTCAAGTGATATCCATGTGGTAACCTCTTTATTTTTGGTAGCCAAAGATCATAAAAGGAACGGATGTTTATTAATGATATCAGAAGAGCCTAGCAATATGTTCATAATAAAAAAAAAGAATTGAATTTTTGAAACTGATCTGTGAGTCAACAATGATTTTACATTCAGATTATTAAGGTAAGCATAAAATGACAAGGACTGAATACAATTAGAAAGTCAGGTTGCAATTAAAATACTGTCAGTCAATATTCTCCTGTTTAGTTTTGGGTGTTAATGACTTTCAAAGCTCAGATCAACAGCAGCTAGCAAAAAATTTAAGAGTATATTGTACCAATCAGTCTCTAAAGTGTACTTAAGTAAAACTGTTCAAGTTAATATAATTCAATTTACATGCAGATTTTGCAAAAGCTATGAAAAGTGTATGTATGTCTAGCTGGAGCAGTTTTTGTATCTTTCAGTAACCGTTAAGTTGCTGAAACTAATAGCCAAATTTACACAAATTTGTGTACAGTATCATCTCATTGTTCAATACCAGCAAAATGACCACCTTACTCTCAGCCTAAATTTAAAGCTTTTTTGTTCTAGTAGATTTTTTCTGGTTTTGCTCTTGTTTTTTAGTAACATAGATTACACATCACTTTTCTACACTGAAATTAAATTTTGGTTCTTAAAAAGAAAATTATTGTACCATAATTCAAAACAACTGTGATCACTTTGGGAACTGATAAACTGAAACATTACCAGTTAACTGAAATATTCTATGACTAATTATTTCCAGTCTGCCCATGCTTTTTCTGAACAAAGGAATTGAGATGACTTTGATGTTTGGCAAAAAGTTGATATGTGTCACTAGTCAACCTTCTGATTCTTCAGAAATAAAAGTTTTCCAGAATAATGTTGTCAGAAGGAATTTCCACTTTGAAGTTTATACTGCACTTTATTAAAAGCACCTGAAAGTCTCCAAAGTTAAGTGTAAGGTGGGGAAAAAATTCTGCAAACTGCTTAAATATAAAACAATTCCTGATTATTGCCAAACATATTTCTAATTCATTGCAAAAATATCTATTTTATTATTCATAAAATGTTCTTAGTCTGCAGGAGTTAATACTGGAAAAGAGAGGTAAAGAAGGTAAAATTGTGACTCCAATCCAGCAAGTAAAAATTTAGCAAGGTTTTAGTTGGTGATTGTTTGCCTTGTTATTTCTTTCATGTTAAAGACTCGTGCTATGAAACTAATTTCATTTGTATTTTGTATTGGTGATAATCATTTTCATGCAGGAAAAATTCTAAGAAGTATATGGAAGTTTTCCAGTGTACACTAAAATTGTAAATTGTTAACGTATTATTTTTATATAAAAGCAGTGTTTCTTTTTTCTCAAAAAGCATACACAAAGTTCTGTTATCTGTTAAATGAAATGAGAAAAAGAATATCACAGATCAGAGAGAGACGGGATTAGTGTCAGAACAGGGCATATTTGAGTATTGGCTTCTATTCTGGTGTAGTTGACTTAGCAGCTGACAGCAGAAGTAACAGATGGGAAAAACAAGTGGGTCAGGAAAACGTCAGGAGAAAAAACAAACACTACTGTTGTAGTTCAGCCCCAATCGGGACCAGACTACGCAGTCTCTCTCTCACTCCCCCACCCTCCAAGAGAATAGGGGGAGATAATATAAGGAAAAATGGCTTGAGGTTCAAGATAAGGACAGGGAGAAATCTTTAAAGTTACCATCACTGGCAAAACAGACTCAACTTGGGAAAAACTATTCATTTATTTCTAAAACTATCAGGAGAATGAGACAGAGAACAAGATAACCTCCTCCCACCCCTTCCTCTTCCCGAGCTTAACATTATCTCTACCACCTTCCCCCTCCCCAAGCGCCACAGGGGGGAAGAGGGAATGGAGGTTATGGTCAGTTCATCACGCATTGTTTCATGCTACTACTTTGCTGTCGGGGGAAGAACTCCTTGCATTCCTCCCCTGCTCCTTCGTGGGGTCCCTCCCACAGGCCACAATCCTTCGTGAAACTGCTCTGGCATGGGTCATCTCTTCCACGGGGTGCAGTCCCTCCAGAACAGCTGCCCCAGTGGGCCCTCCACAGGCCACAGCCTCCTTCAGGGCTCCACCTCCCCCAGTGTGGAGTCCTCCATGGGCTGCAGGTGCATCTCTGCCTCTCTGTGGACCTCCATGGGCTGCAGAGGGACAACCTGCTCCACCATGGTCATCACCACAGGCTGCAGGGGAATCTTGGCCAGGAGCCGCATTACTCCTCCCCCTCCTTCTTCACTGACCTTGGCATCTACAGCTGTTCCTCACAACAGTCTGGCAGACACCTCTCAGGATCCCTTTTACATCTTATTCACTTCTCATCTCCTCTCCACTTCTTGCAGCTGGGCTGGGCCCAGTCAGGTCCAGTCAGCTACCCAGTGGGAGGCCAGAGGGTGAGGCCTGCAAGGCCCACAAGGCTCATGCCTCCCCCTCTCTTCCCCCCTCTCAGCTGCTTCACATCTTCTTCCCTTTTTTGTTGTTTTTTTTTTTTTTTTCTCCTGTTTTCCCCTTCTTAAATACATTATCACAGAGGCATTATCAGGCAACATTCTGCTACCAATTGGCTCAGCCTTGGCCAGCAGTGGGTCCACCCTAGGCCCAGCTGAGTCCACTGAACAAAGGGGAGCAACTTCTAGTAGCTTCCTACAGAAGCTGCCACCTTTGCCCCCCCCACCCCCCCCCCACCAAAACCAGAACAACTACTAAACAATAACAACATCGTTACTAAAATATGAATAGGAATCAGATTTACTTTACAGCAATAAATGAAATAAAATTAAAAACTTCTAGGCATTTATAATATAAGATATAGAATGATGCTTGTTACTAATGTCTTGACCCTGCTGAAGTCAACAGATAGTTTACTTCAGTTCTGCTGCAATGTCCTCCTCTTATCAAAATACAGTCTTAAAGAAATCATGGATAAAATTAGATAGTGCAATAGTATTATCAATGGAAGTACACCAGAGACTCCAGAGTTTCATTTGGTAGGGATGTTTAACACAGGCTGTAATTGTCCTCTGAATTAAGAGGACAACATTGGTTCCAAAAGTTTGAGAACATTTAAGGAACCACATAAAGTGTTTTTGTCCTTTTACTGTATACAGTAACTTCCATCTGCAGAGAGTGTAAAGAATACTCTTAGAATCCTGTCCTGAGAACCTCTGGATAATTTACCCATCTCACAAGAAGACGTACAGAGCACAACACATTTAGATACTGCATTTGAAGGGTAGATGCTCATTAAAAATGCAGGGATGTTTAAGCTGAACATTATTTTATACTTGTTTCATCAAACTGACCAGTATTTTAAGCAGAAAATCTTTTAACATCTTATATGCCATAAGTTACAAATGAAATAAAAATACCATTCCAAAACTTCACAATTACATGGAAAAAGCACACATGAATAGAAGTAAGAAATTTAAAGAATATGAGAAGACAAGGCCAGGAAAACCCAACCACAATACAACCCCCCCAAAATGTTAAGCAATTAAGCATGTCAGTATATATAGAAAAGTGAAATAGTTTTTCCAAAGCTTACCCTGGGCATGAGTAGTCTTTCATACCACTGAAATCTTTCAGGTTGAATTGTCAATTTAGGCAGAGACATGCACATTAAGCAGGAAGTTTAGTAGATTAAAAATTTCCTCAAGAAGTGTTATGGATAGCATCACAACAAATTTTATGCAGCTGAGCATAAATTTCACTGTCTGCTTGGACATAATAGATATTTCCTTTCAAATAGCATTTAATGCTTTGCTTTGGTTGTGATTTCAGGCAATATTTTATGTCTTTGAAATTTTTTCTGTAATTAGTTAACTAAACTAACAGCTAATGGGCTGTTATCTATGAGTACTTGTCATAGTATAGCCTCACTCAGGACCAAGCTACACAGTCTCTTGCTCAGTCTCCCCACCCTCCAGTGGGACAGGGAGGAGGATGGGTAAAGAAAAGGCAACAAAACTTGTGGGTTGAGACGAAACAAAAATAAATTTAAGAAAAATAACGGAAGAACACAAAACAGACATAGAAAACAAATGTCGTACAATAGCTCACAGCAAATCCAGTTTCCTCCTGAGTAACAGAAAACTTCCTTCAGCAACCTCCTCATTTATATACTGAGCATGGGATGGAATAGCCCTTTGGCTAATTTGGGTAAACTTATCCCAGCTGTTGACTAATTAGTAAACTATCCCAGCTGTATCCCCCAGCCACAGAGGCCACCAGCTCCAGTTCCCCTCCCAGCTCAGGTGAAAGTTAACTCTATCCTTGCTAGAACCAGGATAGAACTCAACATATATGATGGGCACTCCCAACTAGCTCATTATTTCATTCCTACTTTTACTTGTTCCTGACATACATACCATAATAACCATACAACTGGCAACTGGGGAGGGACAGAAAGGAGTGTCAAACAGCATAATATAACTGAAATAAATCATAAAAATTCACAAGAATAGCAAATTTCACTATCCTTCTTTGTAGACAGAGGCTTAAAGTTTGTAATTTCTCTAAAATTAAGTATTCACAAATATCTTCTTTCTGTAAGCTAATCTGAGATTTCACAATCTTTTCTAAAATTTGCATTAAGTCATAAGACAAGAAAGATTTTTGAACAATTCATCATGGATACACTCACTACATCTAGAGGTGATTCAACTTTATATTGTATTTCTTCAGAAAATAAAATTATAAATCACAAGCTGCTTGAAACTGAAGGGGGCTTTTCTGGTTCATTTTACCATGCACACTCTTCAAACGAAGGACCACATCCTTCGGATGATGTAAATTATCATATCATCATGAACAATGCAATTGTCCTGACACAACTCCAAACAAACATCAGGTTTAGTTTGTCTTCAGATGCCTGTGTGCAGCCTTAATGTGAATAAAAGCAAGGAAATTGAGATTAATGAGTACTGTGATACATCAATAACTGAATTAAGAACAGCTAACTCAGGTGATATAATTAAGCATTCCTTCCTAAGGCAATTAAAAAAAAAAATATAGGTTTAGTAACTTAATTCTCTCCTTTGTTTGTAAACCTTAACTAGTATTCTTTCTTCTTCTACCTTCTACCTTCCATTTGTTTTCCTTTTTAAAGTACCTCATAGCCCTCTGCAAGCAACTACATTATCAAAAGAACAATCTTTGCCTCTATTGGCAATTTTGCCTTTCATTGCTTGCTTAGCAAATTTTTAACAAAGATATTTGAGTGTTCTGTCTCTTGACAGACTTTATATTAAAAAGAAGCATGAAATGCACAATTTGACTTTCTGAACTCTTATCTTGATACAAGGCTGTTTTCTTTAACCTGGATATTATATTTCATGTAGTGCTTAGCCACTGGCTCAGAGTAAGTTGTAGTGAAAGTATAAAAAATTGTATGCAAAAACCACAGATGACAGTAGTTTTGTAAGGCAGCCTACAAAGGACATGATTAATTTGTGTATAAATTGGAATCACATCCAGTTACAGATTTAATAAATGGAAAGGGAGAAGCTAAGGTGATAGTACTCATGGTTCACTGAAATATAATAAGGATCCATAGCTGAGGTCATAAACTTAGTGAGAAGCTATGCAGCCCACTCCATGTAAAGTACAGCAGTCAGCCTTGTTTATCTCCAGCAGAGTTCCAAAAACAGTAGCTTATGCATTTACTTTCCTCGTTTCACCCTCCTTTCCTGGATATATTTTTGCCATTTCAAATATCAAAATACTCAGCAAGCAACCAATCTGGATTATTTTTTACCAACAACAGATGCTAGATTTGTGATAATTATACAAATCTCCATATTTTTAAATAATTAGCACTTACCTTTATTTCTTGAGCTTTCCTGATTCTTTTCCTGCTGCAATTAAAATCAGAAAAATATATTATTTAGAGAATTAGTTACCACAAAAATCATAGACATACAGATCCAAAAGAGGCTTAATCTAGTTCATCTTCCCTCCTGCTCCAAGACAGAATAAGCTACGCTTTGCCTGCTGCAGAAAGATTCCTATATAATCTGTTTTTAAACGTGCCTAGTACTTTTCACATTTCTTTTCACAATGACAGTGATTAAGTGCTGGAACACATTGTCCACAGAGGCCATCCAGTTTCTGTTACTTTACTTCCATCTTGGCAGTTGGTCATAATTGAACAGAACTAGACTCTGTGCAACCTGATGTAATTTTGAAGTTAGATCTGCTTTAAGCAACTGGTTCAACTAGGTAACACTAGGGGCAACTGCCAGCTTAAATTATTAATGATATGGAGAGAGAGTTCCAGAACCTTGTAAGGCCTGGAGCAGTGCTTAACTATCCTCAGTTTCATCCTGAATTAAACTTTGACAAAATACCCTCAAGTACTTTTTTTTTTAAGTCATATTTTTCCTGACTTGTTCGCATCACAGTGAATATAGAAAACATTTCATCTTTAAAACAAAATATGGTCATCTTCTCTTGGTTCGGTTATCTTCTTGTCTTCTCTTTCTATTTTTAACAATTTTTGAACATGTGCTGCCTAAATTGTTCCAATATTCCATTTCAGATTTGTCTAGAACTAATGATTTTTAAATATATCAGCCCTATAACTGCAGCAGCAACACATATCATATATTGACATATTTCAAAATAACATTTCCCTTCCAAAAAAATAGTATGACACAGCTGATTCACAGTCAACAAGTTTTTGTCTATGATCCCCTTAGTTGTTCACTCTAACACACCAATCCTTTCCCATGTCACTGTTACTTAGTTATTTCTCGTTTAGGATTTTCTTTGAAATACCACTGTGTTATTTTTATGTAAAAATGTCTTTTAAAATAACATAAAATTATGTTACTAGGTAACAGGAAAAGATTCCTTCTACTGAGGCAATACCACACAAAAATGGATGTAAATTTCCATGTTTAGAAAACAATCAGCTGATAAAGCATCTGACTCTCTTTTTTGAATAAGCAGAGCAAGTCATTCTCACATCTACATCCAGAAGACTAAACCTGAGCAAGTTGCTCATGGAGTAAAAGATTTTGTATTTCTTGTTATGCAAAAATACCTGTGTCTTACATCTTGAAGACTAAATTCATATTTTTATTATACCTTTTAAAGTCTATGTTTGAGGCAGTGGTCATATAAGTCTTTTATTTAGTATTTCTAATGATGAGGAACAGGAAAGGAGGGCAGAGAGCAGAAGAGAAAATTAAGACAAGAGTTAACACTGGAGTACCCTGCAACCCATACCATTCTATGATTGGACAGTATCACATCATCTGCACATGATATGAAACAACTCAAGGGCAATTTAAAACCTCACAGTGGCAGATATTTCTTTCCTACTCTAGTTAAAACAATAACTGTTGTATAACCCTTATATATATTAATATAGTGTTCATTCTCAATCCTAATATACCAAGAACTGAAATTATGTCAACCAGTGGCTATGTGCAAACATACTGCATACATGAATTGGGCCATGGCTAGTTTAAGTAGCTATTTAACAGTCTATGAAGTAATAGGCAAATGATTGCAAGGCTGATAACTGGAAATCCACCAAATGTAAGTGGCTCACCAAATGAGAATAGGCACAGTACAAGTGCCTGTAACAAGGACAATGAAACCTGAGGCCTTTGGATGGCACACAACAACTCCATTATGAGCTGAATATAAGGTGGCCAAACAGAGCAATTTGATACAGTGCTCACTATAGGACAGCAATAGAGCTTGAAAACCATAGGAAGAAGAGCCAAGCTAAAACTATGAATCAAGTTCCCAAAGAACTTGGACAACTATTATATCTACCTGGAGGTTGCTATTTTATCTTAAAAGGTACCAGCACAACCTCTCAGGATGACCCACTATTTCTAGTTCAGGTCAGAGTATTGGGCTTACCTATGCTTAATTCTGGCTCTCCTTTCTTCCCCAGCAAATCTCTGAATCCCTGTCACAAGAGTCTAAGAAAATACTTTTTCCATATACTAAGCTATCAGGATGTTAGTCTCAAATTTTGTAAATATTTATAGAACAAACTTGTTAATCAGAAATTGTGAAAAAGGTACTTGCTTTAATCATGTTAAATGTGTTGACGTATTACCATCAAGCTAGCAAAGTAGCACTGCATCAAAAATTACTAATGAAAAAAACATTTGTTTTGGAGTTATTAACTCAAAAGTTTTAAATGGCTGAAATTTATCATATTGATATTTTGAACTAAAAATTAAGCCAATGCAATACTTTATTGAAAACACACAAGCATTTCCAGCCTCAAGCCTCCTATAAAAATAAACTATGATATTTGTTCAGAAAACATTGTACTTTTTTAAATTTTATTTGCACAATTCTTCCACAGCACTTTCTGAATAATGACGTCTAAGTGCTGCTGAAGTTATACCTTTTTTATTTGAGCAGGTATTTATTAATCTGCATTTTCTAGTTATATTACTTGTTTCACATGCTAAAATATTAAATGAATATCCCTTTGAAAATGAATGTTATATTTACACAGTAACTTATTTTTAGCAGCATATTTCTTAAATCTAAAACATAATGACAATGTCTTACTAATGAGCCTGATTTCCCTGCTTAGTATGAATAGCAAAAACTCATTCATAAGAAAAAAAAATCCTAGTAAAATACAAAAATATACACCAAAATAAAAAAAAAAAAAGGAAAAAAAAAACCCAGCAAGTTCATTACGTTCAGTAACCAAAGGATCCACTCTGAATCTGCAACTAAAGTTGACAGCTCTTCTGTTTATTCATTTTGATTTCACTGTCTGACACACATCCTGTTGTTTGCTTGGCAAACATTGAAGAATTATTTCCCATTCTAGTATTAACTGATAGCACAGCATGTTCTCCTAATTGAAATTTTAGGTTTATTTTACTTTCTGACTGACATATTATTTCTTCAGAAATGCTGAAGTCCATGTAACATGAAAGTTTGAAAGTCTGATATTCGGTATTAGGTATACAGCAAGCGAGTTGTCTTCAAGGACATGAGAAAAACCTATGAGAATTTAGTCAAGGCAGTAATCTGTCCCCAGAATTTTAAACTATGACTTTACACAATAGTTGCTCAAAGAGATGCTCTTTGTTTTGTGTATGGCAATTCTTCAAATATTTGATGATTTATAAGTTTATGCCAGTAAAAATGGTATTGGGAATAGGCTAAATGCAAACCACTTCTAAATTTCTTTTTCTATTACAGGATACTTTAAAAAAAAATAACAAAAGAGGAAATCAGATAACATTTTTGCTTTTGTTGCAATTTATAAGGGGTATTTTTAACATTCTATAATCTATTGATAACAAAGAGACTGTAGTATACACCAAGGATTTGTTATTATGGCGCTCATACCTGGTTAATTTAAATACATCCAGGTTGTACATATAAATCTATGGAAAGAAGTTAACGTCTACACCAATACTTACGTTGCTTAATATCCTTTTGATAGCATTTTCCCTGGTTACCATGCAGATAATTTCTGAATAAGACATTACCTATCTTTGACTGAGTAATATAGAAAAATATCACCTGAAACTAATTCTGTGTACTCACACAGCTGTTTAAATTCTGCGAAGGAGACTTAAAACTGATTAAAAGAATAAAGCTGTAATCAATAACACAAAAATATTTTAAGTCATAGGGACAGAGAAATGTTTACCTGCCGTTAACTTAAATAATGAGGCCATCTAATCTACAAACAACTAAAACATACTGTTTCATTTTTTCTCATTTTGTAAAATAATATAGGTAGTGATGCAATATGTGTGTTGGTCTTTGCAACCTGATCTTGCAAATCTAAGTCAATGACTTTTTTCTTGTTGTTTCAAGTCAAAGAATTGTGTCAAAAACATATACCTATTGGAAAGTACTTTTTCAAATTTCTCCATGCATACATTAAATATACTGTCCAGATATTTTTTAAAAAAAATGATACTTCTGCCTTTATTGACCATAAAATAGGGTGTATTGTAAAGCATTTTCACGTACATGCTTGATGTTTCCTAAATACAATGAATGGTATTTCCTGAAATACGGTGCTGGAGCACCTTTCCTGTGAAGACAGCCTGATAGAGTTGGGGCTGTTCAGCCTGGAGAAGAGGAGGTTCCAGGGAGACCTTATAAAGGTCTTCCAGTACCTCAAGGGGGCCTACAAGGGATCCTACAAGAAAGATGGGGAGAGGCTGTTCAGTAGGGCCTGTTGTGATAAGACGAGGGGTAATGGTTTCAAAATAGAGGGAGGTAGATTCAGATTAGATATTAGGATGAAATTTTTTATGATGAGGGTGGTAGAGCACTGGAACAGGTTGCCCAGAGAGGTGGTGGATGCCCCATCCCTGGAAACATTCAAGGCCAGGTTGGATGAGGCACTGAGCAACCTGATCTGGTTGGGGATGTCCCTGCTGCTTGCACAGGGGTTGGACTAGATGACCCTTGAAGGTCCCTTCCAACGCTAACCATTCTAGGATTCTATGATTTTATGAATCTATGATATGACAAGCTGAATTTAATTATAAAGCTCTGGTTTCCACACCATTCTGATGTTCATGCTGTACTGAAACTAAAGAAATAGATTCAGGATTTAGAGCCAAGATGTAGCAAAGTTATGTCAGCATTCAGGTACTGGATTATTGTGGCTCCATGAACACTGTTTAGTCCCACAAAGCTCACTAGTCTTTTTTTTCCTTCCTTCCGTTTGCAATTAGAAGAATGGAATTTTTTTTTCCAACAAAGCTGCAAAGCCTATAATGTCTGCTGCTTACACTACAATACATAGATTCTGAAGGCTTAATCCAAGCATTGATTACTAGATCACAATAGCCTTACAGGAAAGCAATCTTAACAATCAAATCTTGGAGAAGAGAAACATCAAAAAGCATGAGAAAGACTCTTCAGGGAGAATAGAGTGCAACCAACTCAGTAAAGTTAGGGGAGGAAATAAAATTACTCAGATGAAATTTTCAAATAAAAAAGCAGGGTTTTTTTTAAATAGAATTTGCTAAGATTATAGTGACACCAAAAACCCAATTTCAGGGAAAGAAGGCATTAGCTGAAAATATCTTTTAATTTCTTTAAAGGCCTTATTTATTTTAATATCTTTATTTTCTTTAATTCCAGCTGAAGATTTTTTTGAGCAGCTTCGCATGACTTAGTTTTCATAAAAGACTCAAATTTTAATTTTAAGCTGTCATTCAATATACTAAGAAAATTCTTTGCTGGCAGACCATAGACTGGTATCAGTGTGATATGCCTTGTGTCAGCAAGACCCTTGGTAGCAGCAAAGTGCATCCAGATAGAAAGAGAAGTCTGTGCGCCTCAAGTTATTTCAGATTAAGCAGAGATTAGACCTGGTGTAGCATCTCTCAACTGTGAAATTAACCTTTTGTCTCGGGAAAACCAGCCATAATATTAGATTTTTCAACTGAAAAAACAGTTAAAAATTTAGAAAAGTGTATACTGAAGATGCATAAAATACAGATCCTTCCTTATTATTAAAAGATAAACCATGTGAATTAATTTGTGTAGAAAACCACTGAGAAACAATGACTTACTTTAGTTAATATTATAAGCACCTATAATTATGAAAATTAATTTCAGATGTTCAGGGAAATAGGAACTGCTCTTCCTGGTGTCAAACAAACAAATAAAAAAACCTCTTCAAGTCCTGGAAGGTGAGAGAGGTAAACAAACAATTGTTCATCATGACATATATTTCTATTTGCATTTGTGCATCATGCTGGGGTTTTGATGCTAGTTGGCCTGAAAATAAAAAATTTCTACCCTTATATTATTACAAAGCATGTAAATGTGCGAACATCACTGTATTAAGTAAAACATACTAATTCTGTATACGTACCGTGGTGCAGAGGAGTTAATAGACCTGCTTTTACACACATTTCTGCTATTTTTTTCCTGTATTGTATTATGATATGTAAAAAAAAAATAAAAAAAAAATTCCCCTCACTTGTTAACAATTGAAGAAATTATATATATTTACTGTCTAAATAACACTGGAATGATTACATGAATCACAATATTATTTATTATTATTATTTTTTATCTGCTTTAATATAGCAAATAGTTTTGAATTTAAAAGTCTCCAGTCAAATTAATCAGAGAAGTTGCATGGCTTTGCATGGTTTTGCGTTGCATCATATTGTATCAGCCTGATAAAATGTATCGATGCAGAACAGACTAGAGATGTGAAGAAACCTTTCTTGTGTGCCCAGCAGGCTGAATTCAATGTAAACTTTTCAAAGCACAGTGGATAAAACTGGAGAAAATGTCAAATTCTCTGCTACGTTTGTGAACTAAAAAAGATCATGGATGGCTGACCACAAATCACTTTTCTGGTGAATCATAAGTTATAAACTATTTGCAATACATATCAAACTAGGCTCTGTAAATAAACTGATTTAAATATACACAGAAATGCTCTTGGAAGGCAAAAATTACCTTTTCTTGTGCTGTTTTCTTTTTGTCTTAACACACAAATAGTATCGATATCTCTTAAAAAATCCTACACATTTTGACATCATTGTTCATAAATGACACATTTGGTAAATAATTTTGGCATAGTATCAAATTCTATTTAGAAAAAGGGCTTCATATTAGCAGTAAGAGGTGTAGAGGAGGATGGTCAAAGGGATTCATAATGTACAGTGATACCACAGAAGGTACATAGCTATTTATAAAAAGACCAGAGCTGATCTGTAAAGGTAGGTAATATTCTAGGACTAACAAAATCACTCAGCCATTTTAGAAACAGTAAAGCTAGTTTCTTAGCCACCTTTAAATATGTACCCTGTGCATTCTGTTTGTTTTTCCCTTTTTGAAAGGAGAAGAGTTAGTATTTATAAACCATACCTATTGCACATAGAAGCATATTAACTTCCACTTAATTCTGTGTTTTTAAAAGGCAAACTACATACTTGTGTTGCATCTCAAATCTCACTCATCTCTCTGCCTGAATCATCTACTGAGGATCAGGACATGTATCTGCCAGAATGGGCTAGTGATATAAAAAAGAGGAGTCTTATTTCTTTCTTGCAAAACTCAGGCAAAGTCTTCTTTCCCATGTTGGCTGTATATTAAAAGTAGCTGCTGAATTAATAGAATTCTTAAAATAAACAAAGTGCTAATTAGTATGCTAATTATAAACATATGGTAGGTTGTCCTTGATATGTGACAAAAATTAAAATAATTTAATAAACATAAATCAGTAATTACAGAAACTGATGAAAGAAGGAGTGCAAACTTATTTGCTTGATTAACATTCTATAATGAAAATTTATCATCGGTTATATCATAAAATGTAGTTAAAATGCAGAAAATTAGTTTTATGTTCATTATCTTCAATGTTCATTCTGCAGTGGGTGTACCTTGTTACTATATAGGAACTTTAAAAAAAAATCAAAGGAATAATTGTTATTAAAGATAACATTTCATTGACAGAGGTATCAAGATAATCTATTTCTACTGTGTTGTTAAAACATATACAAGCTATGGTATTTGGATGACAACATATTAGCTTATATTAACAAAATAGCTTTCATTACAAGAAAACAACATGTGCCGGCAATGCGCTCTTGCAGCCCAGAAGGCCAGCTGCATCCTGGGCTGCATCAAGAGGAGTGTGGCCAGCAGGTTGAGGGAGGTGATTCTCCCCGTCTACTCTGCCCTGGTGAGACCCCACCTGGAGTACTGTGCCCAGTTCTGGAGTCCCCAACATAAGAAGGATGTGGACCAGTTGGAGAGGGTCCAGAGGAGGGCCACAAAGATGACCACAGGGCTGAAGCATCTCTCCTACGAGGCCAGGCTGAGAGAGTTGGGGCTGTTCAGCCTGGAGAAGAGGAGGCTCCGGGGAGACCTGATAGCGGTTTTCCAGTACCTCAAGGGGGCCTACAGGAAAGGTGGGGACAGGCTGTTCAGTAGGGCCTGTCGTGATAGGACGAGGGGTAATGGTTTTTAAAGAGAGGGAGGTAGATTTAGATTGGATATTGGGAAAAAATTTTTTACAATGCGAGTTGTAGAACACTGGAACAGGTTGCCCAGAGAGGTGGTGGATGCCCCATCCCTGGAAACGTTCAAGGCCAGGCTGGATGAGGCTCTGAGCAACCTGATCTAGTCAGGGATGTCCCTGCTTCTTGCAGGGGTGTTGGACTAGATGACCTTTGAAGGTCCCTTCCAACTCTAACCATTCTATGATTCTATGATTCTAAAACTGAACTATATATGTGCAGAAACATTCTATTGATGGATGAAATAGTAGCATGGTCACAGCACAAAGAGCAAGTGCACACAGAACAAAAGACAATTCAGTTAGCCATTCTCAGAACCGATTTGGTCAATGATATTGTGCCGAACACTTGCATATATTCTGAGCTAAAGTTACAGTCAAACTCCTAATGTTCTTCAGTACCAACTGCATTGAAGTAGCTTCATGCTAATGTCAAACTAACATTGTATACACTAAATAGATTTCTGGAAACCCAATTACATTCTACAAAATAATACATCTTTTCCAAAAGAGGAAGAGATAAAAAGATTAAAGCATTTTTAAAGCAACAATTCTTCTGGTAGAAGAATAGCAGATAGCTCTCAAGGGAAATAAACACACTAGAATTAGGCCTACATGCCCCGATTACTACTGCAGGTGAAAAGAGTCATAGAATAGTTTGAGTTGACCTTTAAAGGTCACCTAGTCCAGCCCCCCTAAAAGAAGCAGGGACATCTCCAACTAGATCAGGCTGCTCAGAGACCCAGCCAACACAACCTCGAATGTTTCCAGGGATGGTGCATCCACCACCTCTCTGGGAAACCCGTTCCAGTGTTTCACCAACCCCATCGTAAAAAAATTCTTCCTTATGTCTAGTCTAAATCTACCCTCTTTCATTTCAAAACCATTACCCCTTGTCCTATCACAACAGGCCCTGCTAAAAAAGTTTCTTGCCATCTTTCAACTTCTGTTGCAGTTGAAAGGCTGCAACAAGGTTGCCCCTGAGCCTTCTCTTCTCCAGGCTGAACAGCCCCAACTCTCAGCTTGTTTTCAAAGGAGAGATGTTCCAGCCCTCTGATCATCTTCGTGGCCCTCCTCTGGACCCTCTCCAACTGGTCCATGTCCTTCTTATGTTGGGGGCTCCAGAGCTGGATGCAGTACTCCAGGTGGGATCTCACAAGGGCAGAGGGGGAGAATCACCTCCCTTTACCTGCTGGTGACGCCTCTTTTGATGCATCCCAGGATACCGCTGGCCTTCTGGGTCGTGAGCATACATTGTGGGCTCATGCCCAGCTTTTCATCCAGCAGTACTGCTAAGTCCTTCTCCTCAGGGCTGCTCTCAATCCCTTCATCCCTCAGCCTCTGTTGATACTGGGAGTTGCCCCAACCCAGGTGCAGGATCTTGCACTTGGCCTTGTTGAACCTCATGAGGTTCACATGGGCCCACTTCTCAAGCTTGTCCAGGTCCCTCTGGATGGCATCCATTCCTCATGCCTGTCAATCGTACCACACAGCTTGGTGTTGTCTGCAAAGTGAAGGTACACTTGATCCCATTGCTTTTGTCATTGATAAAGATATTAAACAGTCCCAATACGGACCTCTGATGAATACCAATTGTCACCAATCTCCATCAGGACGTTGAGCCGTTGACCACTACCCTCTGGATGCAAACATTCAACCAATTCCTCATCCAACGAACTGTCCACCCATCAAATCCTTATCTCTTCAATTTAGAGAAAAGGATGTTACAGGGGACCATGTCAAAGGCCTTGCAGAAGTCTAAGTAGAAGACATCCATAGCTCTTCCCTTGTCCACCTATGTAGTCACTCCATCATAGAAGACCTCTACACTGGTCAGGCAGGACTTGCCTTTGGTGAAGCCATGTTGGCTGCGAAGTAGTTTTAATTTTTATCTTATTTTTAAATTCAAGGATTCTCATTTCATTGAATCATTGTTTTTTAGTAGGACTGTAAA
Source organism: Tetrax tetrax (assembly GCA_009806455.1). Classification (NCBI taxonomy): domain Eukaryota; kingdom Metazoa; phylum Chordata; class Aves; order Otidiformes; family Otididae; genus Tetrax; species Tetrax tetrax. Next base: position 295,901 of record WHYT01017069.1, on the reverse strand, counting down.
GTTTTCTATTGTCTTTTTCTTTTCAATGTAAGATCTTGTTCAAGATGAATTTAATGGGCCCAAAAGAAGAGTAGGCAAAGGCCAAATACATTCTTTCCTTCATTTTACTAAAGCAGAGCAGGGCCTGTTTTCCAAATTTTCCTTTTTTTTTAAACGGAAAAATCAAGAAAATCTTCATGCTGATTTTAAGAATCAATTCTTCCATGGGCTGTTACCCTTCTGTACTTACACTACTTTCATTAGGAAAATTGCCCTGGTCACAGTTCTGAGCTGAATAGAAAAAAGGAAAAAAAAAAAAAATCAACAGAACATTCGTAGAAGCTTACTCTGGATAAATTTCTCAGGCAGCTCACTCTTACAGAAATACAACAGCTTCTTCAATATGATGACTTCATACTTTGTTCTTTGATGTCAAACCAAATACATGTTAAATTTATAAGCAGTTTCATAGCACATGACAGAAAAAAAAGTTCTACAAATTCTATATGGCTCTGCACTGTTGCTGGTTTTATAATGTTTTAATCATTAAAACACTTAATGCATAGTTTAAGTAGTAGAAGAAGTATATTCTTTTGTATTTAAATATGCACCATTATGACTAAAAGAGCTTATATACTGAAAAGTGTATAAGTCAATTTATGTAGTCAAATCCAGGCAAAAACTCTCTTCAGCTAAATTGGAGGAGCTATGAATGCTATGTAACTGATGGTGAGACAAAAGTAGATTACTGCTATTTGTGTATATTTTGCATTAAAATTTAAATGCTCACATTCAGCCTAGAATTACTTTCCCATGTATAGAGAGCATAAGACGTACTTTCTTCCAGCCTACCAAAAAAGAAATGAAATAATATAAGACAGTTCATAAGGTGCTGTAGATGAATATACTTATCTCATATAGCTCATAAGCTAATCATATTCAGGGTATATATTTATTTTGAAATTATCTGAGGACACTCCAGATTTTAGTAGAGAAAGAAGGGGGAAAGATCTCCAAGAGGCAGTATTTGAGTATATTGAATTATCACTGGAAATTCTAAGGGACAGTACTTAATGGATATTCCATTATCTTCTCCCTCATGTGAGCTCCTAAAACTCCAGGCATCCTCACAATTACAGAAAAGTATTCTAGTTCCTGAA
>WHYT01017069.1:260634-294742 GCA_009806455.1 Tetrax tetrax | reverse complement strand
TGGATGGGGCTCTGAGCAACCTGATCTAGTCAGGGAGGTCCCTGCTTCTTGCAGGGGGGTTGGACTAGATGACCTTTGAAGGTCCCTTCCAACTCTAACCATTCTATGATTCTATGATTCTATACTTATCTCATATAGCTCATAAGCTAATCATATTCAGGGTATATATTTATTTTGAAATTATCTGAGGACACTCCAGATTTTAGTAGAGAAAGAAGGGGGAAAGATCTCCAAGAGGCAGTATTTGAGTGTATTGAATTATCACTGGAAATTCTAAGGGACAGTACTTAATGGATATTCCATTATCTTCTCCCTCATGTGAGCTCCTAAAACTCCAGGCATCCTCACAATTACAGAAAAGTATTCTAGTTCCTGAAAATATAGTGTAATTTTTTTTTTTCCCAGAAAAACAGTACAGATGGATTTTAGCTGCAGAATTCCCATTTACATTAATGGGAGTAATTTGCCTAAAACCCCTATTCATTTTTTTTTTTTATTTCAAAGATGGTTTTTAAGTGTAATTTTCTAAAGTGTAATTTTCTAAAAACCACATAATGTGTATTGCATTTTATTATTCAGTCTGTCTGAGGCTCATTCACATCTTATCTTTCCTCTGCAAATTTTTGTCTAGATAAAAGAAAATCTGCAGGAAGAATGACAATTAGAGAGTACAGACACGGGAGCATCAACATCAATTACCTTCTTACAATCCAGGAATGCAAGTAATATTTAGTTTGTGTTAGGACAAAATTATGGGTAGAATTGTAGTATATCTACCAGTATTGATTAAAAACAATATGCTGAGAAATTTCTAGGAATAATGTTTTGTTTCTACCATTCATCTTACAAAGGCAGATAAAGTAGTGTTGCAAAGGAAAAGACAGGCTCATGTTATTAATATTAATCAGTCGCATCTGCCCTTTTGTAAAGTGTTCAACTATATATTTGAGGAATATGTTCATTTTAACCAGAGTTTTGATGAAAGGTTATACTGTACTACTCACCATGTGACATTTAGGAAACTAGAAAGTAAAATTATTGGATTTTTTTTTCTATAAATCTTAGGATAGTCAAGATTAGCTCAGTATTTGATTGCTGAATTTCAATTAATTTTTCAGAATGAATCATGAACAAAAGGTACATACACTACAGATATAACAACAATAGTTTATAGCCTCGCTACTGTGAAGTAAGTAATGTGTTGCAAAGCTTTTAGTTATTTTCTCTTGGAGTTCATGTTGGAAGCAAGTACCTTTAAAAAAAATAAAAAAGGTATGCAGAGAGCTGAAATAACAATTCAGTAAACAACTGAAGTCCTAGTCTAATTGTTAATACTTTTAATATTTTCATCATATTTTGTTCTTTATATATATAAAGAAAAAGACATCTATTTTTCTACCCTAAAGATTTAATAATCTTTGTATATTGATTTTTGCATATTATTTTTCACATTATAAGCACAGTGTATGCTACAGGATATGACTTTCATTTTAACAAACCAAGATAATAAAGGTTAATTAAAATAATAAAAGTCTCCATCTTTAAGGTAATGGAAATAGGTATTAAATCCTTGGGAAAATTACTGAGAAAAAGAAGCAGTGGAAAATAATAAAATAAAATGCTTGGTAGGTAGAAAAAAATTACTAGAGATTTAATAATATACAGAGTAGTCTTGAGGATCTGAAAAATAAGAGACAGCAAAGAAGGCATGGAAAAGAGCCGGATCTCATAAAATTATGTAGCAACACCCATTTTAAGTATCTGGCCTCTTTCATGATCTTAGAAATCCAGACTGCATAAATTTGAGCAGGAGCAAAGCATCCCAAGTAATATCAAAAACAAGTCTCTTACAGCTTTGTTTTGCTACTAATGTGATTGCAATTTGTGATGATGACTTGTCACTGTAACAGAATATGAAAAAACATACTAATTAAGAATCTGAAATGATAGCCAATATAGATTGTATTTGCATCAACTCCTGAACACCAGAAAGGCCCAAAATCTATTGTCTTATCTATTCAGAGGCTAACTGCAAATCCTCTTCCTAGAAAGCAATGTGAGAAGGCCAAGCCAAGTACTGTAGAAGATAATGACACTGTCTCCATATACCACTACTTTATATTTTATTCTTTGTTGCCAAGCAAATACATTAAATTAAAAAGGCAATGTTAATTAAAAAGTAGATAATACATGTGGATTTTGTCATCCCTTCAAATAATTGGATGAGATTAATCTTTTCCACAATTGTGATTTTTCAGTAACAGGAATACCAAAGATAGTGACAGCAAGAGGTTCAGTCCAATAGTAAAGATGCACCTTTCCTTCCTCACTAGCCCCATAGACTTGACTAAAAGTTTATAGCTAGGTGTTGCTAATGAGTTTGCAATGGAAACATCAGCAGGCAGCTTGAAAGAACTTAATTGACATCCCTTTTTCCCCCCACTGTAAATGAACATTTGGAAGAAGGATAATAGAAGACATTTTAGACAGATTTTACAGTCAACTTTCCTAAGACTTTTTGAAAAAATGCTTTGAGCATGTAGTAAGAGATAGCAAAAATAACATATTTAATTGATATCAGCTTATTAATATACAATGATTCTAATGGGACTCTAAAAAAAAAAAATTAGTCATGCTTTTTGAATGCTGTTGCCCACAGGACATAGCAGATTAGAATCCAGAACGCAGAACGTATTCTGCCTGAGAAAAGCAAAATTAAATTTTAAAAGTTTCATAAGACTTCTTGACTACAGTTAGACAAATGATTAAAGGGCGGGGGGCGGGGGGAGGGGAGGAAGCGAATCTTGTTCCTTAAATTAAGTCCTGGAATTTGCATAGGACATAGATACTGTGTTCAGGGAGCCTCAGAAGGAAGAAAATTTTCTTGTTACCTTAGAGCTTAGAGCAGCATTGACATGCTCAGGAAAAGCTCTGTTCTTAGTCCTCAGAATTTCACTGCTGTATCTCATGGCAATGGATTTTTTTCACCCCCTCTTTCTCTAGGACAGAGGATTTTAGAGGATCAAATTTTATGACTTCTCAGATCCTGCAGGCAAACAGCCTTCCCAGATAAACACTGCGAACTGCAAATCTCAGGTTGTTTGGAGACCAGACCACACAAGGAAAGCTCAGGCTATTTTTGAATCCTGAAGTACTAGTTTCTGTGCATTTCTTTCTTGGCTCTGATACCCTAAACAGAGATAAAAATCATTGAACACAGCCTGTGTGTATTTTACAGGTGTTTCATTATAACACAGAATGTGCTATTAGTTGAGGGAAAACGTTTTATAACCTTTAGGCAAAACCTAAATGCAGAATATGTATCCTAAGCTTTGTGCTTATACATTCAAACTTATCTTTAATAAATTGTGATAGCATGCTTGTGCCACTCCTACTATATGCTTTTCTCTTTCTTTGTTTCATTCAAAGTCATTGTTGCATAAACATCTCTAATTTGGACCAAATTCTAATCTAACCTAAACACCACTAAACCAACGTAATCCTGATGCCTAAATTAATGAGAATCAGAGTTGAACTGCCTAACTAAAGAGCAAAGGAGGGAGAGAGAAAAAGAGAGAGAGACAGGTTTTTCACAGAAAGTTAAATAAATATTTTAGTCTGAAGGAATAACACAGACAACAGAGACTACTGCACATCTGACTCAGATCCCATTAGTCCTTTGGTAAAACAAGAAAAAATAAGGGCAAGGCTGGAAATAGTTTGAATCAATATGGTAAAATCAGTTGTTAGAAGTGCATGAAAGCTGTTAAAAACAAAGCATGTTCCCTTTGCTGTTCCCTCCATACCCACCTTCTCAGCTGGACTGAGAAGACTGAGAAGAATTCTTTCCTGACTGAAGCTCCTGCCCAGGAACAGGCTGAGGCCAAGGCCCACAAGCAAGTCAAGGCTGAGGCTTGGGCCCAGGCCAAATTCCAAATTTCCTCAATTCTTTTCTCTGTCCTTTATGCACGTTTCCCTGACTGTTGCTCCTCCTACCCCTACCGACTCTGCCAAGCCAGTGCTTCCTCCTAGTTAGACATTACAGCTCTGACTATAATGAATGCAATGGTCTTAACTCCATCAGATCAGAACAGGGCCTAACAAAAAGGTATCCACGTGACAATGACTAAATTAGCAATTGTCACTGATTATCCCTTGAGACTAAAAAAAACCAACTTCCTACCCATAATGATATTTTTCACAATAAGGCTCCATTGTTAATATTATTCCCTGCTACACCATGTGAATCATCTGGCTTGCAGAGGAGGGTTGTGCACACGTCTTAGATAGGCAGAGTTGGCATGCTCTGGAATATACATATGAATGTAAAGGTTATATTCCATATTTCTTAGCATCTGACAGAGAATCAGAAACTAGCAGTCAGCATTCTGTTGGCTGCCACCTGCCTGTTTATACCTGGAAATCTCAGAGCATACACTTTTTCACTGAAAACATCTCTGTCTGCCAGAGCCATGCAAATCATAGAATCACAGAATGGTTAGGGTTGGAAGGGACCCTTCAAAGGTCATCTAGTCCAACCCCACTGCAAGGAGGAAGTGCATCCCCAACTAGATCAGGTTGCTCAGAGCCTCATCCAGCCTGGCCTTGAACGTTTCCAGGGATGGGGCATCCACCACCTCTCTGGGCAACCTGGGCCAGTGTTCTACAACTTGCATTGTAAAAAATTTTTTCCCAATATCCAATCTAAATCTACCTCCCTCTCTTTTGAAACCATTACCCCTCGTCCTATCACAACAGGCCCTACTGAACAGCCTCTCCCCATCTTTCTTGTAGGCACCCTTGAGGTACTGGAAGACCGCTATTAGGTCTCCCCAGAGCCTTCTCTTCTCCAGGCTGAACAGCCCCAACTCTCTCAGCCTGTCCTCATAGGAGAGGTGCTCCAGCCCTCTGATCATCTTTGTGGCCCTCCTCTGGACCCTCTCCAACTGGTCCATGTCCTTCTTATGTTGGGGGCTCCAGAACTGGACACAGTACTCCAGGTGGGGGACACAATACTCCAGGTGGGAGTTCAAAAGGTTTTGAACAACCTGTCAACCAAATTTGTGCTACAAACATTTGTTATTAAAGCATGAAAAGGTCTCAATTTAGTTCATCACACATTTTACTATCAACCTATTAAAGCAGTGGATTAAGGCATATCGTCTCTTTTTCACTATCATGACATTTAGATTTTTAAAGAACATTTTGTAAATCTTTTTTAAAAGAGTATGTTAAAACTTTTTTTTAAATCTTTGGTAAAAGATTTTCTACAAAGTTTTTCTAAAACGTTTTTTCTAAAAATCTCATTTTAGTCATTTTTAAGTTCCATCAGTAAAATCCCACAACTATTAGGTTGACTACATAAATTGTGAAAAACACATAAATTAATTCTATTTTATTACATGTAATTATTAATTACGTATTATAATGAATCACAGAACGCTTGAGTTTGGAAGGGGCCTGTGGAGGTCACCTTATCCAATCTCCCTGCTCAAGCATGACCACCTGGGCAGGTTGCCCAGGATCATGTCCAGACAGCTTTTGAATATATCCAAGGATGAAGACTCCACAAGCTCTCTGGGAAATCTGTTCCAGTGCTCGGCCACCCTCACAGTAAAAAAAGCACTTTCTTACACATAAATTTTTTCCCTATTTGTAAAGTTTTTTTCCTTATGCATGTTTTGCTTATGTGTCCAGTCTATCCTGCATTGAGACTAAATGCCTACTTGTAATTTCTGTGCATGAGGAGCTGAATTTGTTCATAATCCTTTTCAAAACAACAAAAGCTTTATGATATGAATGCCTTTTCTCAACATGAACGCAATTATTTTTTCAAGATAATACCTAAGTACCAACAGGATTGTTTTTCCCTGCAGTCTGACATTTGGAGTTGCGCTAGTTGGACTACCATCTGTCCAAGTCAGACAAATTCCCCTTTACTAGACCAAGAGTGATTACTCTTTTTGTTTTAAATTTTTGCACTCATAAGCTTGCATACATACATATTGCTTGATCAAAGCAAATACGACTCTGCTGATATTCATTATCATCTTCTGTTTGTAATAAGTATTCTACTTGCATAACTTAATCTAAGCATTTGATATCATAACTGTTAGATTGAAGCAGAAAGTCTCCTTTACCATTTTATTAGCATGTTTCTAAAGTGTGTATCTGTGCCAGAACTGCTTTTAAAAATTTACTTTAGAAAAGTTTTGCATTCCTAGTTTTATTATACTAATACATTTCTGTAATATCAAACGCTGAACTGTACTAAACCATTATTTTTTTTTCATCTAGATATGTTGCCTAGGAAAAAATCCACAGTATATTTTCTTTACTTTTCAGAACAAATGTTTATGTCATGTTCTCATTATTATTTTTCCTTTTTCTTTATAATTTTCTAGCATTCATTTTCTTTACCTGTAAGTTTTATCTTCTTTTAAAAATACGAAATCTATTTACAGGATTTTGCTTCTGTTCTGTAAGTATGCATATTTTTATATATGTTTTTCAAAAATATATAAGGAATGAAAACTAGAGGAAAAGTCTCTCTATCTTTCATGTTTATATACTTATGTATGTGGACACAGGCATGTTTATGTGTGTGAGATCCCCCTAATATTAAACTTGAAATGTTTATGACAGCCTATTCCAAGTATCATACAAAAGTTATCAGAGGATTAGAAGTATTATTAAGGAACAACAACATATTAGCTTGACATACAATCTGTTATTATTGTCAGAGACTATCTAAATTTCAGAAATGGTGTTCACTATACCTTACGTCCTGCCCTTCATTCTTTTCACATTCTTCATTAATTTGTTTGGTTTTTTTTTTTTTTTTTTTACATGGGATTTCTCTTTCACATCGTTCATTCCATGCATACACTACTAGTCTGTCATTCCTTCTAGATTTCAAAGTATTTTTCTTGTGCTATTTGTTGTATTTTTATTTAATGCTGACAAATGAAAGTAAATTTATGGGACAGTTTCTGATTTTGCAAAATAATCAGTATGATCATCTGCATGCTTATACAACTATTTGACTAAGGCCTGATGCATTCTTTATTCTGATTGAGTAGCATTCCCTAGAGGATGCACAATTTTATAACTAAATATAAATTTTAATATTTTATTTTTCATTTGTTAGAAACTTTCTATATTTGACATACATAGTCTACAATGATCAGCTAATAAGCAAATATTTTGCTCCTTTGAGCAGAACTCAGTTATCAGTTCCTCCTCCTCGTATGCTCAGATAGAATCACATCATACTGGATCATTTTTATCAAACTGAGGAACAAGAGGAAATAGCTTTCTTATTTTTTTTTAAAAAAAAAGTATTGAGAAATTAAACTAGCTAGATCTTGAAACATTAATAGAAACTAACATTTAGAGTTTCTGGCTATAATTAAGACTTTCAGCACTCAGATTCAGAAGGAGGAGGAAAAGAAGTTCTTTTTATCATCTTTGTTGGCCTGATTGTAGGCCTTGGGGCTCCTCAGGTGTTGATCCTGTGACTACCATGCCAAGAAGAAAGTAAGAAGTTGATCAGATCTGTGCTAGCTTCAGACAGCCCATGGATATATCACAGTCTGTTTCTTCTTTTACAGAACCACAGCAGCAGTATCCCTTCTAGCTACCAGAAGAGCTTGAAGCTGGGAAAACCAGTATATCTCAGGAAATGTTTGCATTATGCCACAGTTCAAAACTCCCAAATTCATCAAGCACTGTGAACATCTACTGCAGGCAGGCAAGTTTTTATTGGTCAGTTAACTTCAAAGCTGTGCTGTTTTGACAGGCAGTTCCCCTGCTTGCTGCTTGGTCTGAAATCCAGTGAGTACTGGGACAAGTCATTGCCTTAAGTAGATGCTGACAGTTGGTTTAAGAGACAACCTGTCCTGGCTTACTCTTTGAGTTTCTATTAATATACATAATCTCTAGTTTGTGAAACTAGAACAGAGATTAGCTCACTATCTTCGAAAGATTTCTGGGCTTTCAAATCAAAGCAGCTCATGTTTATTTGCCAAATCAAGTCTATACTTTCGCAGATGTTGCTACTTAAACAGTTAATTTCTGAACATTACTCCAATAAAAACAAACAAGACAAGGCTGGTGTGTAATTTATCCTTTGATCATGGAAGAAAAGCCAGAAGTGTTAGAGAATAATCTGTACCTTGTGGCGTAGTCTTACTAGGGTCTGATAGGGCCTAAAGTCGTATCCTTCCTTGGCTGGCCACCCGTCTGCTCCCACCACAATGCATCCAAGAAGTAAAACAGCTGACCACCACATAAACATCTTTACCGGTCTGTTCCTGTCAAAATAAAATGTAAAAGTTCAGTGACAGACTGCTATATTACTTTGGCAAAAGTCATATAATAAAAGTTCACAATACTGATATTCCATTTGTGGACTTGAATAAATATAATAGAAATAAGGTAACACATCTGGCATAATAAAAATAAAAAGAAACAGAGGGTAGCAGTATTTGGAATCACAATATCAATTCTTCTGTGCTGGACTGAACATTTTCTTATCACTATTCAACACTCATACAAGAGGTTCGCTGAGGAAACAACCAGGAAAAGCCTCAGAAAACACAGGACATAACAGAAAAGCAGTGGTGAAACATTCCACATGGTTTTTCTCAAATGAAGGAAAAAAATATTATCATCAATGATATATTCACAAACTTTTTCTTTTAAATACAGTCTCTAGTGATGCGCTGTTCACAATCTGAAGGATATCAGTGTAAAATATCTTGCATACATCTATTATCTTTATTTTACCAGCACTGAAGTCTAAAATGTAAGCAAAGCACTGTATTTTCTGCCAATATTCTGGAGGAATTTTTAAATTGTATTATTGAAAATACGTACAGTTTATAAGCTTTATTGCATATGTCAGCATTGTAAGAATATTTCCAATCTATTAAGTAAGCTCCCCAAATTTTTCCCCAGAATTCATTGCAATCAAGTGCAAAATTCAGGGTAGATTATTTGAAAAAAAACTTTTCTTTGATTGGTTTGGGCTTTTGGTTGTTTCTGCTTCAGAATCCCACAAGTCATGTTGCAGATGATCTAAATTGGCAAAGCACTACCATGGCAATGTACCAGCACTCTATCACTTGTTACAAACAAATCCGAAAAAGCAAATGAGAACTTTAACAACCGTTAGGTCACAGGACACTTCAGGAAACTACGTACTTTTGTATTAGGAATAATGACATTTAGTGAATGTTGTTTGTCTTCAGAAATAGTTGTTTCAAGCTCTGTTATTGGTCCGGTTTTGTAAATATGTATTGCTTTGTACTTATCTAACAAGTGCAAGATGATTAGCAAGAAAAATATTGTCATCCCAGAGGGGACTTTGCAATAATTCTTAACAGATATTTCATAACATTACAACATAGTGCCTTTTACTGTGAATACAGAAGGGGTTCAATAACTATTCTTATTTGCATAAACAATGACACCTAGTTGATATTTGTGTAAGAACACTAAAAATCACAGATTTCAAACAAAGCTATGAAACTTTATTATGATGCACTGAAAACTGAAATAAATACTATATCCACCCATTTTTTCTTCTTCTGCAAAGCTTAAAATTGCAGACTGCTTACACATATTTCACCTTAATAAATTGAAATGTTATATAAAAAAATGAGAAAAATCATAAGGCCACTCTAGTTGATGCAACCTTCTGTTTCATGAAAATAAAAATTAGCAGAAGGATACTCACCTATTTGCAATTTTAATATAAAACAGAATGTTAAGTTAACGATTTCAGACTTTATATTTCAAAGGTACATTTTAACAATAAATACTAATACCTGTCTCGTAGATGGCCTACAATATGGTATGCATACAATTATGCACAGTTATAGATCTTGTCCACTTCATCTGCACTCTGTCCATAAGTTTTTCGTCCTGTAGTGCTCATAACAACCCAGTTTGTGCTGATTGCTATGTTCTGGTATATTTTAAACCAGGTTATAAAAAAAGTTACTTTCTATTCAAATGAACACAAAATTTTATTTTTCCAGACAAAATTGAACTGGTTTGATGAGCTAGTCCTACATTATTCAGCTACTGTGATACGTTAAGGTGTGAGCCATTAGAACTAAAATTAGAGTATTAGATACTGATATTAGAAAGGGAGATACACAACAGTCTGGAAGAATGCACAGAACTGTTTCTAATGTTAAAGGCCTTAAGAAAGTTAGATTCTGAAATTTATGAGAAAATTCTTGCAGGAGATGCTGAAAAAAATCATAGAGAATTTGTGTCAGAGTTGGTTTTGACTGGGCAAAGGCATTTTAACTTCATAAAAATAAGATCAGAACACGGAAGGCCTGTAACAATCATACTCACAGATTTTACAGATACATGTGGCATGAGAGTTTCCTTGTATGGTTCTTAATGGACCTACAAATGTGCATTTTGTAAGTGGTTTCAGTACCTATTACAGATAATCAATATTTGTTATTGATATTTAGCCTCTGTGTTGAAATTGTCATGCTAAACAAACAACACAGCAAACTGATCCTCATCACTTCAAGACATGTGCAAATCATCCTGTTTAGTCTGTATTATTTAGTCCTGTAACACAGGACAGAGATTAACAACTTCTATGAAACTTCTGTGCAGGCTGACTTATGCATGACTGTTTTTTTGGTTTTTTTTTTCCCTTTCTACCTTGCTTCTAATGCATTTATTCTGCTAATGTAGAAATCTCTGATAAGAATAAAGATATACATGAATAAGTAAAAACCATCATAAGTGTGCCCTAAGAGTCCAGAGTGTGTAGAGAATATAAAAGTCTTGCCATTTTCTTTTTTTATAGGAAATCAGCTGAGCATAAAATGTGAACAAATTGCAGATCACTTATTACCCTGTGTCTTTTACAGTCATGCTCCTGGCAATACTGCTACACAAACTGTGGGTTTGACTCCTATATTCTTCATACAGCAGCAGTCCTCACAGTCACCTGGAGGCATAGACTGCATAGAATTAATTCCTGTGGAGATATCAAAGGTATTAAATGGACTCTAGCCTTACCTCTATTCACAGTCTCAGTAATGGGATCCTGCATGTCCGCTACCTTTCTTCAGGGACTAGTAAAACCACTTAACACTTGCTGTCTGTTTCATTCTCATTCCAGCTGACTTTTACCAGCCTGCCTAGCTTTCATACTTTTAACTCAAACTCAAGCTGGGGATAAAATACCATACTACTTTGACATCACCTACCTTTTGTTCCACCAAAAGTAATCTCATTCTGGGTCTCCTTATTAATCAAATTTAAGGCACAAATATAGGCTGGGCGGACAATGGATTGAGACCAACCCTGAGGAGAAGGACTTGGGAGCGATGGTGGACGAGAAGCTCAAGACAAGCAGGCAATGTGCCCTTGCAGCCCAGAAGGCCAACCGCATCCTGGGCTGCATCAAGACGAGTGTGGCCAGCAGGTCGAGGGAGGTGATTCTCCCCCTGTACTGTGCCCTAGTGAGACCCCACCTGGAGTACTGCGTCCAGTTCTGGAGTCCCCAGCATAAGAAGGATGTGGACCAGTTGGAGAGGGTCCAGAGGAGGGCCACAAAGATGGCCATAGGGCTGGAGCACCTCTCCTGTGAGGACAGGCTGAGAGAGTTGGGGCTGTTCAGCCTGGAGAAGAGGAGGCTCCAGGGAGACCTTATAGCGGTCTTCCAGTACCTCAAGGGTGCCTACAAGAAAGATGGGGAGAGGCTGTTCAGTAGGGCCTGTTGTGATAGGACTAGTGCTAATGGTTTCAAAATAGAGGGAGGTAGATTGAGATTAGATATTAGGATGAAATTTTTTATGATGAGGGTGGTAGAGCACTGGAACAGGTTGCCCAGAGAGGTGGTGGATGCCCCATCCCTGGAAGCATTCAAGGCCAGGTTAAATGGGGCTCTGGGCAACCTGATCTGGTTGGGGATGTCCCTGCTGCTTGCAGGGGGGTTGGACTAGATGACCTTTGAAGGTCCCTTCCAACCCAAACTATTCTATGATTCTATGATTTCTTTCTCAGTCATCATTGCTTATTCCAACAGTTCCCACTTCAAATATCTTTATTTAGTATTCCAGCTTTTCTAATACAGATAGTAGAGGTATCTCTCCTAGGAGATCTCTCAGAATATAATAAGCAGTGAATGATTTGAAAAACTACAACAAACTCTGTTACGAAGAGATATTTTACATAAATAACTTAAGGCTTGTTCTTTTATGCCTGTTCAGTAAGTGGGTATTAAAGTGATTATAGAAAGTGACACAGTGAAAAAGTTTTCTTGAGTTCCCCTCATACTTCCACCAAAACAGAACTGCTAATCAGATGTTCTGGTGGACCCTTATGGGTTTATTACAACAAATCTATCTCACTGACTTGAAACACCAGAAAAGATTCTTTCAGAACTCTGAAAATTCATGTGGCATTCAATGGAATTTTCCTTTGCTTCCTCTGTGTTAGTTCTCAATAGCACTGTTATTGGAACAATAAGTCCATTACAAGGAAATAAAAAAAGAAATAAGAAAAACCAGAATCTTGACTTTTATGTCAGATAAAACACCCCTTTAATTTGTGTTTCTTGAAAAAAAAGTTTTCGAAAATAGCTTATTGTTGACTTTCAAGGTCAGAATCAGATTAGCTTACCAGTTATGCATGCTAAAATGGGCTATGCACAGTTGAACTTTTGTCCCCTTTGTGCACTTGTGGAATATCCTCTCCGTACAATGAAAATGAGGTTGGAGAACACTCATTTCACAGAAGACAGTAAGGGGACCCACATTCCACCACCCTCCCATCTAAACTGCATGTATTTTAGCCTCATGTGGTGTAAAAGAATAGAGTCCTTATAGTTCTGAAAATTGTTTGACCCTGAAAGGCTTCTCCTTTGTATTTGTCCAAAAGAAGAGAAAATTATTACATGCTCAGTTTCTGACTTCATTGCCTGTTACTTGGATGAACATTTAAAATGTAAATTAAACAAGTCAGCTTTTTGGACAGATGTCACCTTAAATCCCAAAAGCGTGTAGGGTGTCTGCAATTATTATTTGCCTTTTCAGAAACAAAAAATCCTTTTTATTTTTTCAAAGTATCATAAACTTTCTATTTGATTTATTGCACAAGTGGGTATTTATTTAGAAACTACTATGAAAACCACAGTTTTCCTTAAAACAATGCTATTATTAAGTCCTTATTTTAAGATAAATTATGATCTGTCCTTAAAGACTTACATTTTTTAAAGAGTTGAATTAAAGAGAAGGAATGAAAATGAGTTTTCAAAGCTGCATTACAACTCCAGACTTTGTTGCTCCATATAGGCAAACAGAAAGAAATAAGGTATCAGCTCTATATATTCAGGATACCTACAATAACTTGCTTCTTATTTCTATTTGAAGGTACAACACAAAAAGTAAGTAAAGGATTTTCGTACATTTCTTTTGATGGTTATATTATCAAACAATCAGAAGTTATGTTTTTAAAGGATGCTTATACCATGCACTCTGAGGCAAAGTGACGTATTTCTGAACTCAAATTTGCATTACTGATCTAGGTCTTGTTAGCTCATTGATTACAATCTGACATAATTTGATGTTTCGGTGTTTGGATAAGGTTTTTCTGTATTTTTAACTTCATGAATCACATATGTGTATAGCAGTTGCTTTTAGGTTTTTTTTATTATGTGACTACTTTTATTTTCACTTTTTTGTTTGTTTGGTGTTTTTCTGCCAAAAACTTTTTCATAGATCATTAAATTTGAATATATGAATGACTACATGAATGACTACTTAGCATGCTTTTATTAAGTGCACAGGACTGGAGATAAGTGGGCTTAACAAATTTCACAGTCAAACAAATGGCAATGCAGTTTTGATTATAACATTTAGCTATGATTCATAGGAAAATGCTTAAAATCAAAGATTTTAAGCATTAATAATTCAGATTTTAATTGATATTTTGAAACATGAGAGTTCAGTAAATATAGCTTATTCTCCTGACTACATGCAACTTAATCTTTTGTATTTTTCTGCTATCACTGTTTAGAAAAGCGGGAAAAAAAGTTATACTTTAATGTCCCAGACAGTATATATATTTCTGAGAACTTTGGAAGGGGCAGGGGGGGAAGGTGTCTGCGCCTTAATCAAAGATGAATAATGCATTAATCTCACTTTCTGTCTCTCAGGGGACTTGCCACAGACTGAAACTGAGTATCTGAATTACGCAGCGGCACAGCCAAAGAAAAGGGAGGAGAGGCCAGTCACGAAAGAAACATTCGAAGAAATAAGCAAGTGTTATTCAATTATACTTGACAATTCTGGTGAAATGCCATTGAACATGTATTTTTCTTCCTGGGTTTATCACATCACCAAGGCATCACTCAGCAAGCAGTGTGATGAATTTCTTGGGCTGCAAAAGTTGTGAAATCAGATTGTCAGGCAAATATATTCCTGACCTTTATGATTTTTTTCAGTGTTGTATTTGTTCATGCAACATACTTAAGTACGTATAAGCACCACATATTATAATACAGCTCTTACATACTTGTATAGATTTCAAGATAAGATAAGATTAAAACTTAGACGTTGATTAATATCATTATGTACAGTCTGCCTTTTTCTAGAGATCTTGATTCATTATCATCCGACATTTTTTCATCTTCTGAAGTTGCAGAAGTAAGACGTAATTCCACCATGTATTTTCACCAGTCTAATGTTTAAAAGTTCTTTATCCTGTATGTTTATTTTAGTTTTCACCTACTTCACCAGGGGCTGTTATTAAGCAGCTATTAATCAAAGTGTAACATATTTCCGAAAAATTTGCTCAAATTCTTTATTTGCACTAAGCAGGGATGTGATATTGTAAAGAGAAGCAAATACTGTTTAATAACTACTTATTATTAAATTGGTGGCCAATGGTAGATGCTTAAAGGATAAGTAAAGAAACAGGAGGAGAACGGAGAAGTTAGTATATTCCCCCGAGTCCATTTACTGCCTGAGCTAGAAACTGCAGCTACCCATTTTGTCTAATAGCCACTGACGGACTTAAGCTCCTTAAGTTTGTCTGCTTCCTTTTTCTAATTTATGTATATTTTTATTTCCATAACATTACATGGGTGTGAGGAGTGTTGCTTCTTTATATTCATGTTTGGAAATCTGATGAGTTTATTTATTTTATTTTGTTTACTCTCTCTTCAAATAGAGACCAATCTGTACCTCTGGGTTTTCTTGTTTCTTTCTCTGTACATTCCTCATTGTATTAAATTTTTTTAAGGAATTTAACCAGAGACTAATACAATATTCAAGACAAAGAGAGAAGGATATTTTCCTTGTCATTCAATAGTCCTTTCCCAATAATTCTCATACAGTTACTTCTGAAACTGTTTGATTATGATCCGTAAGAGGATTCCTCTATTCTGTTACAAGTTTCTTCCTTAAAACTCTTGGGTGAGGAACACTGCTGGGAGAGCTGTACCTTCTGAACTGGCAGCTGGGACACCTTAGGGTATCTCACCTCATTTAGGTAAGGAAATTGAGACCATAAGGTCATTCCTAAAGCAAGTAACCTGTTCCATATAATTTGTAGCTTGTGTTACTGTTCTATCATCTTATTTTCCAAAATAATCATTATATTGAAAACTTCTTTATAACAATATTTACTCTCATATTCAGTCTGTAGCCATTCATATAGAAACATTTGATTATGATTTAGTTGTCTTATGAGGGTGTATATATTCTTCAAGCTGACCCTCATCACTGAGATGGGGGAAAAATACTCTCTTCAAACCAAAATTGCAAAGAAGAAAGATTTAATCACAGTTTCTATTGTTTTTCATAGTTTTCTATTAACTTATGAAGCACAAGTATGAAATATTTTATTTCATTAAATAAAACTCTATTTGGTAAAATTCTACTTAGTACACACTTTTGATTAAAAATGCAGTCATTGAATACATTTGGTACAATGCAATCAAATGCAGCAGAGCAACTGGGCCTAATCTTCTAGCCTTGAAACTTTCAGATTGTCTCAGAAGTGTTTTATGCTGCAATATGCATAGTTATACTTAAATCACTATTTTACTTATTTTTAGAAGGTGCAAAATACCATGAAAATAATATATTACCTCTTTACTTAGCTTAGGCTATTGATTCTACAGCATTAAACTGTTCGTGTTTCTAAATCTGGCAGTTCATGCTGAATAATCTTCTATTTTTCTATTGCACTCAAACCCTTAAATAGTATTAATAACAAGGAAAGGATTCAAACATACATCCAAAGTCTGAAGCAGACAGTCTTACCTAAACTGAATATCCAACTTTGAACTTTAGCTATCACTAGTAAATTCAATGTATGTTCTTCTATAAGCAAAAGTACCTTAGACTGATGTATATCAGAACTTGTACATTACACTTCAATATGCATATGCTGAAATCACAGATAATTATGGATTCTGTGAGTGATGCGCATCACTGCTTTATCTTAAAACTAATGACTATATTACATTCCCTAAGAAAGGGATAACTGCTTTGAAAGTAACTGGTTCACTTATTCAGTTCCTAAGCCACCAGCAAAGACAAATCTTGGAGCTGGGAAAATATTGCTTGTCTATTTTTATTTCCATAAAAGGGTTTGTAAAAAGTAGTATACCAATTAATTAAAATAGTCCTTTCAATTATTGAGAAAATGCAATGCAAATTTATATCTTCCTTTTCTGTCCTGCTAATGCTTTTCACCCTTGCAAGTTCAATATTTTGTGGAAAATAAACTAAATACCAGTTCTGACACCTTCCTTGTGAATATCTAATCATGATCAATATATTCTACACATGGTGAGTGCTTCCTCTCAACATTTATTATGCTTTCTAAATCTTCTCAGCAGTTCATTGGTAATGCAAATTTTATTCTCTGCCCGACTCTTCCTTTGGAATTGTTGGACTAAAAGAGATGTTGTTACTATGAGAGTTTAGCAAATATATAGTATTATTTTACTTCTCCCCGTGCTATAGTCTTCATAAACAGAGAAGAATGAAAAAAAAAAACATTATACACAACAAAGTTCAAATATGATAATGTATATATACATACAGTGTAGTAAAAAAAAAAAAATCTAATTAATTAAAACTGGCTTATCCAGAGTTCATATGAAGAGTGAAAATATATACCTAAATATGAGTGTGCCCTCTTTTAAAATGTAGATATATTTAAAATTTAGACATTTTCCATTTTCAAATAATTTTTTTTTCTGAAATTCCTCAGCTATTATGCTCTTGTTCTGTGTTACTAAATGATAACTAGCCAGAAATTCTGGCATTAAGAACAGAGATATAATTCATTTGCAAATACAAACATTCCACCCCAGTAAACTAATTTAATCAAATTAATGCCCCTACAAAGTATAATAAATGAAATTTTAAATACTGGCTAGATCACTGCATTCCTGCTACCTTTAAGGGAGAAGGCAACATCAGATATTAACCTGACGTTATTTAAAAGGTCATTCTCAACATATCAAGGAGTAGTACTTCAGGGCTATGAAGATGATCAGAGGGCTGGAGCACCTCTCCTATGAGGACAGGCTGAGACAGTTGGGGCTGTGCAGCCTAGAGAGGAGGAGGCTCCAGGGAGACCTTATAGCGGTCTTCCAGTACCTAAAGGGGACCTACAGGAAAGATGGGGAGAGACTCTTCAGTAGGGCCTGTTGCAATAGGATGAGAGTTAATGGCTTTAAAATAGAGGGAAGCAGATTCATACTAGATATTAGGAAAAAAATTTTTTACATTAAGGGTGGTGGAACATTTGAACAGGGTGCCCAGAGAGGTGGTGTCCCATCGCTGTAAAAATTCAAGGCCAGGTTGGATGGGGCTCTGAGCAACCTGATCTGGTTGGAGATGTCCCTGCTCCTTGCAGGAGGGTTGGACTAGATGGCCTTTAAAGGTCCCTCCCAACCCAAACCATTCTATGATTCTGTGACATTTTAGTCTTTGGATTTTACATATTATTAATCAGAAAAAAAAAAAAATTGTCTATTTTGTGTGGATCAGAAAAAGAGCATAAGTTCTGTCACCATATTCAATGTTATTAACAGGTTTGTAATACAGCTACAGTAATAAATATAAACCATGCTCCATTGCCTGTGACTTTGAGAACTTCATTGTATATATGGATGGATCCAATACCTGTGAGGGAAGAATATATTGCTATCCTTTCTTAAAATGCTTTCATCTACCATTATGGTTTTATGTCAGAAAAGCATCTGCAAACAAGATTTTTTTTAATAAATAGAAATTGTTATATTGCATGAACTTTGAAGAAATAGCAGAAGTTTTAGCCAAAAGTAAGTCTTCTCCCATTAGCCTGCCTCTACTACACCACAAGTGCCTCCATATCTTTACATGTAGTTTGTCTCCTCAAAAACCTGACAGCAAACATTACCAAGCTCTCACTCCAAAAATTGAGTTCTTTACAAAGTAATCACTGTATCAGATTCTCTATATGAATGCAGCCATAATCCACATCTAGCAAAGTTTGTCCTTGTTGAAATGCTACATGGGAAGCAGATCACACTGTCATGACAGCAGCTCTCTTCCTCAGGACTTGCTGCCAGCTTTCACGCACAGCAGACCTCATGCTGTCACCCTCCAGTTCTCCTCCAGAAGAAGCAGCCATGCTCTGAACCAGAGTTGTTAGGTCACCTTAACTACATACAGCAGGCTTCAGGCTTCCAACAACAAAATACAGGGCTGCCACGGCAGCCAACAGCTTGCGCGTCTGTGCACCAATCTGTTCTGTCTCTCAGCAGCTATTTCTTGTGGCTACAGCCACTGACTACACAGGCACACACTTTTTATCCTTCACCCACTAAAAGAGGCTGGCACGCAGATTTCGGAACAGCCAGTGATGCTGCTGACAGCTCATGTGCTGGAACACACAAGCAGAGAAGTATATTTTTTATAATCTCACATAAGGCACTCGTTTGCCAACTGAATCTTGCCTTCTGCTGTCTCCTGTCCATCTCTTCCTCACGCCTTTCCCGATTTAAATTGCAAAATTATCATGCTGCACAAGTGGAAGGTGGAGTGTAAACCCTTGCACTCCTGGTCCTGTGCTACCACACTGGGTCTTTGCGTAGACCTTCCAAACACGTCAGTTGGCTTTGAGATGTATATCGCAGGGCATCTCCACAGTGAGCAGCCAGCACAAGGACCAGGTTTTCCTCATTTTTCACTGTTACTCTCTCCGCCTTCACCTTTCTTGTGCTGCCAGATGCCAGCGAGTAACAACAGGAGTACAGGCAGCAAATGTCTGGGGGGGGTGCAAGTGAGAGACATCTGCCCAGGACTTTTCTAGATGAGTTTCTTTGGAATTGGGCATAAAGCTTACAAGTGGCTCTCATAAGCCTGGACACAAGTGGCATATGTGTGCCAGGGGCATTTCTGAACGGCCAGAACACCTGGAATGTAGATGCAGTGGAGACACTTATTAGGTGAAATCTTTGCTGCTAACTTCATGTTCTGGTTTAATCTCACTCTTTTAAGTATACTTACTTATTTAAAGGATGACACCAGTGTCAGTGACCCAGGTTTCAATGCATTATAATGAAATTAGAAATTACAATTTTAAACCTTTTTGATCATGTTCTTCACATGATCTCACAACCGCAATCTCACAATTTCTTTAATATTGCAGAAAGCAGGACAAAATGAAGGTAGTATATTTCACCTGTCTCACGGGAGATTTTTTTTTTTAATAGAACTGAGTTGTTTGTGTCGATCTAATTTTTTCCTAAGACTTCAGTATCAATCTCAGGAAACTTAAATTATGTATATTTTTGAGCAAATACATCATCCTAGAGA
This sequence comes from Tetrax tetrax, assembly GCA_009806455.1. Taxonomy (NCBI): domain Eukaryota; kingdom Metazoa; phylum Chordata; class Aves; order Otidiformes; family Otididae; genus Tetrax; species Tetrax tetrax. The sequence continues at coordinate 274,871 of WHYT01017069.1, read as the reverse complement.
AGGCAAAATGGCCACTCAAGATATAACTTTTTTTTTTTAAACAGGTAAGCTCCTAAATGAAAGACTAAAAATCCTCCATATTAGCTATGATATACTAATCTACCACTCCTACTTCTCCTTTTTGTGATTCAAGGAAAATTTGCAATTTGGTAAAACATTAGTTACCAAGAAAAACATTGAGGCCTCAGTGTTATTGAACTCCTTAAATGAATGCTAAACCAGGATACGCCTACCATTCATTCAAACTAGAAACTCTTTAGCAGGGCCTGTTGTGATAGGACAAGGGGTAATGGTTTTCAAATAGAAAGAGATAGATTTAGACTGGATACAAGGAAGAAATTTTTTACAATGAGGGTGGCAGAACACTGGAACAGGTTGCCCATGCCCCATCCCTGGAAACATTCAAGGCCAGATTGGATGAGGCTCTGAGCAACCTGATCGAGTGGAAGATGTCCCTGCTTCTTGCAGGGAGATTGTACTAGATGGCCTTTAAAGGTCCCTTCCAACCCAAACTATTCTTTGATTCTATTATTCTATAATTAGCAGAAGGACATGTATGCACCTTGGTGTCATGGAAGGGAGTATATGCAACAGTAAAAACACTGATAGGAAATATCAAATAATCAAACTGCAGAAAATAAAGATGCACATGGATTTTGGAATCACTGGATCAAACCACAATCTGATCAGTAACCAATAGGACTGATTAATGTTAAAGCTATTTAAATAAACAAGGACATTGTGTAGCTGAGGGCAGTCTGTCCTTGTCAGGATTGAACCAAAAATACATTTGCCCTCCAGTGCTCTCCCTCAATGTCCACACTAGTATAATTAAGTCAACTACAAATGAAATCCTAACCTAACTAAAAATATAAATACAACTTTAAAAATCCACATTTAGTCTGTTTGGTCAAGACTTTTACCGTATTTATAGAACCTGTGACAGTGAAGATTAACAAGGATGGAAACAAAACTCATTTTAAAATAACGCTATTTACTAAAATGAAAGAAATCCAAAGCTGCTTTTGGTTGCATTTTTAAAAAGTCTGCATAATCATACATATCCATAGAAATATACAAATAGATTAATGTGTTCTGTACTTGAGTACCTGAAATAGTTACAGGCATTTTCTCTTTTTTAATTTAACTGCTGCAGAGTTTTTCGCCTCTCTTCTTCCCTGCTTTGCAGTGACTTCTATCACTTCTTTACTGCCACAAAGGTCAAGTTTTTTCATGAGCCTGAATTCAGTATAGTCAGAAATAAATGCAGAAAATTGCACGTTTTCTGTCAGTCATAAAGCTGTCTTGGGTCACTAGAGTAATGTGTTGTATTCAAGTGCTTTCTTAGATCCATCAATTGGGGAAGTGTCCAGAAACTGTCAGCTTAGCTACATTCTTTGGGAATACTGTGGGAACAAGTTTGAAGATACGTCTTTGACCTCAATTTAAGTGAAAACTCTGATGTCTGCTAGACTTGCTGCTTCACTTGGACTTTAATGTCCAAGCGAATAAAAGAAGGGTCTTCTCTCATTAGGTAAAATGAAATGAATAGATAGAGTAGAGTATGAGGCAAACACATACCGTTCTGAGATTTTATGAAGCAAAAAAAAAACCCCACCCTGCACTGTCATATCTAAATATAAAAAAAAATTGTTGACTGTAACAGTGGACTTGGTCTTTTACATTCTACTGTCTATAGTAAATTTAGTGCATCCTTAGATATCATATTATTTTCTTATTGAACAACTTCAGCTTTCTTTAAATTTTGTGTAGATATTTCTAATGAAATAATGCATTTCTCTTGTTGTATGCTTACAATCGCACTGATTAGGATCAGAACTTTCATTTCCTGATATATTTTAATTGCCTTATGCTATTTCAGAGAGTTTCATATAATATGATTTTATACTGTTCTCATATATCTATTAGTCAAAAGCCTTCCAAATGGATGCTTGAAAGTTGACAGTAAACCAGAAAACTTACAATGTCCTGATGTGCTTGTAGCTAAAATGGGTTGTAAGATAAGATTTTCAATAATTCATTAGCTAAAAAAAAATGTAATTTCTAAGAAGAATGGAATAGGGATAATACAAAACAAAGTAACTTGAATTTATACTATAGAGACAAAGTATCCCACCAGAAGCCCAACAGAAAAGCTTAAAACTATGTCTCAGAGAGGAAGGGAAGGGAAGGGGGGAGGGAGGGAAACTGTTACATGCGACTCAGTGATCAAAGTCATAAAACTGCACTGTTCTATTCAGCTTTTCTCTTGGATAATGGTTATTACAGTCTGCTATACATCCACAGTAAGACACCAATTCAAATCAATTTTACATAATTTTGAAGAAAGTTAGCTTGTTCCATGAGAGCTTAAGCTGATCCTAGCCCATGATATTCCAACTGACGACCAGTTGAGGTGGAGGGCAGTGGAGGGAAAGGTTAACTTCTGGCCAGAGCAGCTCCCTACTCCAGGAGTCACCATCGGTCCTTCTATCACTACCTTTCCTCCCATTGACACCATTGGTCAATAGAAGGAAAGGAAGGACTGATCAACAGGTATAACAGGATGGGAGGGATAGCAGTGGCCCCAACACAGAACAATTAATACTCCTCTAGAAATTCACTGTCATTTTATAGTAAAACATTTTCTTTTTATGTCTTATAATCATAGAAATCTTTTTTTTTTTTTTAATGAAAGCTTTGCTAATATTTTCTAATCTTAATTCCAGTACATGATGCTTGATATTTCTTAGCATTTTAAGGAAGCTTTATTTTCATTTCTAGATCTGGACAAACTAAAGAATGTCTAAGCTGATCTTTAAGTAAAACAGTTGAGTAATTATAATAGTTGTATGGTTTTGTGCATGACACTTTCTCAGCATCTTCACACAACACAGGAAAAGCATCTTTACTTCAACTAGCCACAGAATGCTTTTAAATCATTCCACCAATTCCATTTAGAGACTGTCTGCAAAATGATGGATTAATATAGTTTAATACTTTTACCTTTCACTTTTCTGATAGACATCAGAGTCCAGTAGGGACTTATCTATTTAGCTATAATGTGAAAATACATAGCTTATTCTCTAACTCATCGCTTTACTTGCCCTGCTATGTCAAAGTGAGCACAATAAACTTTAAATCACTATACTTAAAATATAAACAAAATGCTGCTTATGCAAGCTTAGTACATGGGTATCTGTCTTATATTGTGGTGACTATAAACTCGACCCAGAATCCCACAACAACATGGAAGACTTTTCTGCTGTTGGGGCTCTCTAAATTATCTAGACTGAAGTAAGAGATTTTCATCCTGCAGAGACCGTCTGAAAAGTTTTGTTTTCACTAAGTGACATGAACTTAGCTTGATGTTGTAAACATCCACCCTAAAGCAGGATTCTGGGTTTCAGGGTTTTGTTGTTTAATTTCATTACATAACAGGAAAAAAAAAAAAAAAATTAAATTGACATTGTGGGTCATAACAGCCCTTGGTGAGAATCCAGTAATTTAGAAGCCTTCTTTAGTAATACAAATTTTTATCATTAATATTCTTCTGTTGTTAGAGTTTCCCACTGACTCTGATTTCATAATATTTCCTGCAGATGGTCAGAAATAACATGCATGCAAGTATAAAGAGAGGAAGAAAATTCAAAACAATGACATAGTCTTCATTACAGAAGTGTTTTTTTAGTAATTAAGCATGGAGCTGTACATATGGTGTCTGATTTATCCTCGTGTTTTCACTGATGCAAATATGCTATGATAATATGAATGTAAATGTAACCATAGCAGTTTTCAGTCAGTCTGGGAGCACAGAAAAGGGGGGGTTTTGAGTGGTTGTTTTTTTTTTTTTTTCTTTTTTTCCTTTTTCCACAAGTAGTTCCACATTTTTTTCCACTAGAAACTGGGACAAAGCAAAGTAGCTACAATGTCACAAGTTTATGTACTGTGGACTTCCCACCTCTGTGTCTTTAAAGGAAGTAGCTACCACTGTCTTTTGGTGGGTCATGAGTTATGTTCATCTGGTTTGCGATTATTCCATCAATGTTTTTACTCTTAGTAGCTGCTATGCTATCAAGCAAACAAGAACAGTTTTATCTAATCAGATATGTCAAAGGCTTCTGCCCTCTGCCTAAATGTTTTACACTAAAATTTAATTCCTGCTGAAGAGAAAAATGTCTCTTAACACAGAGCAAGAAAAAAATATTTCTCTGTCCCTAAAATTTATTGTTTTTTTCCTAAAGATATTTAGGAGCACATTCTGTAGTTTCTGTTAATTATAAGTAAAATTAATTTATTTTTGTCTTCATTTTCCACTTGTCTCTTTAAACCCAGCTCTGCCAAATTCTAACCCTTCATTTGTGAGCGATTATGTGGCTTCTTCTGGGTATAAATGTATATTAGTACAAGCCAAAAGGAGTAGCAGGATTCTTACTGACCAGTTCCTAGAAAGCATAGCCTTTTATTTTTTTGTTCTCCATTTCTTGATAAACTTGAGAGACTAGATAAACTCAGAAATGTACTAAATTAGAAATTTATGGGTAGCACTTCTTAAAAGGTACTTGTTCATGTCTGAAAACTGAAAGAGAGAAAATTTTCATATAGTGGTGACACTAGCTCTTTTTTAGCCCTGGATTTATATAAAGTATAATTAAATTCTTAAAATAATTTACTATGGAAGAGCTTTTCTCTGAATTTTTTCTCCACCGCTTATACTTGTTAACAAACCTCAAATGAATATATTTGCCTAGACACATCATTTTGAATTGAGAAACTTAACTCTGAAGCTTCACTTCTATCACTCATCTTTGTAAATTAAATTAAATTAACCTTCACCACATATTGCATATTCATATTAAGTTTTTGTGTCCTCTGTTGACTGAAAGGAGTTTGACTGTCTTCTGTGGCACTTTCTTTGTGCCTAAAGTTAAGTTACTTAAAGGAGGTGCTTTAACTTGTGAAGTTTTACAGTTGACATTCTCTATTCCATGAAAGGCTATGAGATGAATGTGTTAGAAATTATTATAAATAATTAAACATACAGTCTTTAATACCAAAAAACCTCATTTGGTTTATTCCAAAAGAGGTCATTTGTGAAATAAAGGACTATCAAAAGGAGGAAGAAAAAAAAAAAAAATGTAAAAGATAACATAGGAAAACTGAAGTGCATAATTACTGCTGGATACAAATACCAGAAATAGAAGAAAGTTAGTTATGCATTACATCTATCCCACACACATAATTCTGATCCAATTATTACAGGATTGTGAGAGAATTGATCCCTCAGACACTAGACAAAAGCAATGAAAACTTCATAATGACTATTGGGTTACAAACCTAGTCTATATGCAGAACAAACAGTATGCTGACAAGCTAATTGTCCCCAAATACTCACTGACAAGAGTGATAGCAATAACTTTTCAGTAAATGGTATTCCTCCTTGCCCTGTCTAATTAGCCATGGCTTCTAGATTGGTGGATCTTACCAAAGGTCACCTCAAAAGTCTGGTTCCGGTGAGAAACGGTTAACCAATGCTAAAGAACTCCCAAAATTACCAAATCTTTTCCTTTCTTAAAAACATTGACCTGGGTCATGCCTGGTCTAACAGGGATGTTAAGGGATATAAATCAATGTGCCACAGTATCCTTCTGCTGCATGCTGGGATAAGAAAATTGATGTTGAAAACCAAAATTATAATCTGAGGCATTAAGAATCTCAGATGAATGGGAAGTTTAAACTGAGTCTTTACTTTGAATCTTATAAAAATAAGACTCAATGATTTTTGCAATACTTTCATATAACACTGTAACTTTTTGAAAGAATCCCAATTTAATAGTGAAATAACAGATTTTTAGCATTCAGAATTTCTATGCATGCATACAATCTACTGTTCATTTTCATTATCAGAAAACAGAACAAAAATATAAGAATCTCTGCTTATGTTTTAACTCTTAAGAGCTTCATGATGGGATTTTTAACATTTCTTTCAGCATTTGCACACATGATAACTCCAGGAACAAATACTCAGTTTATCAAAAATACAAGACTACCTCACTAAATTTGGACCTTTTGTCTCTTTTGTCTCTCACAAGGAAAGCAGAGAATGACAAAACCAAAATTATTAGCCACATTACTTCACACAGTTCATGGAGGAGTCAGTTGTAGCACATAAATTAACAAAAACACTCTAACCCATTACAGACAACAAATTATATCACAAACTTTCACGCATATCTCTTTATTAACATGACAGCTGTTCTAGAAATGTCTATAAATTCAGAAATGATGATAACATGGGAGGTGGGAGGTGGTAGGGTATTATTTTTGATATTGATATCTGAGGCTTTAAAAATACAAATAAAAATTTCAGTATAGCTTTATTAACTTTTTAGGTATATACCACGTATATTTTCACAAAGACAAGCATGGAAACCCTTTTAAAAGTTTACTTATGCATGGAAGAAATTACAGAGAGCCTAGAGCAGTAGATGAATGTGACTATCACACTGAAAAGGTATAAAGGACACAAATATATTAAAATATTGGATTTTTGGTCTATAGGGGACACCAATTTTAAGATCTGATGCCTGAAGCACTCTACTGACGCTTCATATGAAACGTCTAATGTGCAGCTAACTTCCCCTCACCCTGCTGACTGCAACAACACATGAATGTAGACTATTCAAATATATTTGTGACAATAGTTTTCTAAGTGTAAAAGAAGATAATCAGCCTATTATTAGACAGTAGACTAAAATGTAATTATAGCTAAGCAACTCAGTTTAAATTAACTTGAAAAACTGTTTCCAGTTCAAAGAATAATTAGCATAACACAAAAGTTAAATCTCAGGAGTTATGTTAATTATGTTTTTTTTCTTTTTGTGTCCCAAGGAAAGAACTAAATCAGCTCATGCATCAACGTGTAGAACAATTTTTACAGAATATTATTATTTTTTAAAAACATCCTGGAGCAAAAATCATAACATCTAAAACAGAAATAGAATTTTCCTGTAAAAATGCTACCATAATACTAATTGCTACTACATAATATTAATACTAATTATTATGAATTATGAATTACATAAGAATATAAAAATAATATAAACGGAAGACGGAAGCATAACATGTATGTTCTAGGACTAACAAGTTTAAAGTTAATATTTTAACTCTCCATTATACTAGCTGAGATTCACTCACCTTAAAAGGCACAGGAAATAAATACAAAATATGATCAGTCTTCAAACTATCATAACCTAATGCTGTCTCTTTCGTGGTTTATTTTAAATAAAAATTACCTCTGTCACAGGACTTGATAATATGGAAGAACAGCAATGGGATGAACTGTATTTCAAATTGAAAATCAGCACTTGAGATTAAAAACATCGATTTCTCGCTGAAGGTGAGGTTATGGCTAACCTTGGCTGCTGCAAGGAGAGGGAAGACCTGTGCGACTTAATTTCATTTTACAAGAATAAGCTGAAAATACTGTCAGGAAGAACCTCTCTTACTTCTTTGTGGCCTTTCTGCTGCTAAACCAGATGATGAGCTAAACACATTTCTATCTTGAAAAGTTGCGAAGAAGAAAAGAAGGACTCACTGTTAAAGTAAGATGTTGCAATTTAAGAACAAGTTTTGCACTCCTATGAATACTGTAGGGCTAACTGAACAAATGTTTGGAAATTATACTCTCTTTCTGACCATTTTCCGAGCCTTCACCTCTCAGACTGGAGGAGTCTGGACAACATTGAGAAAATCTGCTTTTACTAAAGGTACTCAGTCTCAGATTTCATTCTACAGATTTAACAATTTCAAATTTTTCATGAAAAGGAGGCTCCGGGAAGACCTGATAGCGGTCTTCCAGTACCTCAAGGGGGCCTACAGGAAGGATGGGGAGAGGCTGTTCAGTAGGGCCTGTTGTGATAGGACTAGTGGTAATGGTTTTAAATTAGAGGGAGGTAGATTCAGATTAGATATTAGGATGAAATTTTTTATGATGAGGGTGGTAGAGCACTGGAACAGGTTGCCCAGAGAGGTGGTGGATGCCCCATCCCTGGAAACGTTCAAGGCCAGGCTGGATGAGGCTCTGAGCAACCTGATCTAGTCAGGGAGGTCCCTGCTTCTTGCAGGGGGGTTGGACTAGATGACCTTTGAAGGTCCCTTCCAACCCTAACCATTCTATGATTCTATGATTCTATAATAATCACCAAGATGTTATACCAACTTCATGTCTTATGAAGGCTTCTGCTTTTTGTTGACTTAAGACTCAAACCAGATCCTTAGAAAGGAAAAGTTAGACACTGCTAGAAATGGTCATTCAAAAGGGACAAAAACCACTCTAAAATGTGCCAAAATAATTCTCCTTCTCCTGAAAGCAAAATGCAAAGGCAAAATAATATATTTCAAAACTAACACAGCACATCTCTTCTTTTACTTATGTACAATACATTACTTTCTGCTGTATTAATAGAAAGTTGGACTGCTGCAACTCTAAACAGTAGTTATTCGTGAGCTGTGTCATTCATTAATGTGCATTTAGCTTTCCATTACACAGTTCGTTCTCAGAAAGCACATATTAGTCTTTCCTGTTTATATACTAAATTTGTTTGAATCTTGCATAGAAAAAAAATAAATCTGATGATGCCAAGGATAATTTCTTAAAAGAAAACTTGGGTTTTAGTCACTTTTCCATGTAGAAAATACAACGTTAAAAATTATATATAATCTTACTTGGTGCATTCTCACATAGAGTTTGTACAGGGTACAAATACATCCTAGGAATGATATCCAACACAGGAGTTTTTATACTAGTCTTGGCTAGAGGCTGTATTGCTATGCTTTCCTGGAAAAATATATTTATTTTTTTTTTTATGGCAAATTATGTAATATAGGAATCTTAGGAGAAGTTTCATCCTAATCTATTTTACTTCTCTTCTTCAATTATTTCTACATATTTTGTCTTTGTATATAGATACATATTGCAGTTTTTCTGAATGCTGGTGCTGAGTGCTTTTTTTCTTTCTTTCCTAGTAATTATGGTTGGCAAACTTTAACAAAACCCAAAAGTAACATTCATTATCAGTTATAACAGTGTTTTAAATAAAGTATATGAAAGAAAATGCAAAAAGAAATACAATTTGAGATGTTCAACTTTGAAGCAAGTCATAATCTGCAAGCTATTTGAAAAATAATTTTATTTCCACTACCTATCTTGAAAGATGAAAATTTTCTACTGGTTTTTGTTTCATCACTCATTGGCTTCTTTAAATGTGATTAAAGTATAATGGTTTACATACTATTTAGGAAGACAAAGTTCAGTTACAATAACTAAAAGGTGTACACTTCAGAGTTATATTGCAGAAAGCATCTAAAATGTTTTGTTTCCTAACAGAAGCAAAAATATGCAAAGTAATAATCTAGAAGTTCTTAACATGTAATAAAAGATCATTTTTAGTAATGACCAATATTTTATCTGACTAATGTTATGAGCTGTTTTAAGATTATTTTATTTCTTTTTGCAGTTATTAAGAACTTCATGAAGAAGCTAAAAGTTACTTCAGAAAGGTTTTAATATGCTGTTTTAAAAATGATAGTGGCTTTTACCACAAGAACGCCCATTCAGTGGTAAAAATATTTCAGAATTACAATAAGCCTTACTTAGAGGAAAATGGGAAAAAGAGCTCGCTCTGTCAGGAAAAGAAATAAGTATTTTAGTATTTTCATCTTCCAACTAACATTTTCAAGTACTTTATTACACAAAAAAGTCTTTCTGAAGCCTGTTCTGAAAGGCACTGCTGGACACCAATCTCAATTAATTCAAATGCAAACAAACTGTGAACTTCAACCTACTTCAAGCAATCCGTGCAAGCATTGCCAACTCTCCCTTCATTTAACTCTTTAGAACTTATTATTTTCTCAAGATTTGCACAATTCAGGCAATGCGGCCAAATGATTCACCACCAATTTCCCTTAGTCTATTGTAAAAAGAATAATTAATTGAATAGATTTACTATTATGATTTCTAGAGTAGTAACAGTAAATACCTCTATAAGGTATTTATAAATTACAAATATTGCTATCAAATAAGCCAGAAATAGGTAACATATTTTCATGTCGTTCCTATACCTACTTGATAGGGAATCATGACTAGCTAGACCACAACACTTTGGCTGATTTGAATGTATTTATTTACATCTCTTGGTCAGTATATTCAGGCAGTACAAGCAGAGGTGTCATTGACAAAGAGGAAATGGGAGATATTGGCAAATGGGGAGCATATTCACAGTTCTTCTGTGCCACATTGATTGTGCAGAAATTTCTTTATCTGCACTGGCCTATCTGAATGCAGACACGTCTGTTACTAAATGTAAGTGCTGGAAAGGAACACAACCTACCTACTAGGAGATAGAACTCTGTAACTAGAGATTAATTGCGTAACCCAAAACCTAAAGAAAGAATTTGTAAAGTAGCACAAAAGAGAATTAGCCCATGGGTTTGATTTCTCACGACTACGTTCCATGACCATTAGTAACTTTGATATCAAGGATGTTAAACAGAGTTTCATACAGCACTGTTTTCAAAGGTGCTGGTTAACTACAATTCTTATTCAACTCCCAGCCTTCTCAACATCTCTTTATTATAGACATAAAGTTTCAACTTGCTGTTCTTCTAATAATATAAAAGAGAATTTTTCAACTTTTCTGTCTGCCAAGCAGCAAGGAAAAAAGCACTGTATTAAATATGTATAATATCTTATGCAAACAAGTTCCCAGCCTTTTCATTTGCTGACAGGTATTCCCTATGCTTCAGAAGAAAAGAAAAAAAAAAAAAGCTTGAACTATAAAACAGGCTTAAACAGATTTGCAAATAAACTTGCTAATCTATTTACTTTGCTTTAAAATTATGTGGCATAATAGGCCAAGCTGCACTGAATGATTAACAATTATTTTCCTGCTCTCACTTAGAAAAACTGAAGAACAAAGTCAAGAGTGGCATTGAATTTGTTACTCCCCCTTGAGCCTGTGATCTGCTCCTGTGATGTTTAATGTCCTGAATTATTCTATAAAACTTGCCAGTCTATAGAAAAATATTCAGAACTGGCTGCCTAAGTTTCATTTACCCTCTTACCTTTGAAATTTCTAAGCCAAATTCAGAACTGTTAAAAGGCATCACTACTTGTTTTGGAGCTCCATCTTTTAATTTAGGTCTGAAACTAAAAAAAAACAAGCCAAGCCTTGCTTTCATTAGCATTTTATATTCTCTAAAAGTCAGAGAAGAGTGACACAAAATTTACATTTCCTAGAACGTTATACAAAACGACAGTTTAGAACTGCATGCATTTATTCCTAGGGAAAAAAAAAAAAGGGGGAGGGGGAGACATAATTTATATGATTGTAATATTTCTTTTTTCTAGGAGTGAATATTTTTGCTTTCTAAAACAAATACTGAAGATTATTAGATAAACTCACACACACAATAAAATTAGTATGACAAATCGGCATTATTAGATAGATCTAGAACACATCTAGAACTGAGCAACCATAGCATTTGTTTTTTTACTGAGTGCCATTTACTGTGAAAGGCTATAGGGCAGCAAATAGCCAAGTGATCCACTATGAAATGTAAGCTTAGGATGCCTGACAGGTGGTACGTATGTTGATATCATCAATAATTGTAAGCGTACGCCCCCACACATGCATCTTGGTGTGTTGGTCAGGGTAAGCAGGCTCTCTAAAGCAGCACTGTAACCAGGGGGTTTCCCTCAACACTGATTTTATGACAAAACTCCTTCCTGAGTTTGCATTAGTTCTGCAGTCAACTGTCTGGTCAAATCATTAGCATCCAGTTTTCTTCAACTTTTGAATGGTGGTGTTAAAGGTCTTGGAACAGCACACTGTACAAAATCACAACCTTACAAGTATACAAATATGCTTGAAGAAGGATTGCTACTAAAGACTGACTTTTTCCAATTAGAACAGATGACCAAAATGGCTATGGACCACACTTGATGTATATGTATATTCAGAACACCATTTTGTTGAAAAATAGCAGGGCCATTTTACTTCCTTGAGAGTCTACATATCATTTCAAATCTCAATCTTTTAAACATGATTTATAAAATAAAGCAGCCCAACTCAAATGAAGGCAAAATATTACATAGAAAATATAATCAGATATAAATTTAGAAACAGAATTAGCGTCTTAGCATCAAAGTTTATCATCTGATTGATGCTGGCAAAATGACTCATTTCAGCAAGATCAATGACTTTTACTCATGTAATGATGGATATAGTCCCTTTGCAGTAATCAGGACTATGTGTATGAACAAAGACTACTCAAGTGACAATGGATTTGCAGATTCAAACCCTGTATATACACAGATAAACATCAAAAGCAGAGCCATATAATTCATGGGTTGAGGTTGTTTTCCTGGGGTATTTTTCCCTTAGTTAATGCACCGTTTGTACCACACGCTTCAAAATTAACTTTTCTGAAATGTTTTTGAAATGTCTGCTTTAGAAATCAAGCATCCTGAATCTTCATACTTTAAAGAGTATCATTATTTAAAATTATATCAAAACATTTCAAATCCAATTAATAGTCATGTCCAATGTCAGATTATAAGAGCTGTCCTAACTGATGGGTAGACTACTAATGAAGGTTTACAACTAGTGCAAGTGCTGTGTAATAAACTTATTTTCCCTACCACTTCAGAGAGGAAGGCAAGAGCTGCTTTATAATTTGGGGTGAGGGGGGCAATAATAAAACGTGTATTTCCTAATCCTACCTAAATTTAGTGAAAGCTTTGACAATCTAAACTACTTTCTCCTCAATTTGCTTGCTTTTAACTTTAATCCTCAGTAGTTCTATGCTGCTGCCAGATGGTTATCTTTATATCATACCCAATAAAAATATTCAGTAAAAACAACTCACCTTAACATTAAATAAATGCAGGAGTGAAAAAAAAAAACAAAAAAAAACCCAAAACGATATAATAATATGAAACGGTCTCCTTTTATCAGCTTCATCTCACCAGCAAAAGTTAGCTCACATGCACAGTTACTCCAACTGCTAGCACTTGTGCAGGACAACTATGTAAAGAAAAAATTATGGTTTAGGTACCAGTTCCAAAGAAAATTCATCCCAGTCACAAAAGTGTAAAGTGCTACATAACACTAAAAAATAGAGGGTGGGGACCTCATTCACCTGCTTGTTCTGTTCAGCCATCTCAGTAGCCCTGGCTACAAGAAGCAGCAGCCCATTCCTTCTGGAATCAGCCTTCATGTCAGACAGAAATCCCTGCGTGGCGCTCTGCTCTGTGTGTGCAGAAATCCCTTCGTGGCACTCTGCTCTGCCCGTACAGATGCCTGACAACTCACAGAAGCTGTAGAAACCCCCTCTGTGAAGCAGAGCACCCTACCGAGCTTGCAAAGGTTAAACACTGCTGACACAGCCAGGCATTTCATCTGCCCACACTTCCCAGTTCCATTCAATTACCAGCAACAGCACTCCTGTAATGCAACATAATACGGTATTATTAAAACGGAGATTCTCGTTTACACCTAGTTGTAGCCTGAAGGAAGGCCTGACATTCATCGGCCGATACCAAAGGAAACAATACACAACTTTCGTGAGTATACACACACCACATTGACCTTGGAAGCAGAGGTGGGGATGATTCCTTTCAGAAAGATTCTGTTTCACAAGTTCACAGCATTACAGGATTAAATTGTTCATAAAGTAACAAAGTAGCACCGTCCTTCTGTTACACAGCCATAAGGGCATGCATAAGAACACAGAGCAACGTGAGGCTATGCTTTTAAATCCTCTTTAATTCCTACTTTACGCTCTACTTCCCGGAATGACCTTACATATCCCTTCTTTACTCAGACAGAATCGATTAGAGCTTTTCTTGTCCCCCAGAACCAGTGTTTGTACAAGGCAGCTTCTGTAACGTCTTTTTCTAGGATTTCTAAAATATTTTCTAACATTTAAATGTCAGCCTGACAGTAAGTTTTCAAGAAAAATAAGCCTCTAACTTCTCAGTCTGGATTCATCTTTTGTTTACAGAGCCCTTTTTCACTGCAAAACGCACATCTCTTTCCAAGTGTTGCCCCTACGCTGATCCAAGGGCTCACAAGCTCCCAACTTTGCTCTGCCAGCTCCTCCATCCCACTCGTCACCCCATTACCACTTATATACAGATATCAACTAGGGGAAAAAAAAAAAAAAAATATTTA
>WHYT01017069.1:245768-256961 GCA_009806455.1 Tetrax tetrax | reverse complement strand
AACCCAAGGGAAAAAAAAAAAAAAAAAAAAAAAAAAAAAAGCCTGGACTCTGAGGTTAGATCTGTAGATTTTTCCATTATTTCTAACCAAATAAATGCTGTAAGGTCATTTCAGTGTGTAGCAGCTTTGCAATGATAATGATTCTGACAAGATGACTTTGCCTACATTCTCATCTTGTGAATATGAAGTAGCAACTAATTAAAAAATAAAGAGATATTACACTACAGAGTTAGTGTGCACATTAAAAATTACTGTTGAAAAATAATTGAGAAATGAGGATAAATATTTAATTTCTTATCATCCACCCTTTCTTACTTCATTTGGGATAAAATAATTTCATTATTCATTATCATTGAAATCTAAAAACATAAATCTAAAACCACTCGATAGCAGATAATACAGATTCTATTAAAAAAAAAAAACAAAAAACAAAAACCAGAACAAACAACCAAAGAGAAAGTTGAAGATACTCAATTTCAGTACTTAGTTGTGATGTTTATAAGAGATCTCTTAGGGCATCTATTGGGCAATCTTAGTATTGCACTCTAAAGAGAGGAGCTTGTAGAAAGCATAAGAAAGAAGGAACAATTTTTTGTTGTTGTTGTTATCAGATTTAAACAAAGACCTTAATTCTATTTTTTTTTTCTCTTCTGAGCAGTCCTCATGAGACTGACTAGAGCATTTAAAGTAAACAACTAAATAAGAAAAGTGTTTTAGCACTTATCCTGAAAACTTCACAGCTGAAAGTATTCACTGACAGAAATGAAAGGGCTAATAATCTATATTTCATAATTTGGCAGAGCATTCAATCATGAATGTTTAAATATGTAATAATCTGAACATATCACGCTCTGTTTATCTAGAAAACTGAAAATGTATTTTGCATTAAAAAGGTTACTGAAACCATAGTTTCAGTATGAATTTAATTCATAAGGATTAGGTATTAACAAGAATGGCGAAGTTTTTGTATTAGGCTTGGTTTGTCTTTAAGATGGTTTTCCAACCTGTTTAGACACTTTTAATTTTGAATTTTTACCTATGAAGCTGTATGGTAGTAATCCTGACATCTTTACACATTTGTCATACACATTTCTGACCACGAAAATGGAATATTCTCTATTCTGTACCTCATTTCCTCAAAGTTGCACACAGGGGCAATTTCTGGAGACAAATGCTGCGTAGCTAGGAGTCTACCTAGCTTGTGATAGAACAGAACATACTTGTTTGACTTATTTTACAGAAAGGATCGCTTTTGAATTTGTATCGATAAAGTAGCAAGCACCCTATATCAGCCTTGTTAAGCTGGATTTATCTTGAAGCAGAAGTTCTCTGAAGGCCTCTAGATTTCCTTATATGTGTTTGTGCTTTCAAAGAGGAAGTGACCTGTCGCAGTCACCTGCAAGCTCTAGGTAGATCTGTCTGATAACTTATTAAAAACCACCACCACCACACCTAACCTGAGGGTGAGGCAACACTGGCAAATTGTTAATATCTACTACCACTGCTGATAAAAATTCCCTAGAGCAGCAATGGGTTAGTTGGCTCAAAAAGATATAAAAACATTATTTTGTGTAGTCACAGAAAAGTGCAACCTAAAATATCACAGAAATTATAAAAGTCACGCAAACTTCAGAGGCAGAGCTCAAACCTCAGGTGTACTCAAATGCCCCATGCAGTCTGTAAGCATCCATGAATCATCTGATGATTTCTCCTACAATTTGAGAGTTCCTGCATTTGTCATGACTGCTTTTTTTTCCAAGTGGGTTTTGCTAGGAAGTAAGACAATCTAAATAGTGATTTAATGCCTTGAACACAAGTCTAAATTAATAGATTAGGCTGATATGTAGGCTAATTCACTCGTAGTCACACTGTGTGTGATGTGTAGCCTAATTCACTTGTAGTCATATATCTCATCATACATCTGATTCCACCCCAAGTTGTACTAAGAATACAAAGGAACCTTTTCTTCAAAGAATGCACTTACTGACTTTGAAGAAAGCAGGTCTGTGAATTCCAATATCTCTATGGGGTAAGAGACATTTCCTATAGTTCTAGAGAACAAGAGGAGAACATAATAAGGTTCATAAGCATATCTTGCCTTGTCTCTCCTTGAGAGTGAGCAGCCTGCTCCAGAAGAGCAGAAGGAATATTAAATGGGACAAATATTCTGGTTTATACATCTTTGTGACATCGATATTGCAGAATTTTCCACTTTTTTAGGAGATAAATTACATCAGAGGTTCATATTGATATTACAACAACTAGATATGATAAAGAATGAGGTGGACTTTTAAGTCGGGAGACAGTGTCATTGTCTTGCATATCAGTTAGTCCACAGTTCTACTCAGCTAGAATCCTTCTTTGTCTTTCCAGACAACATGATAACAATCTGAGTGAATCATAAAATGAAAAACAGAACCAAAAAAAGTTAAGAAGTTCAATGAATGTGGAAATTTCATCCTTTGCACCCCTTTTCCCCTTGAAACTAATTTTTAACTGTTTTGCCACTGGTTCTGTGCAGAGGAATGAGATGATGCAAAAATGCTAGTGTGCGAGTTTCATGTTGGTAAATCTTAATGCATAAAAGGATATATTCATACTTCTTACCTATGATGTAGTTCCTGGGACAAAATTAGAGCTGTAGTCTTTTGTTCCGCATCCATTTTATTTCATTTTCCTTCTTTTTTCATAGGTCACTCTATAAGCTCCTGTATTCACAAGAAACCACCTTCCTCCTACGTGAAGTGTTAAGAGGCACACATTTCTTAAATATAAGAGAGATGTGAAAGGGTTACTTGAAACTCTTTAGTTCTTGTACATCTCCATGAACCTATTTCCGGATTCAGCTAATTCTCCTCCAAAACCTACCTAATTTAAAATGTCAGACTTTTAATTGGATAGTATGCCACATGTAATTAAATATAAAAATCTATTTTCACCAGTACTATAATATTTGAAAAATTGAGATTTGTGAGAAATATCAGCTTTTCTTGAAGTACTGTACTCAAAAAAGAAAGGAAAAAAAAAAAAGAGTGCATTACAAGTTGTTAAAATAGCTCTTTTTTTTTTATCCCACCCTGCATGTACCTTTTATTAGAGCCAGAAACAGGACAAGTTCTTCATTCTCTCTGAATTTGTTTAAAAAGATTAACAGTCTCATATGAATATAATAAAATTTGGAAGAAAAGTGGCAGAAAGTAAGTATCCTATTTTGCTTCCAAAACCAATTACAAATCAACAGTTGAAATTTACTAGAAATGAAATTGATGTCTTTATCATTAACACATCTGATTACCTTACTAGTATTCACAAATACAGGAGACATTACTACTGTATACTTCCACAAGGAAAGAAAACATCAATGCCCTCTATTTACTTAAATGAGGAAAAGAATACTGAGAGGCTAAGCTATTTAAGCAGTCACAAAACAAATCTGGGACACTGCTGGGAACAGGATTTCCCTTTTTCTTATTCATTCTTAATCACATGATAATCCTGCCTTATCAATCAACATGTAAATTTAAGAGCAGTGATTACAAATCATCAGTAGAGATGATCTAATACTTTAGTATAGCAGAAAAAGACACAAAGTAACTTCAAAGAGAGTTCAGAAAAATCACAGCATGCACTTTTAACACAAATGCTGCTGCTTGTCTGAGATAATCCAATACTATTGATTCAGTAAAACTATTTATATTCACTGTAAAATGTGCCTTCTGTGCTCATTTGCTTAATGCTTGCTACAGAATATACATGCACTGTATTCTTTCACTAAGAAGTCCAAAGATACATATAGTACAGTTATGCTGTCGACATTTTGGAACAGGATCAAAATACATGCCATACTTCTACATTTGCATCTCTACTAAATCATTTACTTTTTTTCAGTCTGGAAGTCAACATCATTCTGAAGTTTCAGAATTTATGAGTTTACACAATTCATAGCACAGGTTATAAAAACATATTAGGCACTACATTTAAGTACAGATGTTTAAGATATCAAGTAACATTAATAAAACATTACATTAGAAAGCTTGAATAAAAGACTTAAGTTGCTAATTAAATCACAATGTTTGAAATGCAGGTGCAATATGCATCCTCAATTTCCACGTTTTCTGTAAGCATGTATATTCTAGTACAACCTCTCTTCATACAGACAACAGTTTTTCCCCAGCAGCTCTCTATTCAGTGAACAGATATGGGTGAGACAATGTCTGATTTGGAAAACTCTTTTCTTCAGGCACATGCAATTACTAATTAGCTATGAGGTGTTTGTTCTTAGTGACTTACTAAGCACCAAAGAGGCAGAAGACAAGTTTCAAGGCAGCAATCTAATAGACAAACCCAGAAACTCTTTCCTTACTCTACCTGTAATCGTGCTGTCCTGTTCACAACATAAATTCAGCCTTTTGCAACTGGTAACACATTTCCTATAGGAAGTATTTTACTCTACAATGTAATAGTGTCTTCCACGAGCTTGAAGAGTGATTGAGAAAAATCTGAAATTGCAGTTTAGACAGAGCAGCGTAGATTAGGTAAATTGGCTTACAACCAATAGTGAATTAGTAGTATTAAAACAAGGAGAGAAGACGAGGAGATGAAGGGCAGCAGCATAGAACTCAGAAGCATATTTTCAGGAAAGGGTATTCCCTGAGAGAAACACTAGTGGAACAGCCAAAGAGACTAGATGGCAAGACAAGATCACAGGCACAAGATTCTCTGGACAGTTGAGTACAAGAAGTAGAGATAATGTCAAGTGACAAAGAGACAAAAGAAAGAGTTGAGAAATAGAAAAAAAAAAAAAAAGCAGGTGAAAGGGAGGAAGTGTGACAAAGACCAGAATTGGATTCCTGGAACAAGTGGAAGGGCTAGAGAGGGAGAATGGTGAGACAACTCAGTACATATGATAAACGAAAGGCAAAAGACCTATGGAAAGGCCACATCACGTTTCATCTGCTCTTTTTCTTGAACATACTTTGCAAGATATTGTTCGAAAGGAAAGAAGTAGAGGATAAAGTTTGAGAGATGAATAATTAATAGTTCTGTCTAAAGGATAGGGAACTGTAAATAAAACTGCTACTCCGGATGTAAAAAGGAACTCGGGAAACTCAGTTACAGCATCTATTTGAAAATAACAACAATTTGCAAGTTGTGTTAGAATATCTACATCTACTACCACAGAAAAGAATAAACCCAATGTAAATTGATAATCTTCATAATCATGTCTTAAAAATTGCCTAGAGATGAAGATTTATTCACCTAATAAATTCCCACATATGTTTGAATAATGAACATGTTTGAGAATCAGTGACTTGGCAAACACAGGAATTGCAAGATTAATAAGTTATTCATATGATATATTTGCTCAGCCCAATTAGATTGTGCTCCAAAAATAAAGGGGAAAAAAAAAAAATCAACAGGACAATATTTGTTGAAATGCAATCCAGTACTATGCACTACTTACAGGCTTTACCAGGTATAATGGAGCTTACAGTGGAATCAGTAACAATGACTGAGTAGCGGATAATTACCCAAAGCCCTTAAAAATAAAATCATTTTATGCTCAAAGCTATATTAGGTGCCAAGCAATACAAAGGCCTATTAGGAGAATTGCTTAGATCAACCATAAAATCATAGCAAAATTACATTCTCTTATTTAAAACTGCTTTTCGCACAGGATCAAATTGTAGCCTAAGTCTCTATGGATGTTAGAAAAAAATTAACAAATTTAAAATTCTTACCATTCCAGCTGTGGTTGCTAACTCCATCCATGCAATGTGGAGATACCTCAGTAGCTAGTTTAATACTAGGTCAGGTATAGATGTCAGTCTCGCTGTAGTAGCAAACCAGACTAAGATCATATACAACCTATCGCTAGTGCAGCTTTATGTAGTGTAAACGTTCTTTGAAATACAGCTTTTAAATAAAACACAGTATTAAACTGTGATATGGGTTTCTGTTGATACTACTCTCTCACTCTTTTCTAAATTTGGTTGTATGATTATACTCAGTGGAGTAGCCTCACTTTAAAGCAAAATATTCAAAAGGAGAGCCAAGTTCATTATGCTGTAAATATGCTAAAGGATTAAGCAACTTAAGAAAAAGGAGAGTTAAAAAAACAGTTCAAGAAAGATCAAGCTGGTATAACATACCTATTTTCAAACATCAAAAGTGCTGTTATAGCAAGCACTTTGATTTGCTGTCTGTGAATCCATTTAACTAAGTATGCAGATTGTCCAGTGGATCTATTTGACTGCATACGAAATGGTGTGTGACTACATATGAAACAGTGTGATGGTTGCAAAATTAAATCCTTGCTGGAAAAGGTTGAAAATGTGCATTGTCATATAAACCATGTAGCAAAATAATTTAGATTTAGACATATTTTGATGCATGGAGCTTGTTGCTATCCAATTCTGTGAAGTATTTGCCAAGCTCTCTTTTGTCAAAGATTAACCACTCATGTTAGGATGCAGAAGTGCCATTTCAAACCTATAAGCAAAGACTGTTCAGTAACTCACCTGAATATTTGACTAACCTGCTTAAAATTCTGTCCTAGTTTTCAAATCTCGCTTTCAAATCCCTCATTCATTACCCATCTGAAACAATTAATTGATTGCAATTAAACTCAAAATAAGGTCATCACACAACTTGCCCTTATTCATTATACACATATATACCAAACAGCTCTTCTTAACATACTAATAACCAGTCTGCAAAGACCTGTACAATACTCTGTACAGGTCCATTCATACAGCCTACTTTGGACAGACAAATTTTTAGTAGTAGTAGGAATACTACTAGCATTATTAGTAGTAGTATTATTACAATAGTATTAGGAATACTATTGTAAGACATTCTTCAGTTTATACTGATTCTTTCTATGTGTTGTCTTTGAAGGAATTTTACTTAATTCCTTCCGGCCCAAGCTGCAATTGATTTTTCCAACTGATTCTGTCTTGTAATTTTTGGAATGGTTGTCTGTTTTGGAATTCAAGTATGAACAATCTATAGATATTTCTGCATTAACCAAACATTTCTCTTTATATGAGTGGTCATTATTTTATATTCCTGTTACAGTCTGATACAGTCTTCCAAATCTCCTAGAAAGGACAATGCTAGTGATTTTAAGTGCAGGGCATGTTTTTTATTTAGCATACAACTGACACTATTCCTTTGTTGTTTCCTGCAAAGGACTCTATAGCAAGCAGACAATTATTTTGATATACAAGCATCCAACTCTTCACATTTAGATTTGTATTTTAGCATTATTGTTTTCCAGACTCCCTTAGATTCTAACTGAAGATTTAGATACTTAATTTTAAGCATCACGACTTGAAGAATAATCATCCCTGTTCTACTTGAGCTCTTCCAGCAGTGTTTGTTTTGATTAGATAAATGTAAAATAATTAGAAAACTCTCAATATGAATGTTTTGTTGTATTTTGGCATACCTTATCATACTGTATTTTGTCTTGCTCCATATAGCTCAAAATTTCATGCTGGCATTAACAGCTGTGCTTTTTACTTCAAAACTGAGTTTTCTATTATCTCTCGTGCCTTTTCCATCAAACATGAAATGGGAGAAACTATTTGGTGTGCTATAATATATCTATCATATGCAGTGCTGTACAGAGTAAATGTAGAAGTGTAATTTGTGTTATTGAAAAAAAATTAACACGTGGAGCAATCTGTAGAACATTAAGCATTCACTGTACATTGTTTTCCTCCTTTTCTTGCAAGTTTACATGACTCAGAATGTGAATAGCATGCATAAAAGCATCTTATGTAGAGCTGTAGGACCCCACTGAGCAATTTAATCAGAAATTTTAGAAGAGAAAGTACTCTCCTGAGAGATGTGAGCATTTCAAATTTCATCCTTCTTCCCAACTAAGATGAAAAACTGAAGTTGTTTCCTTTTTAGAACTTGACATGTACTTAAAATGAATAATCTAGTCACATACTCTTTCATTGCAGAAGATGATTAATTCTCCTGATTTTGTGGGCTGCAGCTAACTGAAGAATTAAGGAAGTTTTCAATCTATTTATCTCTCAGTTATGTTAAAAAAAAAAAAAAACCAGTGCTATAACAAACACTGTTGACTTTTATGGCCTCTTTGTAATAATTATAACATAATTTTTTTTTAACAAACTCATAAATATTGAAAGTAATAAAATTTCAGAATACTGAAAACCAATTTGTTGATATAGTTACCTTAGTTGTATAGTCTTTATTCTACTTCATAGCCAGTTTTTTTTTTTTTTGCACATTCAATATAAAACTCAAAATTATACTTGTACTGCTTTCATCTCCTTAATTTCCAAGTTCTTTAGCCCTTTTATAAGGGCCTAATTTAATTGTTCTTTTGAGTTTTGTCAAGTAATTAGTATCTTACATTTCTCCAGGTGTTTTAGAGTTGCTGTCCTGGCATCATCCCCCTCATACAGCTACATTAACTGTTCTCTCTTTAGGTTTCATCAGCATTACTGAGGTTTTGTCCACTTTTTCTTCTAGGGAACAAGTTTACATGAATGTTACTTGAAATACCTATTCCATCGGTTGTTGAACACTTTTAGTGGAAGGTCATCATATAGAATATTCAAGGTAGAATTCCTGATTTCTTTAAAACAATTAGAATATTTCCATTATGTTTAGTAAACCAGACCGAAGAAACCATGTGCAAATAGATATTTACTTATCCAACACAAATTCAGCTCAAGTAAATGTTACCAAAACTACTAAAAACCAGGAATCTGATTAGATCCAAATTAAGTTATTGGTTTTGGTTCATTTATATCCACCAAAAAAAAAAAAAGGTATAGAAATTGTGACCATCAAAGACTTGCTCTACAGTCAGTGTCAAAAACTGCAGGAGAGAAATGCAAGGCAGCACTCAAACTAACCTGCAGTGACCACAACTTTGGCTAAAATGCCAAAGTCACTTCTGGTAGCAATGGTTTAGTATGCTATTCTATTTCATCAATTGCATTACTTATACAGACATATTCAGAAAAGTTAAAGGAGGTTTGAATCTGTATTGAGAACAGAGTACTTGTGGAGACTCTTGAACACTAATTTACAGAAACATATGTGATAATAATTCTACACCCTATCCCTTTCATATTCTCCAACAATAGTTGATGTTAATGAAGTGTCAGTGACTTAACACAAAGACAATTAAGCGTGTCTAGAAATTGTCAAAAGAACCACCAAAAGTATAATATGGATATTATTGTTTAAAATCTGTTTTAGAAGAAAAAGTACATTCTATTGTGTATAAATACCTGCATTGTGCCACAGCAACTGGAAGAATTACATATTATCATAAAATCATAGTTTTAACTATTCAGAGTTATACACTTGTTTTGTTTGCTAATCTTCTTTCATGAGCTAAATTTTGTTTGTTACTTTATTAGTGTATTACACAGAGACCATATGAAAGGAAAATAGTCTCTTTCCTTCCTTACATTAATCTCTGTTGTAGCAACGCTGAAAAAACAAAGGCTTTAGAAAGGCAGCAGAAGACTATCTCAAAGAATTAGAGTATTAACAAGGTCAACACAACTAGTTCAATAAGTAGACTAACTAATATAATACTTCCAAATAGCATAATGCAATTTACTGTACTTAGTCATCTTGTTCATGGGACAAAACAGTTTCTTTCCAACTCCAAATTTCCCTCTGATATCGTAACTCTGTGGTGGAAACTCAGCTTCCAGCTACAGGCAGCCCAAGTCTTTGATTATCAGTTCTTCTTTATGAAATATGAACTCTCTCTGGTGTCAAGTTGATTTAAGAGTGATACTTTTTGTATCCTTCTGGTTTCTAGTGCAGCTACCTGGGGAACTAATTTGAGAAACAGAACAGTTTAATTTTGTATAAGAACACTTTCAATCTGTAGATTGCATAACTTGCTCTAAATTTGCTGATGCTTAAATGACCTTAAGCAAATTAGAATTGATACATGCAAACTTTAATCAGATAAGATGAAGAGTGTTATACAAGACCAGGTTTGCAGTCTCCCAGCTTCATTAATGCCATTCATTTTCCTTGTCCTGCTCAGAGTATTTGATGTCTCATACTAGCGAAATCATTAAGTCAACAAGAATGTGAAAAAAGACATTTTCGAAGTCTGTACCTGGGAGAATCCAGAATTGTAGTTTGACACTTGCAGAGTTAATTTGTTTGGTTTTTACTGTTTTCCTTAAGAAAACGCTTAGTTCTGTTTTAATCTGAAACTATTACATGTAGAATTATCATACTGGGAACATTTAAATCATACAGTTGCAGGCATTGTACAGACACAATTTATTTTACTAGGTTTAATTTGTTATCTTTCATCTGGATCAATCGTTTCTTGTTTTACGTGTGTGCTTATTGGTAGCTGTTTTGAGCACCTCTGTCAACCTCCCTTTTCTTTAAGCGCTTTTCAGCAAAATAGTTATGTGTCTCTTATTTTTATCCCATATTTTTAAACTCACTTCAATCTTATTAAATCCTGTGCAACAGAGTATAATGGCCAGATGTTTCAGTGGTTCCTATCTGTACAGGAAAAGCCCTGGTAGCATCAGTAAGGATTTTTATCTAAAATCCTCTCATCTGGGCAAGATTATTATGTAGTCTATGTGGGAGACTTTAGGAAATCATAATTGTCTCAAATTCGGAGGAAAAAAAATCCCACATCTTCAGGAGGGCAGGATTTCACCCATTCTGAGGACTGCCTTGCCCTTCTTGTAAAATAAAGGCGTTCTAATTAAAAAAAAAATGTAATATGGAGTGGTTTTTAGGGGAAAACTATCTTTTTTTCACTTTCCAATCCTGCATCTGTAAAGACGTAGGGTAAATTGAGATTCTATGTATATGTACCAAAATGGCTTATCCTGACAGTTTTCTATCTTTTCTTTCTGTTAATCTTCTGAAAAATGCACTTGATATACCTTGAATGCTATATATGCTGAGTGAGATTGCTCCTTCATTTCCCTTTATTTCATTGAAGACTGTTGACCACAAAACAACATTGCTGTTACTGAATGCTCAAAGAAACTTTTCAACACTTTGGTATTCATGAGATAAAAATTTACCACTTCAGAGCATCATGTTTTCTCATTCCACCATGACCTTTAGATCTCCAAGGAGCTATCTTTGTTTTTCTTTTTCTTTTTTCTTTTTTTTTTTTTTTTTTTTTTTTTTTTT
>WHYT01017069.1:204595-214735 GCA_009806455.1 Tetrax tetrax | reverse complement strand
AGCAGACAATGTTATGCTAAGAAAATTAACTTTTAATTTTTTTTTTTTTTTTTCTTTCATGCAAACTCAAAAACTCACAAAAAAACCCCCAAGATTATTCCTTGTTCTGGAAACTGAACTTTTAAATTTGCAGCCATCCATACCTATAAAAGTGTTTGAAAAGATAAATACACCCTATAACTAAACCGATCTTTGAATCAAAAACACTAAATAAATTTCTCTCCTCAAAGAATATTTGATTAATATCTTATAGGGTTGTTCACCAAGTATAAACAGAGAAAATAAACATAACACCTAGAAATATGTTCTTTTCATATAATATGCACACAAGAAAAATAATTTAATTTTTTCTGATTTCTTTATTGTCTTCAATGAGTGCATGTTTTAGGGATTCTACACATGGCATTTTCATAGTTATCTACACTATGCAAAGTAAGAGTCACAGTCAGTTCCCTGTCTCAAATACCTCAGCTTCACTCCTCTCACTCCATTGTGTTCCTTCTGAACTGAATTTGGCTATGCACTAATTAGCACAGAATTAATTATATATACAGCTAATAGGAGTACTACAGATTATGTCTGTAAAAATTAACAGCACAACTTAAGCACACATGGAGTTTTGGAAGATTTCATTTTGTCTTCAATATGCAGAAACTTATGCTTTCTATCAAACACAGCAAAGAGCTATCATGGTACACATTTCTGGAAGGCTCTTTTACAGCATCTCCAGAGGGGATTGGATAAAGAGTATTTTAGTGTGCATTGATCTTATTAAAGTATTTTTTCACTGAAGTTCTATTCTCAACCCAGTTTCCAGAACAGATGAGTTTGGGCAGAGGCAAGACTTTTGCCCCCATATAGAACATTTAAAAGTGTCAGAAGATTGTCAATTTAGTCTTGAATGCCAATTACTCAGTAATTGTGTGCATGTGTGATTAGAAAGGAGATAGATGGATTTGGGGAGGTTCTGGTTCACAGCAGGTACAGTGTACAATTGCACCTCAGATTCTGAGATTAGAAAACTTGGCATTGATTAGATATTTTGGCTAAAGTGTAGCTTGAAATCTTTCAAATCCTTACTCTAAAAATACCATATTTGTGTCATCACTGTTTATGAAATATATGAATATGCTAAGAAACTAATACAGAACATGGATACTGCTTATGATGTCAAATCAAGATGGTGACTTTCATGATACAAACTTCTAAAGTTCAGTGACTGCTTGAGCAGCGTTTGCCAACCTTTGCATGACACATATAGAGAATGGCACTTGCAAATTTAATGTCATATACAGAAACATGAGCCTATTCCTGTAAAACACATGATGTTCAGGCTCAAATACAGCAAAGCACTTGGTGTGCTCTGGCTTAAAACAACGCTTCAATCCCACAGGGTTCAAAAAGGCTGAAGTATGTGCATCTAATCTGACAGGTGCAAAGCTCCTAGCTACAAGCATTTAATGAAGACACTAGCATAAGCTCAGACAGCACAGAAACATTTTCAGATAGTAGTAATTTCAGATATATAACCTAGACATGTTCAAGTGGCCTAGTTAGTGGGTTTGATTTTACAGGTACATGGAAAGCTGCTAATACCAGGGCTGAGTCCTGAGTCTGCACTGGGATGCTATCTGAGACATGGAGATAAATCAGGCAGCAGGAAGAGTCTAGCTGCAGCTCCGTACAGACTATTTCTGAGATAAATTGTTCTATACAGACAAAGTCTTAATTAAGCTGATATAGAGAGGACTCAAGAGGATTCATCTCACAAAATTGCATACAGTCGAATCAAATAGCTGCAAACTGAATATTACCCTGTGTACCAAAACAGTAATGAAAAAAAAAAATATATAGTAAGCATTGTTTATTGTATGATTTAACTTGCATTTGCATGCTTGATGGGACTTTTCTACTACAATGTTAATAATGATAATTTGGCCTGACACTGGCAAATATCACTGTTGACATTTTCTCTTGGGGAAAAAAAACAAGCACTACTACACACCCCAAAATCCCAAAACAACCAGCCTCCAGTAAATTACAGCATATATTGAGTTTGTATTTAGAATTATTTTATGCAAAAATGAGGGATTTAAATAAAGCTTCCTTAGTTGCTCATGAATCATTCTTTCTACACAACCTAATCAGATTCCTTCTGCTGCATTCACTAAAAACAATATTAAGCTGAAATATGTACTGAAGTTTATCTAAAACTACACCATTAAAATAATTTATGAAATATTAATAGACAGTTTTGTATGTCATTCAAAGATCAGTGCAAACTCCCACACCCTTGTAATTGCATACCTGCAGCATTTGGATTTATTTATCAGCTCTTTCACCTTCATAATATTAGAGGTGACGCGTCTGCCCCACCAAGCAAGACACAAACACATTCAAATGCTTGATCTAAGGTAATGACAGTGCTCAGCTGAAATATTGCATTAAATAAGAAACACATATTCCTGCATAGCTGAGGAATGTTTTGGTCTTATTTTCACTTTCTCTCTGTCCAGAGAAAGTGTCTCAACTAATGGCTAAGGAGTTTTGCTATTCAAAAAGAGCAATAGAAATATCTTAGAAAAAAAAAATAAAGAAAACTAGGTTGTATAATGTTGAGAATTTTAGGCTATTATAGTTAATTAAAATGAAGGAACATAGAAAATCTGCTTTACTCAATAGAGGCTTACTAGAGAGAATGCCACACGTCCTCATACCTCCTATACTTCCCCCGAATGGATGGACTAATATTAATAGTCAAGGATTTTGAGGCTTTTGTATTTAAAAAAAAAAATAAATCTGAAGTCTTTGAAATACTAAGGGAAATATAGCTCTCCTCTCTTTGCCCCCATTGCTCTCAAGGTGCTAGATAAGGACAAGATGCCTACTCCTGAAGATGACAAGTACTGTAGGTGGCAGCCCAGGAATCCACTGGAAAGAGGTCAAGGACCTGGCAAACTAAGCAGTGTCTGAGAGCAGCTGGGTAGACACAAAGACGTGACAAAGATTTAGGTCAGAATTTGCAAGCAACAACACAATAACATCTAATAATAATCTATAACGTCTTATAAACCATGTAAAGCACTATCATCTTAGTTACAAAGTCGTTACTCGTTAGAGATCTTTGTTTCCCACCCCAACCTCTGCCAGGTAGATCTTATCTTGTCCGTTGATGTGCCTTTTCTTTTTTTTTTAAATTTAATCTTATTTTTTTAATATCTCCAGGAATGAAGATTCTACAGCCTCTCTTAATGAGGTAACCAATTTCTGCTTAATTGTGTAAAGCTTGCTTTAGACCAGAGAGTCACTGGAAGTTAATCATCAATCCAATGATGTAAAAAGATATCCAGATTAGCCTAAATTTACAGGATGTTTACGTAAGACCTTGTCAGGAAACTGATTTTCAGTCAAAGTCTTTATTTACTACTACTTGTAATACTTCATCTAAGTAGATTTTTTACACAAGTTCCATGAAATGGTAGTTCAAAAAAATTCCCAAGGGATGCTTTCTGTAATGAAGCCTCAGGCTAACTTTGAGAGAGGAGATAAATTTATTTAGTTGTTGTTACTGAGATTGTAACTAAATATTTTATGTTAAATATCAGGCTTCATGAAATACTTCTTAAATTCAGCAGTATTTGAATTTCTTAAATGGGCAACACTTCCATCTTGGATATTTCTTCTTTCTTAGCTACCAAGATTTTAATTTTAAGTTTATGGAAAAGTTAGACAGTGACAGCATTCCTTCCCTATCCTTCAGACTCCGATCACACTTCCTTCTCCAGTGTTAGTTGCTCAATACTTCCTTTTTGGGTACAATAATTAATTATATTTAAAATTTTCCAGGCATTATCCTGTCACCACAAGAAGGGAACTTTGCAGAATGTCAGCACCACTACATTCTCTCAAAGTCACTGTAAAAAAAAAAAAAAAAATATGTCAGAGGAAGGAGAATTTCCTGTTATTTTTGTACTGTGTAGGTAGCTCTGTTATTGTCTTAATATCTGCTAAGGTACCAAAAGATACCAGCATCTTTATGATACTCTCTTCCATAGGAAGAATTATTTTACTGTAGGCAGAGAAGTATGACTCACTTGCAAAAAAAACATAACATGTTTAAAATGAAAAGGAACACTATTCAAAATGCTCAAGTATCTTTTGAATTACCCTTGAGAACAATTTACATTTCAGTCCCAGCATTCTCCTTTTAAATTAGATGCAAATTCTGTAATCTTTCAGTAAACAAAACAATGTTTTTCAGTAAAACCACATCTACTTTTTTTTTTTTTTGTGAAAGGAAGAATTTTTACCTTTAAATTGCTGTAGAAATTACAATCTCCTGCATATCATCCAGCTGCTGCCTTCTCACAAACATCCAAATAAGGCCTCTATTTGTAATGATTGTGTCCTGCGGCTCACTTTACTGGTAGCCTGACTATTCTATCTAGAAGCATAAATAATTGTCATACTCTTTAAATACGCAGTTTGTACCAATATTTTTAAAATGTATATGTAATAATAATTGCAGATACCAGAATACACTATTACATTTTATCTGCCTCTTTTGAAAGCTACTTTGCATATTCCTTAACCCATTAGTTAGTTTTCCTCTATTTGCTGTAATGTGATGTTAACAATTGAGCATCGGTGATCACATAAATCAATTATGTTTATTTTTATCATTAATTTTCCCTATATCTAGTCAAAGTTATAACATATTTTATTAAAAGACTGAAGATTGGAAGCTGAAAATGAATTAATGTGCCACCAGAAACACCTTTGATACCTAGTTTTGCCCAACTGATGTAATTCCATTAAAACTGATGAAATTGTTGAGATACCCATTGCTGTAGGAAAGCTCATCCCATATCACAAGATTCAAAAGGCTGAATCTACATTCTCCAAAGGTTGGAGTAGAATTCTGAACCCTTTCTGACTGTAAATCTTGAGCAGCTCCCATCACAGTCAAAAAAACCCAGAGGGATATACAGCATTCATTTAGGAGTGAAATGAGAAACAGGTATTTAGTCACCAGCCTCTCAAAAACAGTGTTGAATGTGCATGTCAAACAGCCATAAAAAACCTGATTATTTTGAAATATCAAAAAGCAGTGTGCACGTGTATATACTTCAGTGTCTTAATGTCAATACTTAATGATTCCTGTAATATTTAATTTATAATAAGGACTTTAAAATTAATCTTGGATTTTTCTGCATTTTAAGTTCAGAAATAGCAGCAGTTAAGCAAAGACCTTTTACGTAATAGATGATGAAAAATTCTATCTTAGCCCTTCAAATATGAATAAAATCCAAGTTTATAACTGTACTAAAACACACAGCTCAAGCTTTTCAGACTTACCAAGTAACAGAAATCTGTTTGTTCCCACTGTCTGCCAAATCAAGTTATTTGTCTGGATTGCATATACATATGGATTTGAAAATCCCCTACCAAATGAATACTAAACGACTGACTCAATTTCTGGTAGAAACAAACAACAAAGCCTCTTATCTACTTAGCTTAGTACAACCTGAGCAAATTTTCTAAGACCTCAGATATAGTGACACTATATACAATATATTTTTAGGAGGCATTACTAATAATCAATACAAACCAGATTGCTAGCTCATGGTACTCAGCAAACAAATATGCATTCACTGTCGCTGGTGGCTGCATCCAACATTGCCTTTCATTCCTGCGCTCATGGGGCTACCATTACTACTGGAAATTAAGTTTGCCCAATACTGCCTTGAAAGGGATGTTCTCTCCTCAGACCAACCACAGGCATGTACAAGTGCGCTCAACGCTCTACGCAGCGGTTCCAGAAACTTAATCTGTTCCTCCACCCACCTCTCCATCAGCCTCCCCCTCCCTGCTTGGGAACACACTGATTAAGGCTCGGAGAATTCCAATGAAGATGTGCCTGTTCTCTAACACAAAATGAGGCCTGTGCATTGACTCACATAATTTCCAAGTAATTCAAAGAGATGAACGTGGAATATATAAAAAAGAGCTACTGTATAGCAACTTTGCAATTACGTCTTTACAGCTTCTTATCCCAGTAATATTTACAATATGCACTCAGACCTTCAAACACAATCAACAGTTCCTTTACCCTGTAGGTTTAACAACACACTGTGAATGTCCTGACAGGCACAAAATGTTATCAATTAAATAGAAAAATGTATCATGTTAGAGCAGGTTTTTTGTTAGCAAAAGATATGTGCCTGATAAACAGATTCACTTTTTTTTTTCATTGTTATTATGCCAACCTGAAGCTAAGATATTGTTACTGAACCAGAGTATCTCAATTGGTATCCATCTTTTAGCAATGTAAATTTTTTTGAAGGAGGAGGAGGAGCAGAAAGGTTACCAAGGGAGCTCATGCACAGAAGAGAACGCAGAAATCTGATCAGTCCTCTACACATCAGATAGTAAAAAGGTCACAGGAATATATATGAAGAACATTTAATAAATCCAAGTCTGCAGTACACTGTGACAATCAATAATTAACATGTAGCACCTGCCTTAGTCAAATATAGATTTTGGCAGAAGCAGAAGGGTTGATGGTTTCTTCCTGCCCCTCAAATATTTTATTTGAGTTTGTCGTATTCAGTATTTCCTTTCCTGTCCCATGGGTTTGTCAGCACTACTTTACAAATTTCAAATTAATTCACAAATTAAAGAGGGGAATAAGAGGTGATTAAATGTGGTAGCAAGTATTATTATGCTTCCCAGGTGGTTTCAGCAGAAGCTCAAACCCAATACTGAACAGGAAGGAGGAAAGAAAAAACACACATCAGTAGTATGACAGCTAATGCACACTTAGGTCATTGAAATGTAGTTCAGTGCCATAGTGATATTAGAGGTAGCCAAGGGTCCATGAGCAAACAGAGCACAGGACAGAGTTTTCATGCCCTCTTAACAAAAAACACATAGGTCTGGACTTAATTCTTCCAGACATTGCAGTGAGCAGTCACATTTGGCTTTAAATGAAGATTTTATTGCCAGGACAACAACAATCCTTAGACTATGGAAAATCTGGAATCTAAGTATCACTGTCTTTCTCATATTTATTAAAATGACCATATGAGCTCTATTTTAGATAATTTCATTGTATTTATATATTTGCTATTTGCGAGATCTTTAGATTTAATTTCACTAAATATTTCAATGATTTCTTCAAGCTATACACGGTTATATCTCTTTCCACAATTTTAGAATTTTCTGGAACTCAAAAGACCACAAAGGGAGAGAGGAAAAGGAAAAAAAATAATTAAAAAAAATTATTGAGAAGAAACATAGCTAAAAAGAAGCATTAAAAGTAAATCACTAACTAACTGAAATTCTTGTAAGATTACATATACAGCTAGTTCTCTGAACACTGTATGTCAGTATATCCGCCCTGCTCAGATCAATGACTAAAATTTCATAGACTGTTAGGCTGACAGAGGTCAAGCAGACCTCTATGCTTGAGGTGATTCCACAATTCTGGCCGCAACACATTATGGGAACAAACGAGGATATGACAGAATGATGACTCGATAATCTACTTTGCAAATCAGCCCATGACACAAGACACTTGAAGTAACACAATGTGCACAGAAGAAAAATAACTAAATGCAGATCCTTACATTTTACTTCATTATTCCCCAGCCAAACTGCACTGGAAGTCTTCTTTGTAAGGCACAGGGTGACAGTTTTTAGTGTTCCACTGAACATGCACAAAAGATAGAAGAAAAAAAGGAAGTGTAACATAACAAAAGTGAAATACAAAAAACATATAAGCATTTAAAAAATGTTATTTTGTTGCTCTGGGTTTAGAATAAGAGTTTTGAACCAGAGTCAAGTCTACCAGCTAAGACACAAACCCAAAACAAATATGTGCCGTTACCCAGTAGTTGAAACTTCCTAAAATGGGACAGCATGAAGAGGGCAACATTTTATACTCCATTCAGGATTTACTCTCCTTATGAATCTGTTTTAAAGTTCTGGCACTGAGATTCTTCTCAGCCACTCACCTCAACTACACTGTTCAAAGTAAGAGGTGCAGAGAGTTCAAGTCTTGTGACTTATATGCCCTTGTTGTAAAAATTATAAATAAATAAGGCAGTTGGCTGATGAGGAGCCTTGAGGAAAAAACACCAAGTTCAAATTCTCCTTTAGAAAATTCAGTACACAGCTATACATATGACAGTTGCTTCTTCTTTTAGTTAAATCGAGTTTCCAAAAATAATTACTTCTTAATTTTTCGTGTAATTAGAACATACACAAAACAGTCAATTTCAGTCTTGAATGTACAGATAACTGTTAGCTTAGTTAGTTATTAGCAGAGACATAAATAGAGAAAATATATACACCATTTATGTATCTCCTTACAAGAATACTGTAAAAATAATAGTGTGGTAGGAGCTGTTTGTTTAATTCAACTGTTTGCTAGAGAGCAGAAAAGGTGTTGATCACCCTAAAACAAAGAGAAAAGAAATACTATTTTTAAGATATTTGTGAAAGTTATTCATAATAAAGAATGAGAGACTTTATTTAAACAGATGACACATAAGCTTGTTCTTGATAGTCTTAAGACTATGGTATTTTGATATTTGAACTAGAGATAGCCTGTATTTAAAAATTATGCCCCTTTATTGCAATAAAGCTTCCAGTATTTTGTTGTAATTATAGTTACATATTAGGGTTAAATCCAACCTGCTCATGAACAGTGCATGAAAGTTTAATTAAAGACCACTAAATTATTCAAATGTAATGAAACTTACAGGAATTCTGCAGAAAAGTTCAACAACATTTATCATATTATTACACTAATGAACTTGTTCTTTCCGGTTAATGAATTAAAGTTCACAAGAATTCATAGAAATTTCTTAAAGGTCAACATACGTTCATGCATATAAGAAAAAAAAAGCACCTAAATATGTTCCCAAAAAACCCAAAATCTGAACTGTACAAAATATTCATGAAAGCAACATAATGAACAAGTTTTAGACTTTTTGGAGCAATAATTAAGAGTAGTTTCAGAAGCAGACATGGACAAACAAAAAAACTAAAAAGTTATCAACCTCAGGAGGTACTGATGAACTAGAAAGGACCATTAAAAAGGAAGGTAATTAATAACAGAAAATTAAATTATCCCATAACTGATTTTAAAAAATACACAAATGTAGTTATGAATAGCACAGGAATGATACAAGCTCTTGGCCTTCATCATTACAAATAAACCAAAGTAAAAACAGTGGATGTACTTTATCTTTTAAACAATTTCTGTTGGATAAAGTGATTGGCTTCCCAAAGGTGATAGAAGCAGTCAGAAAGCAAATGCAGTAGTAGTTCAAACAGGATTAGCATTTGTTTCTGTGATAGGCCTATTACAGCATTAGCAGGATTTAACTGAACTCTGAGAAGACAGGAAACAATTATGGAAACAGTGTTATAGACACTGTTATAGTACTTCTCTCCTCTACAATACTCTTGCACAACCACTCTTCTTCAAGAAGCTCTTTGGTATACGGCCAGAACTGCAGTTGCAAACAAACAAATCAAAACACCTCCCTCCCACATCTTCTCTCATTAACGCAACGCAAAGCTTGACAGTTATTGGAAACAAGCAAACAAGGCACAGAGAAAAGCACAGAGGAAACTACTGGAGAAAGAGAGGACTTGGCTCATATTTTCCCCACACGTAATTTGTGTGTGATTACAACCTGCTGAAATGGTGAATGACCACACCTTCCTATTTTCTGCCTATAGGCGAAGCCCAAGTGTTTCAAAAACCAAAGTATCCAAACCAGAAAAAAAATATTCAGAAGTACTTTCATTTTCATATATTTTATATTCCACTATTTACTAAAACACGTCTTGTGCTGTACTCATGGTTAAACCTGAATCACCAATGTTAATAAATGGCTACTCTCCCACTTACAGCTAAGAGGCCTACTTTGCTTTCATTTAACCTCAAGGTTCTGGGGGGTGAAGAGTATTTTATTGAAGCACCACACCACATTCAGAACTAACATGCCTTCATAGACAAGGTGTCTGGTTCCAAGAAAATTTTGACGATATAGGATCTGACCATTCTCATTTGAAAATACTCTTTGCTCCTCCCCAAACATAAACCATAAGTGGGCATGCCAG
>WHYT01017069.1:130810-202487 GCA_009806455.1 Tetrax tetrax | reverse complement strand
TGAACTAGGCAGCTGAAACACTGAGAGGGTTTTATTAAGAAATAAATAAATAAGTTAAAAAACCCTCACCACTTACAGATCACTTTTAAAGTTCCAAGTCTATACATAATATTTACCTGTGCTCAACAAAACAGCAAAATCCCACTTTGTACTCACAACTTCGACAGCTGTAAGAAACTTGAGGAAAAACCCTTTTAAAATCTTGTTGATCCTTTGGAAAGACATCAGGGAGGGGGAAAAAAACATGCATGTTGTGCTGCAAGGAGAGGAGAAACCTGATTTCTCCATTGGGTGAAGGCAGCGGGGAGGAAGGAGCAGCAGCAGGTGTCTCTGACAGTCATTAGCAGGTTTCCAGACCATGAGGGACTGCTCCAGCACCTGCGTTACCCTTCTGGCCTTGGGCAGCCTGGGAAGCTGTGTAGGGCCCCTGCGGAGCAGAGCCTGGTGCTTGTGTGGGCTTGTGTGGGCTGCTGCTGTTGCAGGGCCTCCTGCCATCTTACCTACATATTCCATATGCACACATCCCAGGTGCCAGCACACAGGGACAGGCTGGCAGTACCTGTAGTTGAACAGTGGTGGAGAAGCTGTTATTATGTTACTCATTCACATTTCTCCCTGGGGACCACCAAAAAGAAGTACTTCAAACTGCTTAATATATTTAAATGCAGAAAGGAAACCAAGGACAGCTGAATAAAATGGCCATACATTGGCTTGCCATGTATGATGCCTTTCCCAGACTTTTTAAGCAAACAAAAAGCCATTCATTATTTGTATTGCAAACCAACTCTAATTATGTACTAGTCTTGCTGCAGTAAGTAATAGGCATGAATAAAGCATTTTATATATATATATATACACACACACACATATCTGTCTTTGTAAAGTCAACTGCTCGATGACTTTGGGACAGGAATGTATGTGTGAAAAGACTGTGCTAATAAAATGCTTGTTACACTATTAGGAAATTACAGCTTGTCCACCGGTGAAAATAAACGTGATTTTAACAAGGGACCCCAACAGTACAAGCACAGGATGATAACAGAGGCCCTGGGGACACAAACACAAATCAGTCAGTTAGTTGTTGCTGGAGGGATGTAACCTTGTCAGTGGGGAAAACCTGACTTTCAGGGTAACAGAGAGAGAGCAAAGAGCAAGTATCCACTATAGATTAAACATCCCATAGAACATAAGGCTCAGACATAGCATAAAATTTGCAGTCTAATGAAGAAAAGCAAGTAAATAAACTATGTTAGAAAATAAACACAGCTGCACCCAAGAATGAGGTGAAAGAAATTCTCCACATCCTACATCTCTGGTCAAAAACTTCCCATAATCACTTTCCCTGTCAGCTAACCATCCTAATAATAAATTTCTGGCTCTGTAGGTAAGTGCATTTCTTTAGCCCAGAGACTGGTTTCACACCCCACTCTAGAGAATGGATTATAACATTTGTCCATAATAGCACACAGAATCACCTCAAACTGCCAACCAGACATGCCTAAATTTGGAAAGCTTTGCTTCACTACCATTTTTCCAGTTTGTCTTCTCTAAGATCACAGGTCATTTTCAGGGATGTCAGGTTCAGCCACAGCTAGTCTAAGGAAAGATACAGCTTCTTCTGTGTTCATGGCAAATAGTACTTTTTAGCATTACAGAATTGTACATTAGTAATTTTCATTCACATAAAGTAATTTTTTTTTTTTTGCAAGAGACCTTACATTCTCCTCCCACTGCATAGATGGCTTTCATTCTATTTTTACACTGTTAACTTTAAATGCATTTTTCTCCTCACCGCTTTTGTTGCAGTACTTATTATTTGTTTTTATCTATCTAACTCTGTTTAAATGTCTACCATAACATTCCTAATTCTATTTTAAGGGAATATTTCTTTCAGAATGGTTGTGTTTTGTTTGGAATGTGATTCTCCAATGGCACATCTCAGCAGCAAATGTTGAGCAGCTGGAAACTACCTAATTAGAACAGGGAGGAAAAAAGAAGGATATTTGAGATGAATAATAATCACATCCATCATATTCATATTTTTTTTCTTATTTATGTAGTGTACACCTGTGTCTCATTGGTGATGAAAATGACTGTAGGATGAAACAGTAAGCTGGCCTTGTGTTGTATTTCTCCTTCTGTGAGCTTTAAATAAATTTTGAGTGTTTCTTTAATTATATAGGTAGATTTGTTTACTGAAGCATTGATGTTAAAAATCATTTCATGCAAAGGGGCAAATTACATTTTTAATTATGTTTCTTTGGGAGGTCTACATAGTTAAGATGTTTTGCTGTCTTCTACTCTGCACAGATTTTCTACAGACGATCATAATGGCAACTCAATGCAAAACACCTTCAGTGGCATAAAATTTTCATATAGTAAATATGCACACATTTTTAAAGGTGTATCAGAGTTTTCAAAAACACCTGCATTAGTGATTTATCTACATCTTCAGGTAAGGAAATGCTTTTGTAAATAAGGCCCTCAGAGCCTAAACCAAAACATTTTAAAATCTCTACTGAAAGACTGCAATTGAAAGATTCCTATTAACTTCAGACAAGTTAATAGCAGAACTCAAGCAGAACTACTCAAATGGATAATATTAAACAAATAGAGAAACAGAAATGCTACATTCCTTGGTATTTTCTGTGTTTTTCTTAATATCTTAACAGATACACTTTTTTTTTTTTTTAATGTAAACTCTTCTCTCTCATCATTACAGAATAAACCTTGGGATTGTCTCTGAGTATATGTTAACGGCTCAAATCTAAACTGCAAGAACAAAAAATATAGAATAGGTTTAAAACAACTCTATTTATTGTTTTGAAAAATACTACAGGATTTTTAAGCAAATCTCATTGCATTCTTACCATACAAGACTTGTGATCAGATTTTCCAATTTTACCACTTCATTAAAAAAGGCTGGGAGCAGTTTTAATCTTGAAATTACCTAAATCAATATTCTATCATTTTAAATTCAGATAATCACTTTCCATCTAAATCTGAGAAGATAGTATCTCAAAATTAAAATGTACTCATACACATTCATTACTAATAACTGTTTCAAATAAACTAGTTAGCTAGGAACAAACTATTGTCTTAATGTATCTAAAAGCATAAGCTACTTTGAAAGTAACAAAACAAAGCAGGCAGCACACTGAAAACTGACTTGTAGTAAATACACAAAGAAACGAGATGTGATACAATTTGGTAGAACAAAATGTTCTCTTCCAGGCTTAGCTCCTAGTTTGAAATATCAGATATGTCAGCAATGTTAAACCTCCACTTCTCTGCTGGTATGGTAATAATCTGGGGGCACGAGCAGTGGTGTTCACCCTGTTCACTAAAGCACACTGCAATGTTGCATAAACAAAAAAAAATAAGAGAGTTCAGTATTTGACCCTTTCTCAGAAATATAGTACATGGAACATATACCATACACCTTTGCACATGTACATCTCTATAAATGTTAATTGAGAGTTTCTGCCATATTCATAGTTCATGCTGTAATGACTACTAAATTTTCTAATGGCAGCAAAAATCCAAACCCATTTCCATCTGAGGAGGGGTGTTGCTGCTTGAGGTTTTATGACAGATTTTTTGCCACTTCAAAAAGCATTTTGTGAAATTTTGTTCTGCCTTTAGCACAAACAAATGTAATTCAATCGCCATGGTTATTCTGCTTGATATTCTTTCCTATGCACTTCAACTTTTTGACTAAACCTGCAAGGATGTAATCAGGTAATTAGCAATTTCCTTGCAGAACTTTCTTGATTTCCTATGATACCCACCATTCAAATTTCATTTTCAGTTTTGTTAGGTAAATATGCCTATCCTCATCAAAGTTCATAATTCCTTTCTAGCATTAGAGTTTCATTCTGTATCTCTTACTATGCACAGTCAAGGAAATTATGGTACGTTGTTTATGTTGTACAGCATAAACACTATGGCTTGGAAGTGTTTGCTTTTGCTGTTTGCTTGGGTTTTTTAAATGAATGCATGTCTCAAATCTATATTGTACATCCTCTTAACCATTTCTGCTCTAAAAAAAAAGTGTAAAAATAAAATTTACAGTAGCAATAAGTGCAGGAGTTGGGATGATATATAAATTCAACCACCTTGGCTTAACTTGTTTTATAGAGGCACAGAACACATCAAAGTTTAAGCATAGTTAATGTGTTTGCCAATTATTACCAAGCACAAATTTCAATAAAGCAAAACAGTAAGTAGTTCAAAGTTGCTCATCAATTGCTCGTGCTTCATATGACTTTGTGGGACTCTTCCTGTTTTACTTTTTAACTCTCTAGGGAATTAAAACAGACACAGAGCTAATTCAGTCTGACATTACTCTCCCACTTCTTAGACAAAGAAGAAAATAACTTTAAAGAAATGTTAATCCTGGCTGTAACATTTGTGCGTTTCACTTCCAGCTTAATCATACTCTGCTCAGCTTCATGCTGGAAGAAATGCAGCTTCCACTCTTTTAATTTGTCCTTGGATGTTGGTGGTGGTAACTGAAGACTGGTGCCAAACATCACTGGCATTGTGCCAAAGTACATCAACTTTTAAATCCAAGTCAGGATTTAGGCTTTTAACATAAACCTTAGATAAACCCCAAACTGAATCCAGAAAGCTCTGCCCAGTATTTTTCTTCCAATCTGGGGACACTTTAATTTGCAAGACGGTTTCTTGTCCAGCCGAAAAGATCTGTGTGTGTAATTTAGTTTCTTTGCACAACCAGAACTTCTGTAGTCTGAACAGTTAATAAAATTTGCCAAACTCATTAAAGTATAGAACACAGGCACAGTGGCCAAATCCTCCAAGGAATCTCAATTCTTATCATGTATAGGAGCCCTAATCAGCAGCTTGCATGCCAAATCAGACAGGGTTAACCTACGGCTTTCTCTTGAAGATATTAATGGAAACAAAGCAAGAGAGCGCAAAAAGGAGAAGGGCGGAAGTCCACTCACCTGAAACTGAGGACTCCTAGCTTTTCAGAGGAAATTTAATCTCTTTGATAAGTGATCCTAAACTGTAAAATGCAAAAACAATTCTGGGAGCAAGAACAAGGAGCAAGACCTTCCCTACCTCTCCTTTCCTTTCTGTTTGCTTCTGTGTGAAGCTGCAGAGGCCAGCAGAGCTCCCTCATACACCTACCCTGGCTTTATTTAGGCCACTAGGCCTAACAGGCCCCTAACAGGCTCCTGTTTCCTAGGAGACAAGGCATTAAACCTTCCAGTAAAAAACTGTACAAAACCCAGGTCTGCTGTTTCCCAGATGAGTTCTGCATGAAGTTGGGACATAAAAGATGAGGACTACTACTTTTCAAATAAACAGTGCAGATAATTTAAATAATAATTCTAAACATATCCACACACATTACAGTAGATTCTAGATTCTCCAGAGCAAACAATATCTCATGTTTTCTGTTGTGAACTTTATGGTTAATAAGCAGGTGTTTGGGATTGTCCTTTTGAGACATCTCACTCAAACAGAAGCCTATTTTACCATTTATGGGCTCTATTTCCTCTCATTGGGAGCAGATAACTATAATACAATAGAATATACATTGTTAGGTCACATTTTGCTCCTTCCCCCACATCTAGAGCTAGGTATATATCTGGAACTACAGATTGTTTTAGCAGTCAAAACCTTCATAGAATAGTTAGAGTTTGAAAGGACTTTTAAAGGTCATCTGCTCCAACCCCCCTGCAAGGACCAGGGACATCCCCGACTAGATCAGGTTGCTCAGAGCCTCATCCAACCTGGCCGTGAATGTTTCCAGGGGTGAGGCATCCACCACCTCTGGGCAACCTGTTCCAATGTTCTATGACCCCCATTGTGAAAATTTTTTTCCTGATGTCTAATCTAAATCTACCTCCCTCTATTTTAAAACCTTTACCCCTCAGCCTATTGCATTTTGAATTCCACAACACTAAGCTCATCACAAGTGTTACACCATGTATGAAAGGTTTGATGCCAGTGTTTGGGAGTTTACATTACAAAAAATGTCAGCATGTAAATAAATTTTAGAAGTAATAGCAGGAAAGACTAAAAGAGAAAAAAAAATAACAGCAATAAAAGCACTCAGCTACAAAGGAGCATTCCTGTTCAAGGTGGTTATCCTGAACATTTGACTGCTTTCCTCACTCCTGTGCAGAAATACAAAACAATTCCTTAAAAATCTGAAAATTGAAGGTAGTTGTGTCACTGGGACTCACTTACGCACCAGAGAATTTTTATAGGCACCTAAAACATGAGATTCCTGCTAATTTTAATGGGAGTTCAGCACTTAACTGGGTGTATATTTCCTGTGTGCAGTACAAAACTGACTGGCTCCATTTTCAGAAAGTCAAAGATGTTAGAATTCACTCTACAGCTACCACTTAAGCAGACAGACAGCTGTTGAGGGATACACTTTCAAAACCATATGTGGGAGTTACAGCAAAGGTAAGGCTGGCCATGACAGCAGCTTTCACAACTGTTGATGTTATAGCTTTTTCTGTTCAATATTAATAAATTCAGCATGCAATTATTTTGCCATCTGTTTCCTGTAGAACCATTTATTTCTGTCCCTCAAGTCAGTACACCAAGAAAATAAATTGACTAATTTCCTCAAATATAATAACCAATAAATTGCCATAATGAGGTTTTGTATACCTTATAAGACAATAAGGCAATTATTAACACGACTTACTATCTTTTCTGTATGATACACAATTGTGAAGACAAATTAATTAATGAAGAATAACATTATAATATCTTTGAGCATGTACCGAGAGATTTTTAAAAAAATTACATATGAAAATTACTATCAGCCTAAATTTTGCAATTCAAGCTCAACTGGATCAAATAAACTTCTAATTTTGTTACTCCCTGTTAACATTTCCACAAGAAACTTGGTATATATTAGCTGTTCTATTTGCATTAGCTTAAAAAAATAATATAAGTTCTCTGGGGACATAGGCTTACTCAAACACAATCATCAAATGTGTCTGAAACTGCAAATTCCTGTTTTTCAACTTTTAGGAATTTCCTGAAGTTGCCCTTTAGAAGGGAAACTATTACCAAGAAGGAACACATATGTAACTGAAATAAATTATCCTTCCTGCTCTAATTATTTTCTTCCTAAAAGGATCATGGATATTTGGGAAATGCTGAGGAAATAGAAAAGTGGCTGAAAACACGAAGTAAGAATAAAATGCAGTGAATAAATATTTGTGGGCAAAACACTCAGACCTCTAGTATTTAGAAAAACTCAAACCACCATTATAATAAAAACTAAACCTTCAAAGTAATCTATTTTTTATTCTATTTTTTTCATCTCTGTAACATGTCATATTATTAATGAAGAATGTGCTATACAATCCAACAACAAACCCACAAGTCTGAGCAACAAAAGCAGCTAACCTAAACACAGAGAATACTACAACTGCATGGTTTACATACATCTAGTCAAGCAAGTAAACTAAGAGGCAATGGCTTGCAGGAAAACCTGGCCCCACTGTTGTACTATCATGATGATTGCGATATAAATAAAAGGCAGGGTGGGGAAAAAAAAAATAAAATTTAAAAAAATTTATAAGTAACTGCTTTCTACCACTTCTATGTTTTCTTATTGCAGCTTGCTTGATATTTTACCTATAGACTTTGATCTATCAATGAATGCATATTAGAATTAAGCAATAGGATTTCACATCCATTATTTAATTTGAACCACCTTATATTATTCTGGCTTGAAAACTGTGAGCTTGCATTAAAGTATGCCAGAAATAAGATTTTAATAACTGTAAACTGTTTCAGATTAAGATTAAAGATTAAATATATGCCTCATCACTACTAGTAGCCTTGAAGAACTGTGTCATTGCTAGAAAGAGCTAGTAAAGCAACTTTTCTTTTTTAGCTACTGTTTTGAAAGACTTTCATATTTGGAGCAGCTTCACTTGCAAATATTTTTGGTTTTCACCTGATTAAATTAAACAATCATTAACTTTGTTCCACATAACTGCTAAAAATAAACTGATATTTATTCAAAATTATGTATTTGATTGGGTGAGATATGTTTCAGTATGTTTACAGATGAGATTTCAGTTCATTTGCATATTATTTTGCCAACTTAAGAATACAATCATTTTAGAGCAACAAAGAATATAAAGCTGCATTTTCCTTTCAAATTTGTTAGATAGGTTAGCAGCCTTACAAAGTTACATTCCTAACTCCTGTGCAGGTCTGTCATGATCCCTTTCTCACAGCAGAAAATATAGCAGATCAGCATCTTCTATCTTCTGGGTTCTATTAAGTTAAAACCAAAAATGAAATTTTACAACTAGTAATTCTGGTAATCCTATGTAACATGTATGCATAGAATTTTTTCTGTGTTTGCTATGTAAAGCAGTATAACAAGACCATTTCTTATTCAGACTACATCGTTTTTGTTTCTTGTTTAAAGGCCATGCCATCCACTAAGAAATCGTACTACCGTCGTACTCACTGATCAAAGCAAGGCATTATCCCTCATCTTTAACTTGGATTAATATTTTTCTATTGTATCGTTTTGTCAAAATATTGTCACTGAACATTTTATCTATTGCTCTTTCCGGCA
The DNA here is from genome assembly GCA_009806455.1 of Tetrax tetrax. Classification (NCBI taxonomy): domain Eukaryota; kingdom Metazoa; phylum Chordata; class Aves; order Otidiformes; family Otididae; genus Tetrax; species Tetrax tetrax. The sequence continues at coordinate 193,885 of WHYT01017069.1, read as the reverse complement.
TACTTATTCTGGGAATTTTTTTCACTTAAAATCTATCTTCATGCAAGAAAGACTACTGCTGTTATATGTATGGCCGTACTTTTAATATACAATTCAGTCCAAATTTTTACACTTACAGTTTCAAGTTTGCAGATAAAATTCATGTCACTAACAAATAATTAAAGTTACAAAATTAACTCCCTAAAGAAAAGTGTCACATATGTAATTTAACCACTTCAAATATACTTTTTATACAGAAGCAGTAGAATCTTTCATCAGTATATTGTTTCACCAAGTCAGAAGTATTTTTCTCTTAAATCTTTAAAATGTATTTATAGCTAAAGAAAAGTTTCAGGCTGAGAACACTAACGAATAACACACTCTATTTATTTCAAGACCTAATTATTCAGCTGTAGTTGAAATTACAAGACAGGAATGCTCCTCCCTCTGCTGTGTTCTTCATTCTCCAGTTTCAGGAAGCTGATCAAGTACTTGTATACTACTAGTGATAGAAGCTAGGATCCCAAATCCCAAAAGAGTAAGTGCAGGACAATTAAAGAAAGCGAAACTCTCTGAATTACTCTGAAGATGCATGTCAGTCTTCATCTAGAAATAAATTGCTTGTCCTTATGACTGTTCATTCCTTGGACTCTGGGATGAAATTAATTCTGAAAGAAAATAAAACCAATTTCTTCTCACAAATTGCTAAAGGCATTCAGCAGAAAAGTCACACAACTTTGGTTCATTTTGAACAGAACTTTCAGAAGTCAGGTCTGGTGTACATGGGATCTCCTGAGCTTTAAAGAAGGTCTGTATTACAGCTGAAGAAACATTACATGCAAAAGAAACGCTTCCACATAAGATCTCAATAAGTGATTTATAAAGATTTAGGGGATCTAATGCAATGGTCCCTGGATTTCATACATCACTCCAGATACTATGTAAACCAGACTGAAGTGCCATATTACTTGACATAGAAATGAGAACTAAGTGGGGTTTTTTTTTGGTTTTTTTTTTTAAATAAAAAAAATCTGAGACAAATCATACCATATGCAAAAATGGCAGCCTGCCATTTTTGAAAATACTCGTTTATCAGTTCCTATATTATTTATGTTTGTTTCTGTGGATGGTTCAGGTCATATTCTGTTATTTTCTGGTAGTTAGTAAGATACTAAAGTTTTGGTTGTCTGTCAGCTGGTAGTCCTGGAAAAAAAAAGTTGTCTTCCTTTCACACAATAGATATGGGACAACTTTATTTGATGTTGATAATCACTTTCTTTCCCTCCGTTCTTTAAGTCAGCTAGACATTTGAACTACAGCCACACCTTGGAAAAGGGATCATATACCGTATCTTGACAGACTTTGTAGGACAACTAATCTGAACTGTTGAGTGATACGATGTCAAAGCACATGCAGACATGGAAACTATATCCATTATATTGCACAAAGCTGTGATGGAGGCAAGTAAGAAAGAAGTGTTTGAGATTGAAGTGACCTTGCTGTATGACATAATTTCCCTTAGTATTTTGACACTGTCTTGCCCTACCTGATGGCAGCCTCCATTAAAGAGCTTCAAAGCCAGGGAAGTAGGGAAAGGAAGGCAAGGGGCTGTAGCTGTACAAAGGAGATTTGATGCCAGCCCTAGTGAATGGCAGGAATAGCAAAGCAGGAGAAAATGCAGATAAGATGCTTGTTAGTGGGAAAAGTAGATTAATGAGGTACATAACAAAGATAACAGAGGGAACAAAAAAGGAAGGAAAAAGGAAAGAAAACAACCACCCCTGGAAATTTGACCCGAACAACAACACTGCTATTTACACTGAGGGCATTAGTGGAAACTTTTATTGTAGAGATCTAAGTGCAGCTGGGTTTGTTTGAGCAGCAATTTCTATTCATTATTCCAACCTGTTGCTAGTGTTTAACTCTAGGCAAACTATAATGGATGAGCCATTTTACTTTCTTCCAGATAACCAATCAAAACTTCTCCAGACATCACTGCTATTGTGTCCACAAATACGGGAGGACCTCAGATTGCAGTAAAGAGGCACGGGACTCATTAACAAGCAATAGTCAGCAGCAAACAAGACAATTATCTGAGTGAATGGTCCTGCTCTGCTCTCATGATGGCTTAAATTAACCTGTTTATCATTGGATTGAAGTAGAGAGGAAAAAATGCTTCAGCTCTCAGGTGAAAGGCAGAGATTCAGCTAAGCATGAAGACTAACTTTAGGATCCTTTCATCACACAAGTCCTGGGAAACAGTAGCTAGCCTCATTATTTCTAGTTGGCATCTTTTTTAAGGCATAGACTGTTTCCTAAGCCACTTTGGATATTTCAACTTGACATTGCTTCTATTTGTGAGTCAAGACCAGTGTTTCATAACATAAAATGTAAATATATACCCTAGGATAAAAAAGCACTAGAGAATCTAAGGTATTAAGCAGGGGTTTTGGAGAATTAACAAAGGTATTGATTTCACATTTGTTTAATTACCTTTTATCCTTCTTTTTCTTCAACACACATATACAGTTAAAATATTCCATCAATAAAATACAGGAAAATTTCAAAGATAACAAGAACAAAAAATACCAACCATGTGCCATTCATGGCAGTGGCAAAAGGGTGCTTCATATTTTTGTAGTTTGAGCGCATTAGAGTTTTTAACATCCACTTTTGCTCGCAAAGCTATTTACAAATGGAAATAATCAATTTTGATGTAGGTTGCCGAGTCACAAGGCTGAGTCTCCTCATTTAGAGCTACAACACATACACTACCTTGGGATAGATGAGCTCTCTTCAGAGAGCTTATAAGTTTTTGGTATTTTACCAGAAATTAAGCTATTATTATTCATTTCTATATTGTCTGTTTTCCATGCCTGGTAAATGGGATTTGATTGTATCACTTTTATTTTGTAGATACTAATGTAGCAGCTGTGCAGCCAACATTGCACCTCTCCTATAAGGAAATCATAGAATAGTTTGGATTGGAATGGACCCCGTCCAAGAAGCAGGGACATCTCCAGCTAGATCAGACTGCTCCGAGCCCCATCCAGACTGGCCTTTAACATTTCCAGGGATGGGGCATCTACTACCTCTCGGGGCAAGCTGTTCTAGTGCTTCACCACTCTCATTGTAAATTATTTTTTCCTTACATCTAGTCTGAATCTACCTCCTTCTAGTTTAAAACTGTTACCCCTTGTCCTATTGCAACAGGCTTTGCTAAAAAGTTTCTCCCTATCCTTAATATGAGCCCCCTTTAGGTACTCAAAGGTCACTAGAAGGTCTTGCTGGAGCTTTCTCTTCTCCAGTCTTCGTAGCAGAGGTGCTCCAGCCCTCTGATCATCTTCATGGCTCTCCTCTGGACCCTCTCCAACAGGTCCATGTCCTTCTTATGTTGGAGGGTTCAGAGTGGGATGCAGTACTCCAAGGTGGGCTCTCACAAGAGCAGAATAGAGAATCCTCTCCCTCGACCTGCTCACCACGCTTCCGTTGATGCAGCCCAGCATGTGGTTGGCTTTCTGGGCTGCAAGCGCGCATTGCCAGCTCATGTTGAACTTCTTGTCCTCCAGTACCCCCAAGTCCTTCTCCTCAGGGCTGCTCTCAATCCATTCTCTGCCCAGCCTATATTTGTGCCTGGGATTGCCCTGACCCATAAGCAGGCTTGGCTTGGTTGAACTTCATGAGGTTTGCATGGGCCCATCTCTCTGTCATGGTCCCTGTGGATGGCATCCCTTCCCTGCAGTGTGTTGACTGCACCACACAGCTTGGTGTCGCTGGCGAACTTGCTGAGGGTGCATTCAGTTCCACTGTCCATGTCACTGACAAAGATGTTAAACAAGGCCGGTCCCAAAACCGACTCAGAGGAAGGCCACTCATCACCAGTCTCCACTTGGACATTGAGCCGTTGACCACAATTCTTTGAGAGTGACCATCCAGCCAATTCCTTATCCATCGAGTGGTCTGTCCATCAAATCCATGTCTGTCCGGTTTACAGACAAGGACATCATGTGGGACAGTGTCAAATGCTTTGCACAAGTCCAGGTAGATGATGTCAGTTGCTCCTCCCTTATCCATCAATGCTGTAACTTGTCATAGAAGGCCACCAAATTGGTAAGGCACAATTTGTCCTTAGTGAAGCCTTGTTGGCTGTAACAAATGGCCTCCTTGCATTCCATGTGCCTTTGCATGGTTTCCGGGAGGATCTGCTCCATGATCTTGCTAGGCATAGAGGTGAGGTTGACTAGCCTATAGTTCCCCAGGTCTTCTTTGTTTCCCTTTTTAAAAATAGGGGTTATGCTTCCTCTTTTCCAGTCAGTGGGAACCTCACAAGACTGCCATGACTTCTCAAAGATGATGGACAGTGGCTTGGCAACTTCATCCACCAGTTCCCTCAGGACCCACAGATTCATCTCATCAGGTCCAATGCGCTTGTACACCTTCAGGTTCCTTAGATGGTCTCGAGCCTGATCGACCTACAGTGGGCGGTTCTTCACTCTCCCAGTCCCTGCTTTTTCCTTTTGCAACTTGGGCGGTGTGACTAGAGCCCTTGCCAGTGAAGACTGAGGCAAAAAAGTTGTTGAGTACCTCAGCCTTCTCCATTTGCCGGTTAACCAGGTCTCCCTTTTTTTTTTTTTTTCCTGGAGAGGGCCCACATTCGCCCTGGTCTTCCTTTTATCCTTGACATACCTAAACAAGCTTTGCTTGTTGCCCTTGATGCTCCTGACCACATTTAATTCTATCAGGGCTTTAGCCTTCCCTACCTGATGATCCCTGGCCACTTGGAAAATCTCTCTGTGTTCCTCCAAGCAGATGTTGCTGTTCTAATGCATCTGATCGTGACTAGTCCATCTGGCTAAGAAATAAGGGTTGAAGTACCTTTTTACATTTGTACAGTTTAGAGCTCATTTGATCTAGAAATATTCCTTCTGAATTAAAGAGCCATATACTCTGACCCACAACACAACAGATATGAGAACAATACACATCTTTGTCCCAAGTGTATTCATCCCACTCTGTAATAACACAATTTGAAAAGATTCCTGCCTGCTGGATTGTTTGGTCAGAGATTAGTGCTTTTACACTCTTCAGCTGGTGCAGCATTTTGTATAAACAGCATGTTTTCAGTAAGAGTATGAAGCCATATACACCCAGGAAGTAACTGATAGAAAATGTCAGTATCTTAGTGATTTTGTTTTTAATCTTCTGTCAACAACAGATTTAAAGACATTCTGTCAATGTATCTTCTCTGTAGCTAACCATGGCTGTGAGAGTAGAAAGGCTAATTAACAAAATAAAAAGCAACCTCATTCAAATATTAAGGAATTTTTCTTTTTATTTCCTTTTCCCCCTTCCTTCTCGTAATCATACACTTAGAAGTTATTCTAAAAACTTTTAAGGCTAAATCTTTCACACTTTTCTCAGTGCATCCCAGACTTTTTTTTTTTCAAACTTTTTATTCATCAGTCATAATGCCCTGAAATTCAGTACACCACAAAACATACGTGACAGATTTACGAATTTTTTTATGAATACTTTAAAGCCTGAGGAAAAAAAGAAATACACCAAGATATATATATTTAAATTATTATACAGAATTGCACATTATTGCTTTTTGAGCTAAGCAACTTTGAATTAAAAAAAAAAAAACCCACAACCAAAACTAACATGTATAACCTGAATTATAATCTGAGAAACTAAATAGTATCATCCAGTAAATCTATTTGAATATGTTGTATGGAATAAAATAGAAAGACATCAGTTTAATGAGGACTGATGATTGATGAAAAGACTACCTGCGCCCCAGAGTCCTTAACCATTGCTCCCAGGGCCCTGTAGTCCTTCTTGATGTTCCTCAGGTTGCTCCTGGCTGAGTCACAGGTGCCCACATGAAATACCAGCAGTGGATAATAGTCCGTGGGCAGTACAAGGTTCGTTACTCTCTCAGTAACATCCCTGATAGGAGCCCCCGCAGACAGCACACCTCTCTAGAGAGCACATCAGGTCAGCAAATGGGTGCCTCCACACCTTTCAGAAGAGACTTGCCCACTACTACCACCCATTGCCTTTTCTTGGTTGGACTGGTCATTACGCGAGGGGGTTGAACTGCCTTGCTCAACTCCAGTGTCTCTCCTGATGTGCCGGGTCTTTCTCCTTCAGCCTGCAGAACGGCAAAGCGGTTCTGCAGGGGCACCTCAGGGGCAGATTTTGGGGGAAGCCTCTTCCTCCTGCTGGGCCTTGCCTTTGTGAGCTTCCATTCCTCAGCGTTATTTGCCTGTTTACCTACTGCATGTGTCATGGGGGCATTTTTGGTCAATGGACCAGGCACTGTGGTTCCGGTGCAGGCTGTGCTTGGAGCCAAGAATCCAGCTCCTTCTCAGCCTCCCTGATGTCATGCAGCCTCCTAACCACCTCCTGCAGCTCAGCCACCAGCAGCAGGAGCTCCTCCACCTGGGCATACCTTTAACAGGCAGGGCTGCTGCCTGTCCCTGCCCCAGGAGTAGTGTCCAGGCACTTCCTGCAGTCTGAGGTCTGCACTGCAGCCTCTCCCTTCAGCTGCTCCACTCTGCACCGAGGCATCAACCACCGCTGGGGTAGGTGGTGCAGACCTCCTGGACAGAGCTCTAGCCTTTGCTCTCAGGCAAGTGTTCACCATGTTGCCTTCAGAGTCAGGCACGGCGAGTGCCCTGGGTTGGCACCCTCCCTGTGCACCCTTCAGCGTGAACTGTCATGCAAACTGATATTTAGAAACAGAAATCTGACATCAAATCTACATCACTTAGGAAGATGTTTTGTTTGATTCTGCTCATGAGCCAAGCCTCTGATCATCAACCGGCCTTATCCCATCTGGGTTGCTGAAGTTTGTCCTGTAGTGAATCTGACAATACAGAAGTCGCAAGTGTCCTCCTAATAACTTTTATTGCCTGCAGATGATGGAAAAAGTGTGGGAAGCATTTCAAGTTTTCATTTCACTGGTGATGTACATGTTTTCATTCCAGAAGAAGAAAATCTAGGCAGGCTTTAACAAACAAAAAATCTAGAGACATGTCCTTCCCCATGGAATAGGAAAAAAGTGTTTATACATAAATTGCATTTGATAATGATTTTTAACATAGTGGTCTGCGTTAGACTTTCAGAAATGTTCACAGATTATCATAGCCTTTTAATGTTGATCTCAAATCACCTGCTTCCTGGGGACTGTTTAGATTGTTTCCTAGGTTTCTCCAGGTCTTAATATTGCCTCTTGCTGAAAGTGACATTTAGAACAAATTCTAATATACTGTGATCTCTACTGAGATTTGCTTAATATTGGTAAGTAGAAATACTTCCCATACAAATACCTACTAACCTGTGCTACTATCCCTTAGCAGAACGGCCTGTGTATTTCAGCTAATGGCACTAATAATCACAAGCTAATTCTTAAAATGAATAAAAATATTTTTCTATCCTTGGCACCAAGTGCTTCAAGCATAATTAATGGTCAAAGCAAATTTAAGAAAAAATGTTGATAACCTAACTCTAGATATAGAGAACCACAGGGAAATCTTTGTGCTTCTGACTGACCTTTCAAGTATTTAAGGGAGGAAACATCTAATATAAGAAGTAAACTAGTGAACTGGTGAAGATAAAAAGCTACTATTTTACCACACAAAAATGTCTTCAAATGAGTAATACATTCAGCATACCTAAATGGGCAGCACAGATGAATTTAAAACTCTCTTATACAGATTAATCTTTAGAAACCCTTTTTCTTTACTGCTCCTTCACAATAAAATAAGTAAGACATATAAACAAGTCCAGTGAACAAACCACATATGGTAAATATCAGTTTAATATACATAACATTAAGGTTAGAATAAAAGGATCATTCCACTCATGTCCATTTATGTCCAACTTCACAGACAAAACTTTTATTGATAACTTTATTTTTTTTTTGTCTTGAGAAGTACAGTCTAGAATTAAGTAATAGATCCATATACAAGAAATTCTTTAGTGTCACAGTGTAAATGTGGTTGGATACAATTATCAAAACCATTATTGAACACTTACATCTGTGCGACCCAGGGAATAATTCCAAGCACAATCTCTGAATTCCCTGTATATACATATTTCTGATTCCTCTATCTGTAGACAACAAAATAAATATTTGATTAGTCTTTGGAATGAAATAATAATTTAAATTAAGGGATTAGTAAGATGGTTTCCTATTGCTTTTTGAAAAAAACTCACTTAGACTAGATGTGGTCACCGTCAAAGTATATCTGAGGCTAGTTTTTTTTCTGCTAGAGCTAGATTCCAAAATGATCTTCGACCATGATTAAAGTGCCTTGGAAAAAGCCACAGGAAAAATTAGTATGAGAATTAACTTTAAAGTATTTCATACTTGAATATATTTAGCTATCAGCACTAGCTTTATCATTAATATTATTTAGAAGAGTTGCTTTACTAATGAAATGAACATTAAAAACAAGAAAGGAAACAAAAAAAAAAAAAAAAAAAAAAAAAAAAAAAAAAAAGAGAGAGAGAGAAAGAAGAAAAAAAGAAAAGATAACACTGGAATTAGGAAGGAAAAAACAACCCATAAAACTGGTTAGAAACCTTTGGAAAGGGGCCTGTGGAGGCCTATTATAAGAAATGTCCTTCTGCTTAACCAGAACAATTTTGACACTAGTGAGGCAGTCAGACATATAAAAGAGTATATAGTCACATGCAAAGACATAGCAGATGCTAAAATGTAGACAGTGAAGCTAAGTAATTGTTTGCTTGGCACCACAGGAGAGAAGAGATACAACAAATGTTAAAGGCTGCACGCCAGAATGACAAGCATCTTAAAATAAAGATGTCTGTGGCACAGAGATAAAAACATGCTCCAGCACAAGCCACATCTGTAATTCATATAGACACTTATTTGATAGGAAATATATTAAATATATTGCTGTCTTTCTGTTACACTCCTGAAGCAGCAACAAAAAAGAAATACAGAAAAGCACTGTCATATTCTCAGTACTCTTCGGCTGTTTCATGCTTCTTTCCTACCCTATCTGCAAAAATAATTTTATTTCTTCCTTTTCTTCCCTGAGATTTTCATTTTTAATTTAGATTATTGAATTGTGGAAGTCCCAACAGAATGAGAAACTTTGTTTAAACATTCAATGTAATAAATAAAGGTTTTAAAAATTTCTTCTGTAGTATATGCTCTAATTTAAATATGATATATATATATTCATTGGGTTTATCATATTAGGACATACTCAAATACTCATTTATAATACTAGAAGAATTCAGTATTTGTTGGCTATCTATAACTATACCTATAACTACACGTATAACTATAACTAAACTGTAACTATAACTATAAATATATACTTTCAGATTAGATAGCCCAAGGATACATTCTACTTTAAGTGACATTTTAAAATTATGTCAGAGAAGAATAAACACAAGCTGAGTGTTTTTCCATCCATCCAAATTTATTCTCTTCTTGCTTATGTGTTCTGGTTTTGTTTAGTTGGGGGTGGGGGGCTGGGGGGCGGCTGAAGTGGTGGCTTCTGTAGGAAACTGCTAGAAGTTGCTCCCCTTTGTTCAGTGGACTTGGCCGGGCCTAGGGCGGACCCGCTGCTGGCCAAGGCTGAGCTAATTGGTAGCAGAATGTTCCATGATAACGCCTCTGCAATAACGTATTTAAGAAGGGGAAAACAGGAAAAAAAAAGAGAGAGAAGATGTGAAGGAGCTGAGTCGGGGCAGAGAGGGGGAGGCGTGGGCCTTGCAGGCCTCACCCTCTGGCCTCCCGCCGGGTGGCCGACTGGGCCTGACTTAGCCCAGCCTGGCTGCAAGAAGTGGAGATGAGATGAGATGAGATGAGATGTGATGAGATGTGAAGAGAATCTGAGAAGCATCAGCCTGCCTGTAGTGAAGAATTTTTCTTGAGAGAGGGACAGCTGCAGATGCCAAGGTCAGTGAAGAAGGAGGGGGAACAGTAAGGACTAGATTCCCCTGCAGCCTGTGGTGCAGCCCGTGGTGAGGCTGGCTGTCCCCCTGCAGCCCATGGAGGTCCACAGAAGAGCAGAGATCCACCTGCAGCCCGTGGAGGAGCTCACACCGGAGCAGGCAGATGCCTGAAGGAGGCTGTGGCCCGTGGAGGGCCCACTGGGGCAGCCGTTCTGGAGGGACTGCACCCTGTGGAAGAGATGACCCACGCCAGAGCAGTTTCACGAAGGACTGTGGCCCGTGGGTGTGACCCCACACTGGAGCAGGGGAGGAATGTGAGGAGTTCTTCCCCTGACAGTGAAACAGTGGTGTAAAACATGTGATGAACTGACTGCAACCCCCATTCCCTTTTTCCCCCCTGTGCTGCTCGGGGAGGGGAAGGTGGTAGAGATAATGTTAAGGTTGGGAAGAGGGAGGGGTGGGGGGAGGTTGTCTTATTCTCTGTCTCATTATCCTGCTGATTTTAGTAATAAATGAATAGTTTTACCCCAGTTGAGTCTGTTTTGTCCGTGAGGGTAACTTTAAGGCTTTTCTCCCTCTCCTTATCTCAAACGTTGAGCCTTTTTCTTATATTATCTCTCCCTATTCTCTTGGGGGGTGGGGGGAGTGAGAGAGAGAGACTGCGTAGTTTGGTCCTGATCAGGGCTGAACTGTGACATTATGTAAGTCAGACCTTAACCCAAACTATAAATATGATCTGTTACACTTTTTTGATGTATGGCTAAACCAATTGCTGCTGCTTTCATGTTCAAGTAGCATATGCACAGACATGTGGCCATAGTAATAACCCTTATTTGACTCAGAAATGCCACTGGAAGTTCATTCCTCTATACATCACTCTAAAGCAGAAGAAGTGCAAAAGGTTCAAATTCCAAGAGGATGTCTAATAATCCAAGTGACTCCAAATGCACTCAGAGAATATTGTTTCATTGTCTGAGTTCTGTCCTTTATTTGCACATACAGAAGCACTTCCCCCATCTGAATTTGTCAGCAGCTTTCAAAAGGGTTCTTTTTGGGAAAAAGAACAGAATAAAGATTAAAAGCAGGATACATTCCTACTATAGCAATCATGCCTCTACCTGCTACAAAATAACCTTCTTTAACTTAAAAATAATAACAAGATATTTTTCAATGTCTTGTAAAACTTAAACGTTTTACTTACTGTTAGCAGTCCTCAACTGGAAAGGAAAGAATATTCAGGACAGTATCTCTACACTTCTGTATTAGGATCATGCTTACAGTTGTGTGACTCATCAGATGATAGTTGACTTTTTTATATACCTGTATATTAAATGGAATCTTCGTAATCTTAGCAAGATTACTGGCATATCACAGAACAGATTTGGGAGACTCAATTCCCGAAAGCTTAGGTAATACAGTGTGATTGACACAGTATGAGGAATGAATCTAGTCAAGTTCTAGAATATTTTTTTTTCTTTTTTTTGACTATATTGCTGTTGACTGCACATTCTGTTCTCACTGCTGGTGAAGAAAGAACATTATTTCTGTCTCAAGTAGTTTTATATGGCTTTTAAAAAGCTTTTAGACACAGTGGCTACGTTTACGTTGGAATATTTTTCAAGTATATTCTGCAGACAAAGAAGAAAGTCAGCATCTAGCGAGACACACTGCTTGTTTCCTTTTACAGAACATGTAAATGGTGAGTCGTATGACTTTCCCTGAGTAGCAACTGCCCAAGATTTGTATAAACACAGGCCCAAACTTGTAGTATGTGCAAGTAGCAAACAGGCCTAGTGATCTCAATAGCTGCTGTAGGAACCTTGTTTAGTTTGATTCTGTAGGTTCTAGAAAATAAGTCCTCATGGAGAACGGGAATATGAAGTTGTTAAAAGAGCCAAGTCCTAACTGTCATAGGACCAGAACTGCTACAATTAGCTTATTTCCAGTTCTACATTTTCTTTCTTTTTGTATCAAAAAAGGTACTACAAGTTTGGGCCTGTGTTGTACACTACATGTCTGGCACCATCATATTTAGATGATACATGTTTCCAATCAGCAGTGCTTTGCAGCATACCCTTGATGCATCTGAATTACAGGTTACTTCCAATACCTCATCCCTAATAACCCGTGTGATCCCACACTACCTTCTGCTTGCCAAAATCAGCAGTTGCAAAGGACAACTGTATTATCCTCTTGACTAAAATTCCAGCTTTGTCACATTTTATAATGGTATCTACTCTCCTGAGCTATGCAAAGAGATTGAAGTAAGTAAGCGAACTCCTGCTCGATGAATCTTAAACTTACACAAATCTCTGAAATGCACGTGGGGTGCACGCTTGTGTGGTATTTGCAATGAGGAAGGCTGTACAAATAGTTGTTGCAAATAGTGTTGTCTCACTTATTAAGAAAAAAGTACATCCCATAGTCTTCTCCTTTCATAGTTCATCTGTCATCAACGTAGAAATGTCTAGGTCAGATGTCCAGCTATTTATGATGCTGATAGTACAGAAACTACAGCCACTTGCTTCTGGCTACTTTGATCCTTTGTGGTTTTCCACAAAGATTTAAGGAGACTTCTTTTATTTTTCTGCATGCTACAGAAAACTTTTCATGATGCAAAGTTAGTATGTCTCTTTTCTACTAGGCTTTTTGTGAAGAGTTATTGTTCAATCTGTGAAGTGAGTCTGGATCAAAATAATACAGTAAGTTATATTTTCTAATTATAGTTCTGTAAATTCTATTGCTCTAAATTTGACTCACTGCCTGGTGAAGACTCATCAGGCTATGTTATCATCACACCTTCTTTGCATGTCATTTACAAATAGTTTTTCAGAATATGGCATCATAATTTGCAACATTCACTATACAATAGCTCTCTCTATTTCTCTGAGTCTGTGTAATAACCCATTATGTTACTTTTATATTTCCTCTTGCCTTTCAGTTATATCTCCTCACACAATAGAAAACTCCTTATATACTGTATGTACATGAGATGTAATCTTCCACCAGGCAAAAAGCCCTGAAAATGTTTTAAAATGCAAAATTTTCTCTTGTGGGTAAAAGGCATTTTACAACTGGACCATGTATTATGCAGCACAGTGTAAAATATGAAATGAAATGCTGTAGAACTCAACATATTGGCAATAAAAGCCATGAATAACAATCACAAAACAAATTGCCAACATTACTGTTGAATTTCCACATGTAAGCCGCTAGACTACTGGAATATCTTACATGTAAATGTAACATGTCAGCATGTATGAGCTTAATTTAAGATTTTGTCTGTCATCCTATTGAACATCAAGATTGTTCTCTGCAACTTCACCTTTGAGGTTTGATTATATTTCTTATCAAGCACTTACTGAAGTTTATGGATTTTTCCTCCCTGTTTTTTTGTCCCTGTGTTGGAATTCACTTGACTCATGTAATAATATTTGAGTTGTATTTATGTTATAATCTTGCATTTTCAAGAACTTAGGTATTTCTCATTAAAGCTTAACAATCTAAGACTCAATGGCTAAAAAAACCTGCAAGCGCTAACAAGAGGAGGTGGATTTATTTATTTTTCCTAAGTAACTGGAGCAGGCAGTGCTTCAAATATAATATATACGGATAACATTATTTCTCACTTATTCAGCACTGTTCTGAATAATTCCTCTCTGTAATTCCTGCTGGTAATAGGATGCTAGTTCCTTTCTGCAGCATTAAGTCTCTTTCTTCCTTTAATCTCTTCTGAAAACATCTCTCTCCTCTTTCCTTATATCTCTTAAATAATAAATAGTAGATGTCCAGGGAGAAATAAACTCCATAAGGCATGATAAATAAAGTTAACAGGAAAAGTTTCGGCTTTGTTATTTGTTGTTTTGTTGTTGTTTTTAAGCAAAAGGAGTCTGTCTTTGATTATTAATGGCTTCCATGATCACAAAGTTAGTACATTCTTCTCTTGTTAAAACAAATAACTTCAGTTTTCAGAGTTTATGGTTCCAGTAAAACATTTTTCTAACAGCAAGAGAAGTGCATACAGTGCAAAACATCCATCAACAGCACCGTTCAGGCCATATAAACATCTTTTCAGCACTTCATAAAAGAAATGGCAATTGTCTTTCTGCATCGATAGGAACATACTGAGATATATTTTAGGGCAAAAACAGTCAAGTATCTCTTATATCTCATAATCTGACAATCCAAAGTACTGATGTTTCTAGGAATTCCTGTAGGCTTCCCTGCTGGAAACACCCTATAGATAGCAGATACATAGGTTAAATAAATTAAGGAGTCTTAACTTGCAAAGTCTTGAATTGACTTACTAAGAAAAATTTCAATTCTGCTTAAAGACAACAGTTGACTGAAAGTGAAGAACAGAAAATAAATCTTATACATTAAAAATACTTTATGTAAACACATGCAGCATGACCATGATGGAACGGTGCAGAAATAAAGGAACATATACAAGGTAGAAACCAAGTATGTATACTTGGATGTTCAGTGCAGATGTCTTTCTGCTTTTCAATGTAGATGTCTTTCCAAGAAGTTAAGTTCATGGTGTTTATTATAGTGAGCTAAAAAAACTACAGAAATATTATATTAAAAAAGAAAAAGTATTTGGAGGGTGTAGTTTGGCCATTCTCATCTTCTCTTTGTGAAATATTGATTTTAAAATTCCCACCACCTGTGCAGAGCCAGGCTTGAAAAATGAAGTATGAACATGACAGCATATTTATTAGCATAAATAATTTTCAGTATCATGAATTATGAACAGTGTTCACATCAAATTATCTAAAGCTTGAACTGTAGTCTTATTTCTATAGTGAGTGTTATTTTCTCATGGGTCAATAATCTTGACAAACCAGTTAGCTGGAATGGCTTTCTTAGAAGGCAATAAACAACAGCCAAATCTGAGAAATAACACTTACAGAAGAGGTATTTTTTGGCATGTTTATTGAAAATTTGTCCTCTTCCAAGCTCACTTCATTATTTTGAAGCCAGAATAATTACTTGTTACGGTACCTACCAGAAAAATACTGGGAGTAAAACTAGCTCAGTGGGACATCTGGTCTTCTAAATAGCATTCATAAAGAAGTGACTTTATAGGTATAGCACCTAACCCTTCCCAAGTCCCAACTGTACATTTGAATATGTGGTTTATTGGGCAATTGGAATATTTTTATTTAGCCATTGAGATTTTAATTGTGCCCCCACAGCTCCTATTATTCTGTCTAGCAAATTTAAGGCATTTGGTGTTACTAAAAAAAAAAAAAATATCAGACTTTATGAATGGGAAAAAAACTTTGGATTTTGGTAGCACAAGACCATGTGTATTTAGCAGTTAACATAGACAAACAAGAGAAGATCAGCAAATCTAAATAATTGGGTTGAGAAGTTACTGCCTACACTGTATGAATTTTATAGATTATTTCAATTATAAACTATTTCAACTCCACTCTGTCTGCTGGGACCAAATGCCCACTGATGGCTGATGTGCATTGAGCACACTCCTGGAGAGCATCAGTAATTTAGTTTTGTCTGAGAGGAATTCACTTCAAGCACTCAGAGACTTCTCCACAACATCAACCAAAGCACAGCAAGCAAAGACAATTGAGCTATTCACTTGAAAAACACAGTTCTGTTACAAATTAAAACACTAACGTTTGTCACACTGACACCTTCATAGATACATCAGTCTTTTTCATAGGGCAGAATTAAACATCAGTGCTCATCTGATTTCAAGCAGATTTGTTCAGGGATAATGATCATGCTAATAATTTTAAGAAAAATAAAGCTATGGGGAATATTACCCTAGGGGAAGTAAACTTTCAGCATATAATCAGAAAACAAAATTGTTTTACTCATAATAGAAGGTAGGTATTCTTGAAAGTCATAGACCTCTAAGTCCTCTCTATCAAATAGATACTAATTACCTGACTCTCAGAGTTTTAAATATCTACAGATATCAGTTTACAGTTGCAGGTTACTTCAGCACTCATACTAGTTTCACTTTTTCCCAGACAGAAAATTCTCTCCATGCTGAATGCATTAACTGAAACATTTTATCCAAGGTTTTTACTTCTAATAGAAAATAGTCTAGCCAATCTGTTACATGGAAATATCTAGCGTACAGTGCTTTTTGAACCCTTGGTAACAAAACAGTTCTACTTCATTCTTCAGTGTATCGGTAAACTTGAGCAGCCATCGAGGAAACCTGAGATGCGCTATGTTTATCTGTCAGTGATTTTGAAAAGACTTTCACCTTGAATTCACCGTGTCTTAAATTTGCAATATAATGGCCTACCAGGTTGAAGAACATTGATAATTTTTTCTTAAGTAAAGGAAAATAAGAGATGGAAGACTAAATTACAGCAGCTAAGAGGATTGCATGTTAATATTTATGCATAGGTAGGTAAGGTTAAACAGGAACAGAGGCAACCCTAGAGTAAATGGAGGGCTTCAGAGCTCAGGTACATCATGGGGGTGGGAATGCATAGGATTGCATGTCACTAACAGAGGGAATTGGACAGCCCATGTTAAATCTACGAGTGGACCAGAAGCCTCACAGTTAGCATTAAGCTCCAGGTCTTGGGAGAATTTTCCATGATAAATGGAGCGGTATATAGACGGATTATCAAGAACAACCAATAGAGTACATTTAAAGGCAAGAAAATGACAGTAACATAAAATGCTTATTAGTTGCAGATATTTAAATTACACAGATTTTACTAGGAATTTAAAAGATCTATTTGCAACCTTAAAAGTCTGAGAGTAGGGAAAGGGGCAGAAGAAGGAGAAAGAGCAAGGAATAGTTTGTCTTCTGGAAGATGCCAAATTAAAGTCCAATTTCACAGCATGTAGTCTTTTGGATCCAAAGAATGTTTTAAGCTTCAGAGGTGAAATTCTATCCACTGCAAAAATAATGGATTTTTTTTTTGTCATTTTGATGAGATCACTTGTTTACAATTATTCTTGGAACTCAAACTGTTAAGTAGTCCTTATTCAGCAAAACATGTATGTATGCAGTTTGATGTCTGGTTAGATGTTTCACTGGATTGAATCATAGAATAGTTTGGATTGAAAGGAATCTTTAAAGGCCATCTAGTTCAACCCCATGCATTGACCAGGGACACCTTCCACTAGCCTGACCTTGAACATCTCCAGGGATGTAGCATCTACGACCTCCCTGGCCCACCTATTCCAGTGCTTCACCACCCTCATCGTAAAAAATTTCTTCCTTATATCTAGTCTGAATTTACCCTCTTTTAGTTTAAAGACATTGCGCCTTCTCCTATCGCTACAGGCCTTGCTAAAAAGTTTGTCCCCATTTTTCCTATAGGCCTCCTTTAAGTACTGAAAGGCTGCAATAAGATCCAGTTCCAGTGCAAGCCCTTGAGGGATACCAGTTGTCACTGACCTCCATCTGGACATTGAGTGGTTGACCACTATCCTCTGGATGAGACCATCTAACTAATTCCTCATCCACCAAAGAGTCCACCCATAGAATCTATATTTCTCCAATTTAGAGAGAAGGATGTTGTGGGGGACCACGTCAAAGGCCTTGCAGAATTCCAGATAGATGACATACATAGCTCTTCCCTTGTCCACTGATGTAGTCACTCCATCGTAGAAGGTCACTAGGTTTTTTCAGGCAGGATTTGCCCTTGGTCAAGCTATGTTGGCTGTCTCAAACCACCTCCCTGTCCTCTATGTGCCTCAGCATAGCTTCTAGGAGGATCTGTTCCATGACCTCCCCAGGCCCAGAGGGGAGACTGACAGGTCAGTATTTCCCAGGATTCTCCTTTTTGCCCTTTTAAAAAATGACTGCAATGTTTCCCTTTTTCCAGTCAGCAGGGACTTCACCTGACTGCCATGACTTTTCAAATATCATGGAAAGTGGCTTGGAAACTACACCAGCCAATTCCCTCAGGACTCTGGGATGTATCTCGTCAGGTCCCATAGATTTATGTATGTTCAGGTTCCTCAGGTAGTCACAAACCTGACCTTCTCTTACAGTGGGAGGACTTTGTTCCCCTAGTCTCCGTCTTGTGGTCCAACCACTCAAGAGCTGTGGGAAGAGAGGTTACCAGTGAAGACCGAGACAAAAATTGTTAAGTACCTCAGCCACCGTCTCATCCATTGTTACCAGTTCACCAGTCTTGCTCATCAGGCAGAGTATACTTTCTTTGACCTTTCTTTTCTCGTTGTCATAGTTGTAGAAGCCCTTTGCATTATTCCTTACCTCCCTTGCCAAGCTCAGCTCCACCTGTGCCTTGGTCTTCCTGACCCCATCTCTACACAACCGGGCAGCATCTCTGTACTCTTCCCAGGATACCTATTCCTGCTTCCACTACATGTACATTTCCTTCTTGCCCTTTAGTTTGACCAGCAGGTCTCCACTCAGCCATGCCAGTCTTTTGCCTTCCTTGCCTGCTTTCTTACATCTGGGGATCAAGAGCTCTTGCTCTCTATGGAAAGTGTCCTTACAGATCTGCTAGCTCTGTTCTGCTCCCTTGTCCCTGGGGGCAGTTTCCCACAGGGTCCTACCAACTAACTCCTTGAAGAGCTGGAAGTTTGCTTTCCTAAAATTCAGGGTCCTGACTTTACTCTTTGCCTGACCCATTTCCCTCAGGACTGCAAACTCCATCAGTGCATGATCACTGCAGCCCAAGCTGCCTCCAATCCTGACACCACCGATTAGCTCACTTGCATCAACAGGTCCAGTATGGCACCCCCTCTGGTAGAGCTGTCTATCATCTGGCTTAAGAAGTTATCCTCAGTGCATTCCAGGAGTCTCCTAGACTGGCTATGACTTGCTGTGCCACTTTCCCAGCAGATGCTGGGGTGGTTGAAGTCCCCCAGTAGGACAAGAGCCTGCAAGCATGATGCTCCCTGTAGCTGGAGTAAGAAGGCTTCATCAACAGGCTCCTTTTGATCGGGCAGCCTGTAGTAAACACCAACCACAAGGTTACCTTTGTTACCTCAGTCTCTAATTCTCATCCATAAGCTTTCAACCTGCTCATGGCTATTCTTCAGAGACAGCTCTTCACACTCTATCCACTTCTTGATGTAGAGGGCAGCACCTCTGCCCCTCCTTCCTTATCTGTCCCTTCTGAACAGCCTGTAGCCAGAATTTCAAAACTATAGCTTGTATTAGGTATGAAATGCATTTTCATGAAGTTACATCCCCTTCTCAATGCCACAAATTCCAGTTCTAGTCTGCAAACCAGAATCTATTGCACGATGCTGCTGAGATAGTAGAAAATATGTAAAGGCATGTACTGGATGTGGTGGTTTAGCCACACAGTTTTTCACTCACCCTCCCCCTACCCAGTGGGATAGGGGACAGAAATTGGGAAGAAAGGAAAACTCATGGGTTGAGATAAAAACAGTTTACTAATATAGCAAAGGAAAACTACAAAAATAACAGAATATAAGGATATTTATATATACAAAATATACAAAATTAACAATGTACGATTTCTCATCACCCAATGTCCGAATGACTGACACAGCCCGTCCCAAGCAGCATTGCAACACAATGCATTTTGAAGAAGTGAGAGGGTAAGGTAAGGTAGGATGTAGTTGAATGATCTTTACTCAGAAATAGCTCTAAAAATTATTTTGAAATTAAAAATGGTTACAGTTTTCCCAGTTTTACATAGCTGGTGGTTAGTATTGCTTCCAGACTATATATACCCATCCGAAATGCAACTTTCAGTATTGCTCCTTCAATAGCAGGAAAAAGCAGCGTAGCCGATCAAATTCAGGTTGTTTGAAAGTTTGTGTCACCATCTAGTGGCAGCTTGAAGGACTTCAGAGAGCACATTCAATGCAGTGTTTTGGTTATTATGGAACAACAATACATTCAGACATTTTCTACTCGCATTACACTCATTTAAGCACGTCAGTTAAATATTTCGTTAGCATTTTAATGTAGAATCTAGTTACAATTTATGCAAATGATAGCTTTGTAATATTTATGAAAAAGCTAAAATTCATATTTCCTGGCAGTTTGCCATCCTTTTCTCATAGACTCTTTCACATAACTTTGGGAGCTAGGCGGATGCCTACCTATAATATTTGATATATATTAAGTATTCACATTCTTATATTTTCAATTATCATATTTCGCAGAATAAATTAATTAATTGCACACAATTATTACTGTACTGTCATAGGATGCTGTGTAACAACGTTTAAAGTGCAAACTACTCTCAATGTGAAATACCTTTGTAACTCTGGTTAAGAAACGAAATCTGTTCAATAGTGCTGTTTCAATGTTGTGTATACCACCTTTCCAATCCAACTATTTTTTCTCCTCCTTTTCTTAATGGCTTTAAACTGGAAGAGGGTAGGTTTAATTAGACGTAAGGAAGACATTCTTTACTGTGAGGGTGGTGAGGTACTGGAACTGGTTGCCCAGAGAAGTTGTAGATGCCCCATCTCTGGAAGCATTTAAGGCCAGGTTGGATGGGGCTTTGAGTGACCTGGTCTAGTGGAAGGTGACCAGGGTAGGAGGGTTGGAACTAGATTATCTTTAAGGTCCCTTCCAACCCAAACCATTCTATGATTCTATTATTCTTAACTTCCCTATTTACAATATATTGGTGCAGGAAGAATAAAAGCTTTTATTACATGGTAAACTATGGTAATAACAAGTTCTAATAAACAAACACATGCCTCTAGTAAATGCCATTTCTGAAAGTTTTTGTAGAATAGTAAAATCACTGAACGTCACCAAACACTTATTCTTCATAGAATCGGGATATTGGTACTTGTTGTTCTGACACACTAGTTTTCCTTTTCAGTTGTAATAAATACACCCTGACAGATTGACTTGATCTGTTAATCACTCTTTTTTTTTTTTTTTTTTTTTTTTTTTTTTTTTTTTTTTTTTGGTGTACACAAAAGATTCTGCCCAGACTTTATATCTCCAGCAAGTACTATGCAACAGAGATTACTGCTGCCCTCACCAAGCTATCAAACCTTTCCTTACCTCAGTGCACAGTGTTTTGTGTACTTTACAAACCATGACATCCCATCATTGCTAACTTGGAATACACAGAATAGCCACAAATGCTGTAGACTATAAAAAAATATCCCAATAGGACTGCAAGTTTTGTTATAGAGCCCCTGCTCCACCCCCCAGCATATAGATGTTGCAGTTTACAACCGTAGGCCAGTCTGTGGTTTAAGAGCCAGAAACACTGGCAGTCCATACTATTTATATGTGCAGCATCCCAAACAGAAGAGCCAGTAGAAAAAGAGCACCTCTGACTCTAAAGTCCTAAGTATAGTATATCAGAATGACAAAAAGTCAATTGCAAAGAAATACATAAAACTTGGTCGGGGAAAGAACATGGCAAGGAGCTGGAAGAAGCTGCATTCTCTCCATTTTCTTGGAAGGACATCATATTCAGGGCAAAAAGACAGGTGAAGCCTCCACTGTGTTACCAGCGACAAGCCTTGATGCTTTTGGCATCTACCATTCAGTTCACCACGAGCACAAAGGAGATTGTTAATTACTAGACATGGTCATTCAGCAATTACAATACTATGACCCATCAGCTGGCAAAGCTATAGGAGTTTCAGGATTACATTATTTTTTGCTTTTGGAAATCCAGCCAATATGTGAAAGCACACAAAAAAGTACATATACTCATTTGTACTCCTGAAAAAAAATAAACACATCATGACAACCTTATCTGCAAATGCCTGTCTACTGAAGACTAACATATATTCTTCAAAGGATATAATGAAGTGGTTAATAGGCAGAAAAACAAGATGACTATTAGGTATTGCACTAATACAGGTCCTTGTGCATTGCCAAAAATGCTGATATAAAGCAAAATCCTGCTACCAACCTGTGATTAGGGAAAAAGTGATGATAACTAGGCAGTGCAATTGGCTATTATTGCACGATAGGTGCCTTTTGGCCAACATCACAGTATGTCATTGTAATAAAGAGTATTTTTTGTCAGCGCTCCAGTTATAGCAGCAGTATGATATACAGGGATGCTTATGAGACACATAAGCATTTTTTAAATTAATTTCTACAGACTGTCAGGAAGTGGCAGTACAGAATGATTTTCTGCTCGTATCTTTTTTTTTTTTTTTAGAAGCTGCTGGTCTGGGAGGAGGTACATTTGCAGTCAGGTTTCCTCTGCCTGCACTGTGTGTATTATTGCATAAATACCATTTAATTTGCTGTTCAGTTTCTCCTAAATATATCTACATTATGTTGTCGCTGAGAAGGAAATTTTCTGTGACATAACTTGCATGACCCTTCTTCAGAGACAGTGCAGTGATTGAAGGCATGATTTGGAAACTGAAGGGTTTGGAAAGCAAAGGGTAGAAAGTGGGAGAAGAGGAAGTAGCAATGTTTTTTTTGAAAGATATTTAGAGAAGCCTGAGGCCAGTAACCTTGCTGGATACATGAGGTGAAGTGCAGGACATCATCTGATGTTGAGGTAGTGGTGCATGAGAGAAGAACAGAGGTTTACCATGGTTGAAGGGATTGTATAATTCTTACTCTCTTCTCTGTTTCTAACACTTCGCTTAGCAGGAGCAAGCTAAAGAGGGAAAAGGGTACACCAAGTGCTAGGTCTTTCCAGGGCCCACTGGCTAAATGCAATTTTAACTTATTATTTCAGGCCATGTATTAACTGTCAGGCTTGTTTAGATATCTTCAGCACAATGTTTTGATCAGTCACCCCTTTTTGAGAAGATGACAGAAAAGCACTCTTTCAAAAGCAGAGATGCTCTTCTATTTGCAGAACTGTAAGATAGCTTCTTGCACAGGCTCCCCTCTTGCACACCCCCAGACAGCTCTGCAAAATTGCAGCCAATTTCCTTTGCTTACTAGATGCAGACAGGATCTCACAAGGTAAATGGGTGATGAAAGTTTGATTTTAAATAAATCTTTTACCAAATCAGACCATTTACGAGGCAGTTCAGACCAGAAGGTATCAAACAGGAATTATTAGTGGTTGAAGCTGAGGGGATAGTTTTCTGTTTTATAATTTATTGTTAGTTTCCCTTGTTGCCAATGAACTGAGCTTGTGTTACATTTATGGTAATTACTTCTTCACTATGTGAGGCGGGTAACAAACAGCCAAGACATTGCCCTCACCTGGCAGTTTCTTTTTTGACGATTTCTCATTTCTGTTTGGAAAACTGGAAATTTCCTTTTACTTGGAGAAGGAAGTTACATGTAGCATTGTTAAATAATTGAGCTTGTCAGTTCATTAAGTAACAGATTTTAAAACCAGAGGGACCATTGTGATCATCCAGTCTCTCCTTCTACAAATCACAGGCCATGAAAGCCCAGCCTGCAGCTCCTGCCAGTAGCTCAGCACACCTGCAGTGCAGATCTGTTCTGCACCAGTGGTTCCCAAATTGAAGTTAAGGCTCGCATGAAGAAATTGGTGATATTCTGTGCTTCACCAAAGCTTCTCTTCTCATATATTACAGGTCTTTTTCATTGCCTAGCATTGCTACCCTCCTCCTGGAGTTTAAAAACCTTATTAATCATGACATTGTGCTTTTCCTAGGTCACTATGTTCGATTTTGAATATGCTATTCGGAACACCTCTGCTCCACAGTAATTTACAAGGTTCTGAGATTGCTTGAATTGCCGTGTGTTAGGTTATGTGATAAAAAGCTCATCTCCACACAAAACAAGGAGCACAGAGGCACAGCCACAAGTGGGGGAACCCGAATAATCTAATTGGAGAAAGGGAGCCCACGTCCCAGCTCCTCCCAGGGCTGTCCCAGGAAAGCCTTAGCCCCACAACTGAGCCAGGGGGATGCCCTTCGCTGTAAGCTGGCAGAAGGGGCTCTCTGGAGCATTTTACAGACTGAAGGGGTTTACTGCCTAAGGAAGCATGGGACTCCTTATGGGATTATGCAAGACTTACCATGGGATGCTTAGAGCAGGAAGAAGGGAAAGAGAGGGATTGGAGTGGTTTGAGGATGAAGTAGTATGGGAAAACAGAGAATAAAGGGAATGAAAGGTCACATCTAAGCAGGGCTGGTCAGTAGACTTGCCAGCCATGCCCGGCACCTGAGCAGCACAGTCTGTTCATTAAACACCGTTTCTAACTATTTCCTGGGCAAGAGGGCTCTGTGTTCTTATAAAGCAAAATAGAAAGAAAAAAAAAAAACAACAATGTATCAACTCAGAAAAGGAACTTATTTCAAGAGGAAAACACTAATACTGACACAACAGTTTCAGTTGTCTGAAATGAACAATATCTTCATTACCTAGAAAATATTTTACAAGAGCAAAAATATTCATAAAACATTTTTAGATCACAGATAACTAAAATTTAATGGCAAACACATATAGCAAGCCAGCAATAAATTATTTTCATTAGAAACGGAAGTATTTCTGCCCTGCTAAAGAGAAGCAGTTTCAAGCATCTTTTAAGACAGAGAAATCTACTGGGATGATAAACAATATCAAATATAAAGCAGTTTGTCAGAGGAAAATTCTGTCATTTTCTCAAAACTGTCACACAAGGCTGATATATTTATTCCCCACTTCTTTCCTATTGTGCTGGCACACATGCACATTTATGAAAAAAAAAAAATCATCTGGAATAGTGTAAGGTGTAATCCATTTTGTATTTCTAGAGTTTGCATTCAAAATAAGTTATTCTGTATTTAATTTCTTGTGAGAGATTTCTTTAAGATCATTACATTCATATCCTGATATAAATGTCATCTCCTTTTGGCTATGAGATACCACAACCAAGCATTTGCACATGAAAATATCCCTCTGGAATGCTATTTAAGACAAGTAAGTTATTGTGCTAAAAGAGTCTTTAATTTAAATGGCAGTAAAGGGAGACTAAAAAAAAAAAGAAAAAAGGAAAAAAAATCAAGACTGAAGTGTCTGCAACACTGGCTTAGCCGATTGTTAGAAGGGAAGCATCTTGCTTTTGTACACACGTAAAACTTGTTGAATGTATTTGGAAGTACAAGGAGGAAACACATCATTGCCAGTATCAGACAGGATAAGGGTAGAAAAAGTACATCCTTGGTGATCTAGTTAACTGACCATTTGTAATGATGAGCTAAACAGGATTTCATGTCAGTTCAGAAAACTTGGAGACAGTTGTTTCTACCAGCTAAGTGATGATCTTCATCAGATATGCCTCAGAGAATCTTCCCTTGCAGGGTATTTACCCTTGTTCTCTTTCAGGTGGGTACTGTTCACCCAGTTTCTGAACTCCCTCAGGAATGCCAATTATATGAACTACCTGTATAGAAAACATCGTGTCCCACTGAGTGGAACTAATAAAATCACAGTTCATCAAAGCAGGAAATATTAAACAGCCCAGAAGTAGTTTTGTAGGAGAGCTTCAGAAAAATAACTCTGGGGAAAACAAAAAGCAAAAAGGCAATGCAATTTCTTTGTAGATATGATGCATTTTACTGCCATTAATATGAAGGCTTGTTGTGTGGGCAATGTAACCTGATATGACAAATTCAGTATTTGGAATAACTTTTCCTGCCACAACTAAGATGGAAATCTTTTTCAGACACTACAATGTGACCCATGCCAGGATTCTGAGTTTATTGGATACTACCAACAAGAAGATTTTACTATCTGAACCACTTTATTGTTAATATAACTGTTTTATATGTTACTTTAAAATAAGTCATCATTATTATAAAAAAAAAAATATCATATTTTTATTTCAAAACTTTTTACATAAAGCCTCTCATGCATCTTCTTTTCATTTGTATAGATATGTCTCCCGACTGTTTTATATCTTGAGTTTATGGTTTATAACTTTCACATGTATTTCTTAGACGTTGGACAGCTTATTCTTCTATAAATTTGACAATGTCTGTGCACACAAGAAAAAAAAAAAAACAACAGATGTGTCATTTCTTTGACAGCTACTCTTTGTACGTTAACTGTCAGAGTGCTCTCATTCAATTTCCAACAGCTTGGTTTTCAATTTTTATTGTTTGCATGACTTCCTTCCTCTAAGTACATTATAATGTTGCCCTTTACTTTCTAAACCATTTCCAAGACTGATTGGAAATGCGCTATGTCCAGTACCTCCTCTTCTCCCCTGATAATTCACCATTCCTTTTGTTAACAACTTTTTTTTTTCATAGAGCATTTTAAATGCATTTTTTGTCCCCATCTAGCAAGGGATGAGAGCCTACTATGAAGAGTGGATGCACCTATAGATCTCCTTACTTCAGACTGGAATGGGGAGAAGTGGGATCAAAGGCTACAGTGACCTGCTGGGACTTCCTGAGGGTTAGTGGCAGGGCTCTCATAGTGAATAATTTCTCTGTGCCCAGCTCTCTGATCCAGCCCACTTGAGGGAGTACTGGTATTCTTCCTTTGGTGCACATTGAAGACTTAGGGCATTTTGGCCAACATTTGATGGGGGATGAAGGGAAGGCAAGAGTAATCATACACACACATCAATCTAACTCATTACAATAAAACCATAAGGCTGTTGTTGCATGTTACACATGCATAGCCATCTTTTTTTTCCTGCATCATCCAAGTCAAAAAAGTAACCAAAGTCAGTACAGTACCAATCAAAGCAATTTCTGTGGCCCAGGTTTTTAGAACTGGCAGGTAAATGGGATCCAGCAGGCTTCAGCAGAGACCTCTTACATACAGCAGCTAATGGATGTCCCCACTCCTTTAAGCAGCCAAAGTGACTTATTAGGAAAGGGATGGTAGAACTGATATATAACACAGTGGGTTTACTAAGAGAAGTAAAGAGGATCATTATTATTTGACTATTTGGGTCTGAACCATGCACATTCAGGAGACAATTTAATAAATTTAATAGATTAAACTTACACACAGAAAGGAAAACAAACCTAAAAGTTTGTGACCTACCACTGTCATTGATGAATATTGTAACCATGCACTGGCTTAAAAAATAATAACTTTAAGTGTCAGTCATTACTGAACAAAGCAGCATTCCATTTATTCAGTACCTTATTAGAACTACATGAGTTTCTGACATATTGTGTAGATTAACCTTTATGCTAAAAGACCGAGTTAGTTTTACACAAGAATAATCTTGTTACAACAACTATTTGACTAAATTTAAACTTGGCTCCTCTCTGTATGATTAAGGGTTTTTTACCTTCTTTGTGAAAGGATTTTTTTGGCCAATTACTTTAATACCTCTTTTCAAATAGTTGGTGATAATCTTCTAGAAAAAGATGGATGTGAAAGGTCACTTATAGTAAATCAGACTGTATTCTGCATTTCTGAAGCCACATGAGCTCTCACAGTACATGATGACTAGCCTTCTTTAAAATAGCAAATTCCAGAAAATACTTGTTTGACGCCAAAAAAGGATGAAACTTGTAGCATCACTGGGCTAATGGAAACACGTAATTTTTTTGTGGACAATTTTAATTACTGTAGAAAAATAAATAATCAGAATTTTAATTTCTGCATTATTTACTGTATATTAAGAACCTGAAAGTATTGACCAAAAACATGACACTTCACATGAAAGCTAGTAGTCAATAATTTATTTTTAGTATCAACAAATCTTTCCTGGACTGAGCATTATGAGGGCAGTGGGGAAGCTGGTGGGGACACATTTAGCCTACTGGTTTTGGTTTCCTACCTTTTATAGCAAAAATCTTTACTACAAGCCAGACTACAGAAGTGTTAGAGGTACAAAATGTACAAATATTAATATAGAAGTAATCAATGGTACTATACTTAATTTATAGACTGGTTTTGTTTCAGTCAGAGTTAAGACAATAATGGACTTTGGAAACACAAGAAAATTCTCCGTGTGTATGCTAGAGATAGCATTTTAATCTGAGAGAAACCAATCCAATGTAATAAATTACAGAGGAAGTCGCATAACTTACAGCAATCATGTTTGATGTAGTAAATTCCTTTAACAGTCTCATATAAACAGTCTCTCTACTTCAAAAACTAAACAGAAAGCAGAGGAAATTCAGAAAATAGAAAGTAGAAATTTGAATTACATATAGAAGATATGTAAATAAAGAGAAAAGAGGTAAATATGATATTGTTTTTGTTGGTTACTAGAACTGAAGATCTAGATACATGCTATGCACAGCAAAAAGAAGTGAAAAGCAATGGTAGTGATATCTGGATGGCTAGAAATGGTAGAAGTCTGAAAAGTCTGGGCATTTAATTTACCACAAAATATGAAAACAAAGACTGAGAAAGAGGGAGAACTCTGAATTTACTGTCTGTTTCTGAATTATATTCTGCAAATCTAAAGTTTTTAAAGAAAATATGTATAGGGTGTGAAAAAAACTGATTCTGAAAACTTCCCTTTTCAACAGTAAAGTTTATGTCAGATCCTGTAACCATCTTATAATACAAATACAGGCAATTGATAAACTACTGCTTCCAGCAATTTCATTTCTTGTATCCATCCTGAATTTTATTACAGTTTAGGTTTCTACTCTTCCTTCCCATTTACTTTTTTAGACTCCGTGGCTTTGCCTTACACACGGATGTTTATTCTAATTTTTAAGAATATGTCAATATCACAGTTCATCTTATAATTCAAGAGATAGATCTTAAATATCTTGGTGCAGAATGGGGGAAATCACTTACACAGCAACTGCTGTGCAATTATTTCATTTGTTAAAAGTGAGAGCTATGAATTACATAAATAAGCAGTACTCTGAAGAATATATACTGAATAATTTCCTATGCTAAAGCCTGGAGGGTTTTGTTCTTCTAGATGTTGTACCAGAAGTAGGTAGTTTTCAGAATGGCATTTTCTGTGCCAAGAAAGTCAGAGCAGGTTTTGGACTGAAACATGTCTCAGTGGCGTTCATATTCCACTTGTACTTCAAAAGCAGATAAGTACTTAAATACAAGCTAAAGCTTAGTGACGGCCTATGTACAACTAAATCACTTGCCATTCTTTGCTTTAAAGCATTCTTTAAACAGTTTTACTAGCAGTAAGCAAACGGAAGGGAAAAATGCACTGAGTGATGTTTCTACCATACACCACAAGGTAGCAGTAAGAGATAAAAAGAAAGAAGATTAAAAGTAACCACTAAAGGCCACAGGGGAGAGGGAAGGAGGGAAAGCAGAGAAGCTTAACAAGATAAAGAGGGAAGCTTAAAAATTTTGATTGATCCCCTAAAGCCTAATTACATACACATACAAATGTAAGGATATCTAGCTTGGTGTAAGTTACACCTTAATCAGGCAGGAAAAGAATTAAAGTTATATCTGGGTGTGATTTCAACCAGACATTCAGCTAGTCCTGCTTTTCTTGGCGCATCTTTGGGTTGAGCAATTTTTTTTTTTGTGTTTGGCAGCCTAGCTAAGATATCATTATCAGCACTATTCAGTAGGCCAAGGTCATCTGCTTGAAAAAAACATTAATTGGTGGCTAGGATTGACCAAATTGAGCATGTTTATTGCTTAATTTTGGTGGACATCCTTCTTCTCCCTCACAATAGGAGAGCAGGGAAAGTAATCACACTTTATTTTAACAGATGTATTATCTACCGATCATGTTTCAGTATTTCCAAGTGTATTCAAAATTTCATTCATTGATTATGTCTGTCTGTTACTGATATCAGCTATTCGGGGTAACTAAAATTAGATTAACTTTGCATTCCTGCTCAAAATGGGTTGGGTTTTTTTTGTCCCCTTAGTAGCATTTGCTTGCAGACAACGAAGGCAACCCTCCACGTCTGAGCATCTCATGCTTCTCCTTTAACTTGCACTGTGCATTTAGCCACCAGATGGCAGATACTCCCCATCAGACCAACAGCTAATCTTAAGATTCAGAAATAGTTAAAATATCAAATGAATTTCTAAGGTTTGTCACCTCTGTTATGTTAGGTAACTTTCATTAAGCATGTTATTCTGTCTACATTAAATAATTTTCTGATTGGACAGGGCAGAATATTTTCTTATTCCTTTCAAATGAAACTTCGTTCTACTTTTGCTGTTGCTCCGAGTAACTTCAGTCAAAACACTTTTTCCACATAAACCTGTTTCAGAACATTGACTCAGTAACAGGTAGACAGAGCAATAAATGACAGGATTTCCTTGACTAAAATAAGAAAAAGTGCCAGTATCTGCATAAAGAAGTGTGGGGGGAGGAGGTTATATATACTAATAGTGCTCAAAGTCTGCTAGCTACTCCAGGAGCTTATGCTCATGGATTTATTTGTTGCTTTTATAGTCTGTGATTGCTTGGTAAATCACGCTTTCTCATTTCTAATGCTGTGTGCGTCGTCTAGTTAGCAGTACAAACGTTGATCCTTTTCTGAGGTGATTACTCACTTATGACTACTTTGTTAAAGACGGAAAAAGTATTGTGTGAAAATCATGAACTTATAGAGATGTAAAGATACGTAATCAGGTATAGGTTATTACTACTAATATAGAGGAGTATAACCATACAATGTAGTATTGAGAAACTTAATATATACTTAATCAGAAAACCTCTCTTAGACAGGTAGGTCCTAAATTACAGTAATACACAAAGCTTCTCTCAGAAACAGATATATCAAGTATATATAGACTTGCAGTATGAATTTCTGATAATAAGCTGTTATTTTCTTCACCATCTTCAGTCTTCCAAGTGATTTCACAGATAGCAAGTATTAAGCTATTATTATGATAGCACAGGTGGCAAAGAGAAGCACCCTGGTCAAGCAGGCGAACAAATCTGAACTTCCAAATTAAACTGATTCTGGCAAATGAATCACAAGAGGCCAGAGATAAAGGGAAAAAAAAAAAAGGTATTTTCCTTCTCATCCTGCTGTTGTACGTTCTGCAACATATGTCTTTCAGGTAACTCTTCCCCAAGTTTTAATCTCTACTCGATACCAGGTAAAGAATGTGAGAATAATGTATGTGTGAGAAAGAAAAAATGAGCATCCAACACATGTGGAAGACACAACAGGCCAGAGTTCTCACTATTCTTTTTCATTTCTGTTTTCCAGTGTGCCAAGTGAAGTGCTTCACTGATGCCCTACATGGTGAAATAATCAAGATTAAAAATACATGAACTATCTCACAAGCATTTCTACAAATTGAGGAAATGCATACCTTTCTCTATGTTTTTCTTTTTCTCGAGAATTCAGAAAAAAAAATTGTGAAACTTTGTTAACTATGTTTAATATAGCCACATAATAAGAAGTAGTTCAATGTTTCTCAGTGCACATAAAAGTGTGAAACAAGATGGAAATCCTCTATTCACGTAATATGGAAATAAAACGTACAGGGATTCAATGTGAATTTATTTACCATTCAGTTATTTCTTGCTGATGAGGCCAACATTTTGCACTTAAAAAAATCATAAGGCAATAAAGGCTTTTACTGTGAGTCTTCCTACAGCAACTTGAACAATTTTTAGCATCAGTGTGTTAGGAACATTTTCACTGCAACTATTCAATATTTATTATTTATAGTAGAGGTGGCTGAAAGTTTTTTGGGTAATACATTATTGAAGAATTTTTCACTGGTGTTAGCTAAATTATTTACTTAGAACTCTTCTTTTTTTAACATTTGTCTTTCTCTGAACTGTAGCATATATTTTAAATGGAAAGAATTGGTTGAAATAACCGATGGGGGACGTAAACTTAGCAAGTTACTTGCCCTTTAGGTAACAAAACTATATTTATCTCTTGAGATCTCACGTCACTCATTAAAGGAATTATGAATATTGCAGTACTCTCTCTGTGTCTCTCAACAGCTCGATTCACCATCACTTACCATCTCAAACTTCTTGGGATCACAGACCAGTAAATTACCTTCATAGTTAGTTTAATGCATGAATCAGTAATGAGCTACATAGATGTATTTAGATACTTGTATCTAACATGTTTGATCATGTGCAACTTTATATACAACAGGAAGCTCACATAAGAAGACATTTCAAGGTGAATGATTCTTCAGCCTGAAAGTTAGGAAAGAGTTTTACCCTTTGTCTAACCAAGAAATTGTTACATAGAGATATTCCAAATTCTCTCAAAGGACAGTTATAATTCCAGGTGAGTGACACACTCCTTAGTTTATTTAAAAGGGTGCCAAATTTCTTTGTGAAACATTTAGAAGGAAATATATTTCAGAAAGGAAGGTATTTTTCTGGACCTTCTGAAGGTTTCCAAGAAAGCTTTTGCTATAAAATTCAGTATACATAAACTAGGATAAGAAATTGTTCTCCCTCAGAGCACAGCCTGAGATAAGATAAATTGAAGCACACAATCCCCAAATAAGTGTATTAAGGAGCTATTCATAATGTCAGTTAAAGTCTGGAGCCAAAATCCTGTTTAATCAAAAGGATCTCTCTCTTCTTCACTGATGTATTTTATAAAGAAATATAAATGTGGTGTCAATTTGAATGCTGCATTCAAATAGTTCATTTAAATTTTACTTAATCTGACACAAGTAAAGAGTGGTTTTGAAAGTAACTGGTTAATGCATCTCATTTCATGTGTGAAATTCAGTAACTGGAACACTAACTGGAATAGTAAATTGATTTCTTAGCAAGTGTCTAACTTGCCGGTATGTTTTACAAAACTCTCAAAGAGCATGAGTATGTATCCTTAAATAAATTATGCAGTGTAGGTTGTGGAAACTGCTTAGGAAAACTCAGCTAAATATCATCCATTTTGCTTCTCCCTCCAAACACACAGTTACCGTGAAACACTATTTTTAGCAGCTATATTCCAATAATACCACTGTAGAAAATCAGAAGATGGTTGCTCTTCTTATTCGTTCTGTTCAGCTTCATTTCACAAAACGTAGTGAAATGAAATCACTTCACTTAAATCCAGATGAGGTATTAGATTTTGATGTCTCTGACATCACCAAAGGTGGTTAGATTAGCTTACTTCTCTGTAAATACAAAATATGCTAATTCCACTCACATTAGGCTTGGACAGAAATAGATCCAAAAGTTCCTGAAAGTCAGCAAATTTAAAAGTGTTTTAGCATCTTAGGAACATATGGACTCATCCATATGTGGCGTTCTTGCAACTCTCCCCAAGAGTCCCACATCAATTGCTTTCTAAAATACCTTTTTTTTTTTTGTCTTTTTTTTTTTAAAGTTGGAATGTATCAGAATAGAAATGCATGAATAAACAAGTCTGAAATTAAAAGTATTTTCCTGGTGCTTATAACATCCTATAGCTTGCAAAACTACAAATTGAAACTGCTGGTTTTGAGAGTACAAATTACAAAATCCTCTCATGGACATCTAGGTGTTTGCTTGAACATTCCTGAATAATATCACTCCAGAGGTGAAGGTGATTATGCATAACTATGCAACATTTATGAAACAATTATAGAATAGTTTAGGTTGGAAGGGACATTAAAGATCATTTAATTCCAATCTCCCTGCCTTAGGTAGGGACACTTTCCACTAGGCCAGGTCGCTCAAAACCCCCTCCAGCCTGGCCTTGAACACTACCAGGGATGAGGCATCTACAGCTTCTCTGGGAAACCTGTTCCAGTGCCTCACCATCCTCACAGTAAGGAATTTCCTCCTTATTTAAATTTAAATCTACCCTCTTTCAGTTCAAAGCCATTACTCCTTGACCTATCACTACATGCCCTTGGCAGAAGTCTCTCCTCAACTTTCCCGTAGGTGCCCTTTAGGTACTGGAAGGCCGCTATGAGGTCTTCCCAGAAACTTCTTTCCTCCAGGCTGAACAGCCCCAACTCTCACAGCCTGGTCTCTGATGCTATTGTCTTATTCAGTATATAACCAGCTTTTAAAAGAATATTATTTGTTAGGTTTCTGCCAATTTCTGTAACAAAAACTCTGAAATGGGAGGTGTAATTGTAGCCCTACTAAACTGTTTGTTTTTTTTTTTACTAAGCACCTAGCAGACGGAGACAATTCTCAGCCATTACAGCTTGACCTGGCCTAGGCTTGTTTAAATAAAACTTCTAACAAGCTTTTGAAGAATTTTGCAATGTCTAGCTTTTACCATTCAGCTAGATGTTACTCACAACAGCAATCCTCCTCAGTGCTGAGCCTGATCGCTGCAACTATCCATAAAATGGGCTAATTTGACAAAACATATACTTTGTCCCTCTGCTTCTCTTTTATGGATAAAACATATATGACATTTTCAGTATGACATACTGAAAACATAACAATGAACTTGATAAATAAACTGCAAAAACATACCTGATATTTTATATAGCAGAGATCACAAAAAAATCAAAAAATCAAATCAGAGGATGATTTTTAAAGCTAGAAATCAGTCTAGTCTAACCTTTTGTTCTCACTGGTGACTTTTAAAGAAAACAGAATTTGAAGGGCACTCAGCACCTAGTATATCCTTTAAAAAGGATGAGAGGTGCTGAACACCTTGAAAAATCAAACCACATATATTTGAGCATTGGTATGCATGCTTAAGTGCAGGCATCCAACATTTAAAATTCTAGTTAGCCTTCTTAAAATAGATAGTTAAATTAAATGTTAAATTTTGTCCCTTTGCCTAGGAAAGAAAAAAAAAAATCAATTTCAGTCCCAGATACATCCCTTCACCATGCTTAAAACAGATGGTAGAAAGTGCCCCAACTCAGCATTATTAATATAGCCCAACAATCCCATGAACAATGCATTTATTTTAAAATAATCTCTTATGAACACTAGCACAGAATACAAACATTTTTCAAATGCACTGACAAAGCAAATCCTTTCAGACACAGTAGGCAGGCTTTTAAACATGTACCTGCATATCTCCCAAAACCAGAGTCAGACCATTACAGGTTGTTTCACAGTGGCTCCATCCAAGAGAAAGAGAGAGCATCTGCATCAGGCAAATCCTATTGAACTAAATTTGTACATATCAGTCATTCATATACAGAAAAACCTGTAACCGTTATATCATTTTAAATTTGATATTAATACCAATGGCTGCTCTGCAGTCCTCACCATCTGTCATACCAGGCTGCATGTATTTTTTCCACAGTGTTGTATTCTCATTCTGCCAAATAAAAATGCTTCTTGTTTCCCTCATAGGAACTATATGCACTCTGCTTCAAAATGTGAAAAATTTTAACAGTCTAATGCTGACATTTAATGCGTTTTGAGACACGAACCACACACAAAAGCCAATTAAAGAAAACACTGGTCAAAATGTTCTAAGTTTTATTGTAATAAGAACATTGAAGAATGGCTTGGATAAAACAAAGTTACTTTCATTTTTCTTCAGTAAGATGCTACAGAGATTTGAAAGTGAAAAGGAAATGGTAATAAAATACATTGTGGGAAATCTATGGGCTTTTGGCATCCTTTCTCACTACGCATGTCACTCAGCAACTCCACACCAACCACAAGCCTACGATTT
This sequence comes from Tetrax tetrax, assembly GCA_009806455.1. NCBI lineage: Eukaryota > Metazoa > Chordata > Aves > Otidiformes > Otididae > Tetrax > Tetrax tetrax. The sequence continues at coordinate 158,635 of WHYT01017069.1, read as the reverse complement.
CTACATAATACAGTTCACAGTACCCGTAGAATCTAGAAAGAGTCCAAGACGTTTCTTTTTTTTTTTTTTTCTTTTCTTCCATTAGCACTGGTTTTCCTGCACTTTCTATTCCCTTAGCTTGTCTCAGGTAATACATTCAAAACAGACTCAGTTCTTCAAAACACCAGGCCACCTCTCATATCCTCAAGAACCACCAGGTTCTGATTTATAAAATATTTTCTGCACATACTTTTCTGCCTGCTGTGAATCTGGCTCACCAGCATAAGAGCTGTGGAAGCTGGAAAGAACCTGCTTTATAGGAGACTACTGGACTGCCAGAGAATGTCAAAGCCACTTTTAAGTCTATCTCCCTGTGTACTTTCATTATATTGTTAATGGAATTATGTAAAAAATGGCTTCAGTAACGGAACAAATTACCCTTTGATAAGGCATCAGTGGTAACAGATGTTATCATAATATTCCATATTTAGAGTCTTAATGCTTGCTCCCAGGCCATAGAAACCCAGAGTTCACATTGATTTAAAACAAAACAAAAAGAAATACCACACAGAAGAGCCCCAACACACCAATATTTCTTTGTCCTCCTTGTCCCCATCCTCTCTAAGCATAGAAAGCAATTTTGTTCACAAGTCTCATTATTTAGCTATAACAGCTATAACAGCTTCCTATGACCCTTACCTTTATCAGAATGTCAGCTTTTTTAAGTTTACCGGCAACTCTGCAATAACATTCATTCACTTGTTCATAAACAGCTTTTGAAGTACTAAATGAACTCAAAACATAAAGCTGTCAAAGTCAGGTCCATTCAATATTCCATTTCTCGGGCTAAGTAATTTACTTATTTAGAATGCATACAGAAATAGATAACTCCTGGTCTTTCGTCAAACAATTAATACGTTGAAAAATTCTTCTGAACTGAAAACATGGCTTTAGGACATTTCTATCATACTCTGTTGTTTCAGATAATAAATATTAATACTCCCATGTTTTGTCCTTTTATGTTATTGGCACAACTGCTATAGACTAATCATTTTCAAACATACAGAAATTTTAGTATTCCTGTCACTGGTAGGAAAAGTCTCAGTATACCATGCATGAAAAGTATCAGTTTATGGTGCTTCTATATTTATTGCTCTGCAGTGAAGTGCACTAAAAATAAAAATCATGCAATGAATATTAAATTTACTTTTAAAAGCAGGTAGAATATTATTTCTTAGCAGAGGCTTGTTGGTGGATTTGTCAAAATGATTTTTAGTTAGAGAAGTGGATTTCTTAAAACTTAAATTTTTGTCAGGAAAAAAAAATAAATTCTGTGCTGAAAAAAAAAGCCAAAACCAAACCCCACACCAGCCAAAACAAAACAAAACAAAACATCAAAACCCCAACACTTTAAGAGGAAAGAGACACACTGATGTTATAACCCAGTGAAAAGGCACTCCTCTTTTTTGAGAAAAAGGTAGGAGTTAAACCTCTGCTTTCTCAATATATGACATAATTATTCAGGTATTAGGTCCTTTGAGATGGTTTGCATGCCTGTATTTCCCTCTTTAAACCACTCAAAAACACAAAGTATTCAATTTCTGTTGATACTGATTAAAAAAAAAAAAAAAGCTGTCAAAATATCTCAGAAGTGTTTGCAGCCTTCTATTTGAGCTGCAGTGCCAGAAAGACTGCTGTGCTTCCATGGCACGAGCAGCTGCTCACAGGCCTTCCTTACAATAATGATGTGTGCCCACAGTGAAAAATTATGTATTTTGTAATATATAATGTAATGTAATGTATATTTTGTAATATATAACCACTGTGCTAGTTAACATCCAACTCAAGCCAAATTTGGGAGAAACTAACATCTACAGCCGGTATGCAAATATGACTATTAGTCAATTATCTTACTCCATAAATAGTGAGCAGCCCAAGAACCCTTTGAGCTCCCCTGCATGGCAGTGGACTGCACATCAGGATCCTTTCTGAATCTCATGACTCAACAGGAGGTTCTCCCTGACAGTTTTGTCTGACCCTGTCCTCTATGCAGTAAACAATCCAGGCTACCTTCCCATGGAATCTTGTGAAATCAGTGTCACATTCATCATTTACTACCAAACTTTGATAGATCATTGTTTTGTGTCAATAAAGCATATTGTTGTTCCTCTTCTACGAGTGAAGTCCATCTCTCCCATCCTGAACACCATTTCCCTTATTCTGAAATCTCAAAAGCTGTGAATAGTGGGAGTGAGTAATATCAGGAAGAGAATTAAGAATTTTTGTCAAACAATTAATGTATTCTTCCCTCTTGTGGTTGCATACAAACCTTCCTTTTTTTTTTTTTTTTTTTAAATGCCATAGTAAAATTAAGCTTTCAAAAACTCAGAACTTACAGAATTTTTCCCAATAAAAAAACTTAAAATATCAGTGACATTACTTATCTTGGAAAAAATAAATTCAAATCTCTGTTAGGGGGATCAGAAGGAAGACTGATATTAGCACTACGGTTTTCCACATCCGCGGAAGTCTTCCAGATGCTGGAGATTGACATTACTTTTATGGACTCATAGCCATTGCTAACCAGATTGCAGCCAGTAAGCTTGCAGGCACCTCGCCCTCACGGAGTTGGGAGCATGACACACTCCCCACATAAGCTCATTCCCTGAAGTGAGATGATGATTAGGAAAGAATCATCTCAATAGCAAAGTCCCTCTGGGTTTTCAGACCCTTAATTTATCCTACTTTCTCCTCCCTATAATCCTCACTTTGCCTCCTCTGCACTGATTGGAAAAACCTCTCCCCTCTGGCCTGTGTGTGTCCGTCATGGGTCGGTTTGTCCTCAGACAGCCAGAGCAACCCAGTGCAACAGCAGTGCAGTTCTGTGTCAAAGAACACACAGTATAGGTGGCATATTTGAAGATACTTGCTGAGATATACAGATATATATAGATAGATTATATATATACATACATACACAGAGAGAGAAAAAAAAAAACAAAACCAAACAACAACAAACCAAAAACCAGGCACTATACTAAGCAAAGACACTGTTTAAATTCATCTCATCCAGACAAGGTATACATTTTGAGACACCAGAGTTTCTGCAGAGGCATCCTCTACTAAATACAGTGTTTCTATGGATATTACAGAAAGATCACCAAATGCCTTAAGCAACTGAAGTTAACACCCAGCAATTTTCAGAAAAACATGTCAGTTCTAAGCATCTGAAAATATAGCCTTGTTTTTATAAAACTAATCTGTTGGCAACACAGATCTATAATCGGCACATATGCTGCATCCCATGGTGCTAAAAATCCTGCTAAAAATGGAGAGATCTTCAAATTTCTTATGTACCCTTTTGTGCTCCTTTGCCATTCCCACGTCTCTCTGAATACAAAATTGTTCAGAGGAGAGAAGACATTTAAACAACCAAACCTTAACTCTGACAGGAACCTCTTAGACCTATTGCTGCACAGATTATTCACTATACTAATAACTACTAAGTAATACTGGTTCCATTTCAGAGCAATGACCAATAGATACTGCAGACTGACTGGGAGCTCAGTGAAAAGTAGCTTGGCGTGTTTGTTACAACCAAGCATATACAGTGTGCTGCACACCTTCATTGAAAAAGACTGACAGCCATATTTAAGAAGTAGATGTAGAGTCAGAAAAACAGATAAAGCAAGCCTTCTTTTGGAGCAAGATTAGTTTAAGCCTTGTATCATTTTTCTATGTAAATAAATACAATGCATATGTACTCTTACAACTGTTTTTTCTCACAGTAGTTGCTGTTCATGTGGTCTGGCAAGATTAAATAAGTAATACTATAACTTTTAAACTTTAGTTTCCTCAGACTTCACCATCATCCAGTAAAAGTCTTTCATTCATAGCAAAACCCTTGGGATGGATTGATATTTTATCTTTCTGTTGAAAATCATCTGCCCTATTGACACTTCAAGTCAAAGCTGAAGTACAAATTCTGCTGCAGAAACATAGTTCAAAACTTCCAGTATGGATAATATTTTATTCTCAGTGGAGAAGGATAAAGCTAAGGAGCATTTAAACAAATATAACATTGGTATGTCCACATGTCTTGGACCAAAATTCTTGAAGTCTCAACCTTATGTTAATAATTCAGACTAGTTCAATGCAGAAGATTTATCGGCAAACCGTGAACTCTTACAGACTCAGAGATTCAACTGATCTAACTCGTAAAAAGGGAGAGGAAAAGAAGTCAAAGTTCTAGCTTTTGCTTCAGAGTTCGCACAATTAGTTTCCAAAAGGTTGGTGAAAAAAAAAAAAAAAAGATCAAGAGAAGAAAGCTTTAGAGTATTTTGGATACTCATCACAAGCAGAGGGAAATACTTTTGCTTTTGCCCAATATAAAGAAATCTAAAGGTTACACTCTTTGCAACCTTGCAAGAAAACATGGATATAATGACAACATTTTCAGTAGGCTGCTACAGACCCACACACAATAACTCTAGTATCAGAGTCAATTGAGCAGAAGGAGGAGTTTAAACCTGATCTATTCAACCCAAGAACATTTGTTCAAAGGAAGTTTTCAGGAAGTGAATGCTGATAATTTCGCAAGACTCATTTGGGGTTTATGTTGAGAAATCTGCCTAGAGAAATAATTTCCCCTGAAGACTACAGGAATGTTGGGTGCATGAATTTGTCTAGAGTCAGCCTCCATCATAGCAGGACTTGGGGTGTTACCTGCACCTTTGTTCAATTCTGTGGCAATTAAGCAACCTCTGGAGACTGAGATGCTGCTTTTAGATTATCTACAGATAGAGACAACAACATAACTAAGCAATTTTATGGACTTAGCCCTTCATGTTTGTTTTCTGCATTAGAAAATGATTGCTTATTGCTATATTGCTTTGTCAGTTTACATTTTAAGATTTCAAGCAACTGAATTTGACCTTGTTTGTTTGGAGGCAATTCTGCAACCCATTAGCTTTGATTACCAGAATGCAACCCATTTAATATAGCTCTATATTACTCTAGGAGCAGTCAATTTTAGGACTTTGTCTTTGCTTAGTGCTTATAAATTTTGAATGCTTATGTCATAGTCTACTTAAGTACAACAAAACAAATTTCATCTGCTGTGTGCAATCAACCCAGCTAGCTTTTTATAACATATTGCCATTTTGTTAGCAAAGTTTGAAATTTATGTTAAATGGTTCACAGGAAAGAAAATATTCTTTACTCTTTACTAAGTGTTTACTAATTTGCTATTTTTCCTCAAAAAATCTTAAAATCCTGAGATATTTGTTTGAGGATTCCCTACTCTTAAGACTTTTTCTTACTGAGTTAAGGAACAAAAGCAACCAGGAAATACAAAAACCAGATGCACACACACATGCAAAACACCATATTAATTCACCACTGTCAGTAACTGAAATTTTCCCTGCTTATCCCTATTACTTTGTTCATCAAAGGTAATGATACAAGTATTCAACAAGCCTTCAAATGAAAAATTTCATATAAGAGATTCTATCAAAATGTTTCAAAACTGTGCGCATGATATAACAGAGCTAGAAGAGATAAAGGAAAAATTGGGATGAAAGATACAAAACTTTTATTTAAAGCAAGTCCAAGTATAGTACAGCACAGACTGTAGAAGACTTAGCTGATGTAAATTTGATAAAGGTCTACAAATCAGGAGCAGTTAACAGAAAGTGATCACTCATTTTATCTTCATATATAAGAATCAGATACCACTAAATACACCTAGGAAGTGATAGGCCCAAAACCAAACTAAAGATGCCTCTTCACATAATGTGCAATCAACCTATAATTCCTTGCCACAGGATGTCATAGATGCTAATATTTTATAAGATTTTAAAAATTGAGAGGGATAGTAACACTGTTAAGCTGAAGTCCTCTCAGGAACATATCAGAAGTAGTCAGCCAACCAGCAAATATATTTAAACAGGTTTTTCAAGCAATAGGAAGCTAATAATTTCCTCTATAATTCAATGTATTAATCTATATATACCTTTTTTGTTGTTTTGGTTTATTTGGTTTTTGTTTTGTTTTTTTTTTCAACAGCATTCAGTGTTAAAAGGTGCTACTGATGGTAAAACACTCTACAAACCTTTTAAGTTTGGATGAAATAAGTTTGTTACACAACTATTTAAAATGCAAGTGTAGCTGCTGGGAAAAAAAAAAAAAAAGGAAAGCTTTATTAAAGAGACTCATACACTGTGTGCTGGCAGTAATTAAAAAAGTAGTAGTAGTCTTGTTTAGGCTGGGGAGTTCAAAGACCTCCTATTGAATCTTTTTACAGTGTATGAATACAGGATTTTGGTTTTTAACAACATACTGGCATGTGATTGAAACAGTGGAGAAAGTCCCTTCACTGAAAACCAAGGTTTAGAAAAATATTTTTTTAAAAAACATGCATTAGGGGAACAACAATAACTTGAAGAAAGAATAAACTAGTGCATATATTTCCAGTACCTTCTGTGAACTATGCATAATAATAAAATAAAAAGCCTGCACTGCCACCAGATATTTCCCTTTCATAGTAAAAGTTACAGTTATAGAGGCAGTTTTTAATAAAAACTTTGGGATTTTCTTTTTAAGTTCAAACTTCTTATGAACCAATGCACACTCCTTCTGACCATTTCTGAAAAAGTTTTAAGTTACTTATTTAGGTGCAATACACATATTTGGGAAATGTTGAGGGTTTTTTTTTTCTGTTTTGAGGAGATAGGACTGAGAAGGAGCATTTAAATCACTGTAGTTGCCACAAACTACACGGCATTTCATGTATACAGAGGTCCAGAATTTCTGTATTGGTTACATAACAGGCCACTTCAGCATTGTGCCTTTTCTGGGAGAACTGCCACCAAAAGACACCATCACTCCCACACTCCCAACATCCATAGTAAACCACATAAGACTGATTTTATGATGCAAATATGTAGGTTAAAAAAAAAAATATAAAAAAAATAGAAATGCAAGTCTTGTGGTTAGGTTGAGTCACAGGACTAAGAATCCTGGAAACACGTTCCGTATATTATAGTTTTCTTTCATAAGCCATTTTAACTTTTTGAATTCTTTTTAAACTTTTTTTTTCCAGCCTCACATGCAATGGACATAGGAAAAGTAATTATATCCATGTGCTGAAGGTAAAAAATAAAAAATAAGACTTTGGAAACTGTTTCTTTTAAAAAATGGTGCTGAATGTTTCTTATTTCATATGAAGCATGTTGTTTGTGTTGAATGCCTTAGATATCAACTCTAAAACTACAAAAAGACATTACAGTAGACCTGCATCAGGCTGGCAGATAGCATGCAGTCTCCATACTATAACAAAATAATTTAAGACTGCGTACACTACCACAACTATTTTTGGCAATGTTCAGATAAAGTAAACAGGTTTAATTTGTTGTTCATAACTTACTAGTGATATAATTTAGACTATTCTTTTAATAGTTATGATGTATTGCTTTATCCATTTACCAGTCTTTGAACAGCCCACAACCCTTATACAACTGAGGAAATATATCCCTATAAAATATTGCTATAAACTTTGTACTTCTGCAAGTAAATTAGGTATTTCAGAGCTAGAACATACTGAGATTACAGGAATTAATTTCATTTTAAAGCTAAAAAAAGGCCTTTTCCTTTTTTTTTTTTTTTTTGACATGAAGACAAGATAGCCTAATTCTGAGGCCATTTTGAAACAAAAAAACGATCAACAAGTTTTCTCTCTGACTCCATTTCCAGAGGGAAAAAACAGAGACAAGAATCCGCTGCAGTCTTTAGTATTGTACCATCCTTGGAAAGGCTGGAACAGTGTGTAAGTGTAGACAGATTTTATTCTCAATAAGATAAGAAATTACTAACAAACATTAGAACAGCCCACTATTCAAGCCTCTGACTTCATACTCTGAAGATCAGAGCAGTATGAGGCTGGGAGGGGTATGTATGTATCTCCTCATCTATTTAAAAAAAAAAAAAAAAAGATTTTGGTATCTCACACTGGAATGTAACCTGAATCTTACACGTTCACTGGCAAGTAACTAAATGTGTGTATATATACTGCTTCTAGAAATGCTTTACAGGAAGGAAAATACCAACTTTCCTTCACACCTTTCCTTGGTTTAAACAAAAAAAAAAAAAATTAAAAAATTAAAAATCAGAAATCTTGTCAAAATCCATGAAGTATCACCATCTGTGCAAATGCAAGTTTCCAAGGAAATAAGATCTCATACAGAAAGAGCACTAAAAGGGATGCTAAGTGTGCTTCTTGGATCTTTTTTTCCTTTACCAGTAGCTCAGTTTCTAGGAAAAGCTTCTGTTTATGTATTGAATGTTGCACTATTGCAGTAAAAAACAACAACCAGAAAAAAAAACAAAACCAACACCTATCTTCACATGTATGAATAAGAACACTTCACTCTTTGCTTGCTACATGAATAGAAGGAGATATTGAATTCAAATTTTCTCTGTAATTCACAACTCAATACTTTGTTCAGTTTTTAATTTCTGTTACATATGGATACAACTCGGTAATACTCCATCCTTTTCAAGGCTGTTGCAACATTTTAAAGAGAGAGAAACAGGCTTTTGTCTTTAGATTCTTGAGAATCTAGTAGGAATGGGAGGTAGCCTTAACTGCTGATATTAGCTGCAAAATTCAACAGAACCATGAACATTTGAGAAAGCCATGAAATTGTGAAGCCACAAGTTAGGATATCAGCTTGTTCAAATCTAACTCCATTAAAGAAACATTTAGCCTTGTGAGGTTATTTAACTTATTATCCCTAACTACATATGTGGATAAATACTAGAAATGTGTGAGAGAGGCAGTGGACCAGGGAGGGGAGAAAACTCTTTGACTGAAATTTTCATTTAATATATCTTTACACCGAATCTTCTGTTCTTTACATCTCATTTTCTAATTACCACATGCAGTATGGTTAATACTTAACATGCCTGTCACCACATGTTTGTCAAGGTAGATACAGCAAAACGTCAGGCTTTTTCCTACCTCCCTGACACCACAGGGGTTACCCTGCATGCAAATGCAGACACTCTTATCATCCAGAAAGAAAGGATACACAAGACTTTGAGAGGTGAAGGAGACACTGCCACTACTGTCTTTTCTACTTCCCTCCCTTCCACATCTTGAGGAAGCGTGCGTTGTGTGTGTATCTGAAGACAAAAGAGGGAAAAAAGCACAAAAGAATACCATGGAAACAGGCACAGCAGAAATAGTCATGGGCTCAGATCTGATTTCTTCTTATTATCTTGAACAGATAAACCCAGAAATATCTTTTGCTTTGAGCACTGGCTGAAAGTTTCACTAGTAACAGCTTGAAATTTCTATCTTTATCAACCCATACCGTGCTCAGAGCGACATGATATCGTGCATAACTCTATTGAAAACTGCTTTTTACAAAGATGTGCAACTCTGTCAGCTTCTTTTGTTGATGGAAACAGCCCCCAGAACCACATCAGAAATTTTCTGACATTTGTCAATGTCCTGGTTTTATCAGGGATGGAGTTAGTTTTCTCTCAGTAGCTGATGTGTTTTGGATTTCGTATGTGAGGAATTTTGATAAACACATTGGTATTATGAGTTGTTGCTAAAGAGACCAAGGACATTGTCTGGTGTTCCAGGTCTTGCTAATGTGCAAGTGCAGGAAGCTGGGAGGAATATAGCCAGAACAGTTGACCCAAACTGGCCAAAGAGAGGATTCCATGCTGTAAACGTCATGCTCCATATATAAATGGCGGTTGGCCGAGGGGGGCATCTCTCCCTTTCTCTCTTTTGCTTGCTGTTTGATTTCATTTCCATGATTGCTGCTTGAGACGGGCTGTATTGGTCATTGGGACATCAGGTGGTGAGAAATTGTGCATTGTTCATTTTATATTTTTTAGTATCCTTATATTTTGTTATTATTGTCATTTTCCTTTGCTATTGTAGTAAACTGTCTTCATCTCAACCCACAAGTTTTCCTTTCTTCCCCATCCCACTGGGAGGGGAAGGGAGAGTGCACAACTCTGTGGTGACAAGGAGTATTCCATCTCATATGGCATCATGCTAAGCATATAAACTCGGGGGAGTTGGCCAAGAGGTGGCCGTTGCTGCCTGGGGACTGGCTGGGCATTGGTCACCAGGTGGTGAGAGGTTGCATTGCTTGTTCTTCTTGGGTTTTATTTCTTATTTTTACCCTTCTGATTCTCTCTCCTATTCCACTGGGGAGAAGGAGCGAGCAGAGTGCTATGAGGTACATAGTTGCCGACTGAGGTTAAACCACGACACAGCTGCCTTTTCTTTTCCTAGCAGGAGAGACCGAATATATCTTCAGAAACCCTATTGACTATGTGTGTTAGTAATCAAGGATAAGATTCAGGACCAAGGCTCGGTGTTGTGTCAGTAGTGACCTTATATGTCATTACAATATCAACAAGAAATCTGATCAGCGGTCTTTCCTCCTCAGTATGTGTTAGAAAACACAATAAGACAATGTTGAGCACCATCTGCTCGTGTTAATGAAATTGAGAAACCTGTCAGAACTTGTGGTGCATTCTGCTCAAGAAGTGTATGCTGAGGCTTACAGGACAGCCAGGGGTGAACAACATGTCCCCTGGGATCATGGCATCTTAGGAACCTGACACAAGTCAATCAAAGCATCAAAGATTAAAGCAAGGATTAACCAATTTGCATGTGCTTTAAAGGGATACTTCAAACCATTTTAAAATGGTACTTTTTTCCCTGACAAACCTTTTTGTTTCCTGCTAAAAGTATTCTGGTGAAATCCTACTAAGCCATAATCAGAAATCACTAGAACACCTGGTCTACTGAAGAATATACCCTATGGTGCAGCCACACAAGTTGGAAAAGAGAAAGAGAACACATAATGGGTTTACAAATATTACACCAAATAAGAAAGACAAATTTGCAAATGCTGTACAGATATACTAGAGAAGCTCAGGGGTGGGGCGCAGGGAGAGAATCTGTATCCTTTATTCAAAAAAAAAAAAAAAAATCAATCCATAATGACCAGAAAGGGGTTTAGACTGTAAAAAGAAATCCCTCCTCTGCACACAGGAACACTATATGAAGTTATCATAACACAGGTTACACAGCTATGGTCACACAGCTCTCTGTTTCTTCTCCATTTAAAAAAAAAAATCATAAAAGCTGTCACAAAAGGTGTATCATAGAAGCATAGAATAATCAAGGGCCTGTCATCTGTCTCAATTAAAACTTCTAAGAAAATTCTACTGCTCTAAATGTATCGGAAAGAGTATTTGTGCCCAGTTTTCTTAAGACATAGGTGCACAAGCACTGAGCTATGGGAGCACTGAGCTAGTGTAGCACTGTCACAGCACTGAAAACCAACACATTACAGAGGATGCTGAAACCGGCAGATCTGGACCAGGCTTTCTGAGATAGAAGTTCAAAATGAAGAGTTTCAACTTCTTATTTTCCTCTTAATTTATCTTCCCATATTAGTTTAGTTAACATATTTGTGAAAATCCGTCTAAACTTGAATACACTGTCAGTTATCTCAACATTGTATTTTTCAATATTAACTGACAAGATAAGTTGCTACAAAAATACCTGACACTAAGACAAAGAAACGCTCTGTCTGACTTCAGTTAAAACACACAATACTGCAAAGCATGTATACATCACCATTTTATCTATATTATTCTCTCAGTTCCCATGCTACAGAAAAGTTTTATTGTAGCATTTGCAGTTTAATAACGATAATTTTCAATAAGTTCCAGAAGTTAAGGGGCAGACAGGGAAGTTTAATGTTACCATGTTTTGTTGAAGGTATTGTATTTAGACTTTCGTGACCTTTCTTTAATTAATCTGTGGCCTCTAAAATTAATAATTTTTTCTTTTCTGAATGAGAATGATTGTTCTTTATGTTGTGCTGTAAGACATGGTAAAAGCTGCACAAATACGGGAGTCGAAAAGAAAAATATCACCAAGTTCATAGTCTACTTGAAAAAAAAAAAAAAAAAACAAAAAAAAGCCAAAGAGATACTTGAGAAGGAAGAAAATTAGAAGATTAAATCCACCTACAATTACCGGAATACATTTTGATACGTGGTTTCATCCCAGCACATGGTACAGGGGAAAATACACACGTACCATTTTATGCATATATTTTAAAAATGCATAAAAATAACTCTGCCTTTCAAATTACTTCAAAATGTCCTGCAAGTTCCAATAATGTTCTGAAAACAGAAACACTTTCTCAAATGTTATTTTACACTTCAAAATAACCAGAGATTTCATTTTTATACAACTTTTCTCAAACCAAGAAAAGCATTCAAGTTTTCAGGATACAGGAAAATAAAAGCACTTAAAACCTGGGTTGCTACTGAAACCTCTAATCAACCTGAGCAGGAACAGATCAAACAATCAATATTTTATTTTAGTTCTTCTTTTTCAATATCGCTGCTACATATCAGACATGGTTCTTTTTACTATGAAAATCTTATTTTTCCAAAGTAATTTCCTTCTTTGTCATTGTTATTTAACGAAGAATAAAATATATGTGGTGAATGACCTTTGATGTGCCATGCAATCTCTCTAGTCATATAGTCTCCAGACAAGTGAAATAACTGTTTCCTTATTTATAGTCTCAAATTTCATTCAATTTTGGTATATTACATACCCCATACATGTTTTTCCTCCTCCTGAACACAATATGAATTGGTCTAAAGCATTAATTGCAGCAGAGCTGCAAATAGTATTATCTCTAAGACTACTAATCAGATATTTGTTGCAATAGTAGATATATTCAATTTACTGCACCAGCCCTGTGATTACAAAGGATTATATTTTATGTTTAAAGTTTTCTTGCTTTCTTTTTCAAGCAAGAGCATGGTTTTCCAGACACAAGATAAAGGTAAAGGTACAGTGACTTTCTTCTACTATTGTCACCTCAATCTATGAAAGGTTTCCTGTTCCGATTGCATAACTGGTTAGAAAAACAAATGGGTCCAAGTTTAGAAATACTGGTCAAAAGATGTGTATTTAGGCATACGATTCATTATGTGAAAGGCATACTTCCCTCCCACTCGCAAAGTATATTCAGTAACATGTCTTCTCAGAAATACAAGAACATGAGAAATAGAATGAAGCATTGGTAGAAGCATTTTTATCACGCAGAGTAGACTGATTTTTTTTTTTTTCCAAAGATCCTTAAGATCCATTATATTACCAGGTGAAAAGACTAAGCCAGAGGAAAGGCTTTCCCTACCTCTAGCCATGGTAGCTCTCTTCTGCAGGAATCTACAGCAGTGAATGTCTGTCTAGGATGAGATACTATGGACCTCATGGCTGTGAGCCACAGGAGAGGGATGCCCTAACCTAGACAAGAGCTTTCACCAGAAGTGTGGAAGCCTGCTGCTTGAAGGGCTGATTCACAGAAGTTTAAGCCTCTTTGGTTTTTGTTTTCTCTTCAAGCATCTTTGTGGAGTCAGTCAGACATTTTACTCTGTCTCACTACATGAGGGAAAAGTCTTCCAAAACCTTAATTCAAGTTCTTTTCATGGAAGCCTGAGATTAAGATCCTCCAAGTAGTTGGGAAATTAAGACTATTTAGATAGATTGCTAGTGATCAGTGTGACAAGTAAGCATGTTGATTTAAAATATGCTTAATAAAGCTCAATAAGTCATTGGATGCCAGAAATAAAAATTAAATTTTTTGATTTTGAAACTAGTTTCTTTTGCTGGGGTTCTGTAAGTTGAATTGCATGAGAGAAATTAAAAAGAAGAAAAGCATAATTAAGTGTAATTAAGATCTCATTTTCTTAGCAAAGCATCCTGAATTGTAACATAAAAAATATTTTCAGAAAGGTGTAAAACAGAGGGTATGATCAACAGATACTCGTGGAGAAGCATTTTTAAATTGTCACCAAAACATTACCAATTTATATCAAACAGCTAAAATGAACAGTTTCAGTAACGTTATGATTTTTAACTCATTCTAGTGCACTTTCCATGACAACTTCTCAAAGTATTTTACAAACACCTGTTTAGTTTTTCAAGTAGTTTTGCCTTCACCATGTTGGTTCGTGATTAGTACCAGTAGAGAATAATTGCTAAAAAGAAAAAGAAACTCTTCTACTCCAAGGCTTGCATTCAAAAGACAAGTATGTGCGGATGATCATAAACTCAGCTTGGCCTCATACTTTCATACCACAATAATTTTCTTCAGACCACAAATTTCTTCTTAGAATTAGAAATAAAGCATCCAACTAATTTTTGTTTTCATTTCATAAAATCATAAAAAATATGTTTTACACTTTTAATCAAGGCCTAATACAGAGACAAGGCAGACATCTTTCGGGTGTCTCTTCAGGCACACAATTTAAAGCCTTTTATTAGGCTTAGATTCTAGACTATTCTGACAGGGGGTTTTTCTTCAATTTTTAACAAAATTACGATTCATGGTAAACACATTTTTTATTAAAAGTTTCAGTATTATCTATCAATATGTAATATTGAACAAAGACTCATAACCTATTTTCCTATCCATTAAACAGCCTTTGAGAAAAACCTTGAACTTCCACAGGTAAAGACTGGCCTTCAGTGCTATTTAAGGGCCAGTTTTTCCTCTGGAAACAGACTCTAACTGTTAAGAGTTTTGATATTTACATCTGATATATCTGCAAGACTTCTGAGCCTCCTTCAAGGTTGAGTTCACCAACTATAAAAAAACCCAAACAACTGCATATATTTCCTTATGGGTAGTCAAAAAGGTGATTTTCACAAGAATGCCAGACCCTGTACACACAGATGGACTCGTCAGCTTTCTGCAGGATTAGACAATTTAGCACACTGCCAAGTGACACAGAGACAACAGGTCTCTAACCTTTCTCACAGGGTTTCTCCTATCCTCTCTGTTAATAGACAGGGGCTAATCTGGCAACATGTTCCCTGTTGTTTCTCAGACACCCTGTGAAGATTAAGATCTAATACCTTCATTTGATTTTTTTTTTTCCCCAAAATGTTTTCATTGTCTTTCCTAAAGAGGAGAAAACTGCAGAGCAGCTACTGCATGCTTGCGGGAAATAATGACGGTGGCTATAAGAATTTTGTGGAAACCTACACAAAAAAAGCAAAGTCCCAACTGGATGCATGTCAGACAGTAACTTGGACAAGCGTGTTCTGCAATGTTCTGCTTCTACAAAAGAAATGCCAGCAAATCATGTACAGTTGACCTCAAACTCTTATTTATTCTACTTGTGTAGTTGCTATACATCTGTTTATCCTCAGGATAAAGAGGACAAAGAAGAAATTTGCTAGAAGGCAGTGCATTAGTTATTATTTCTTTTCCATTTCTCTGCACTGCTAGTTACACAACGAAACCGATAGCACTTCAGTAAAATCCACCATACGCATATGTCACATTAACATATGATTCTGATATATTGATATCATCAAAGATATCTTGTTCCTCATCTACATTCTGTTCCCCATTCATCTATAAATTAATTTATTCTCACTAGTAATTAAATGGGACGTACACATATTGTCCTGTACAATATAATTAGATATAATTTGATTTTATTTCTGCTTCTCCACAAAGCTGCAACTAGATGCACAAACTCATCAAGAAATCTAATTTCAGCCATTCCTGTGGAAAATTACTTCTTCTTTGGATTTATTTCATTCTTTCTCAACATACAGAGAGGTTTTTTTCCACTATTTCAAACTGAAATTAGTAGAAAACATATTAAGAACTGAGTTTAAAAAATAACATTAAAAAGGAAAAACAAACATTCATATCATTACAAGAAAAAAAATCCATACATCTTGTCTACCTGGAGACCAGAATCTGTCAGAAATTTTCTGTTGACACCATTTACTTTGGCAAATACTGACTAAGTAGGAAAAAAAAACCTTACCAAAATGTAATTGCTTCAATTAAATCCTCCTTAGAAACATTTTTTTTTTTTGCCTCAGGGAGGACATTCTGATCAAGATGAGGGAAGGAAATGCTTAAAGAGTTCCACATGGGAATGAGAGTTTCATGAAATCTCAGGTGAGGGTTATAATCACATTGCCAGTAGTAATCCTTCAAAGGGGATTTCTCAAGAGCTACTAGTAGAATAGATCTGTTATTAAATAATCAATGGATTAAGAAGTGAATTATCCCAAAAACCTGTTGTAATAATGATCAGCATGATTACGTGGATGATGGGATCACATTGTGGGTCTATACAATGCTTCAGAAGGAAGCACTGAGAGAAAGTATTTAAAGAATATCAGTAATTTGGTATTAAAACCTGTTGTCAGAGATTTGAAAGACTCTGGGGAACCTTTGGCAAGATTTTGCAAAATTAGATTTTTAAGTCATTTCTCCACCATTTCAAAAAGATAACACAGTGCCTAGCTACCATTTGGCCTAAAGATGCTCCTAAAAATATTCACAAATATTGACTTGTCCTAAGACAGTATGAGAACCAAAGACAAATGAATCTCAAAAAATTTTAACTGTCTTTGCAGGAGACAACTTAAACTTTATTATGTTTTGTGCTACTATTTAAAAGGAAAAATATAATTTTCAATTATTATAGTGAAAAAAGATAAATAAATTAGGCTACATTTCATGTTGTTAAGCTCTATGTCTTTCTTTGTATATGCTTATAATGATCATAAGAGCAAAATGTTTCTATTCATTGGTAGTACTGTGTAATATTTTGTTGTAATTGAAAGGCTCTAGTAAGCAAAAGTAATTGAATAAAATAGAAAAAAGATTTAGCACTTCAATCTGAGAAACAAATATTTTCCTTTTACAAAATATTTTAAAGTTAGTAAATGCTCCATCATTCAAATGTAATCACTGAATAATCTCATTTTGTTGTTTGGGGTTTTTTTACAGTTAATTTTATTCCCACAAAGTATTCTTTGTAAGACCTTTTTTTTTACTAGAAATTCATCATTAGTCTCTATAGAGATGCTAAAGCTTTTGTAATTTAGGTCCCTATTTAGAAAGGCATTAAGGCATTTTTAGATATTGTATTCCCCATAACGCACAGGAAGATTTGGTAACACTGTAAGGTCTATGACTTAGGGTATCATATATATTAGACAAAATCTTAAAGACTCAGTCTACCTAAGTTACAGGATTGAAACAGAGGAGCATGGCAAGGTGGTATGGAAGTCTGAAAAAGGAAAATTTTATTTTTTCTAAAAATATGCAATTATGCAGAAGAATTCAGGAGACTTTCAGAGATTTCACTGCATCCTACTTTAGATGCAACTGACGTGAGAGTCTGAGATCTGCAATGGATGTTCATTAGAGAAAGATAACTTTGTCAAGAAATCATATTCAGGGCATATGCATATGCAAAGTATCAGCTACTTTGATTTAAAATAGCAATGGTGCAATATTTTCAGAGGCAAAAAAAAAAAAAAAAAAGAAGTGATGTATGCCTTCTTTATTTTCCTCTAAATAAGTGTCCTCATTCTGTCAAGTTTGGCTTACAAAATTCTACTGGATTCATATCACATATAGGTTACCAGTAAAATGAAATTTACTGCTGTCGTGAAAATTTTGGACTATAGGACAAAAATGCTTTGCCTCCCAACAGCATGAACTTACATGGCCCAATATAGACACTGTTCCTCATACAGTATGTTTAAATTTTCAATAAAGCATCTAGCAAAGACATACAAGATTGATTTCTAATGTTCAGCTCCTAAATCAATATTTAGGAACCTAAGTACGCAACTATTATTCTCAAGGTATGGAAATCAAGCAGTTCTTATAAACCCTAGTTGTTGGTACTTTCAAGAATTGTCTATGTAGGAGTGCCACAGCAGGTACAGAGAGAGTTTGAATTTCACAAAGATTGGGAAAAAATTCATGTCGCGGGAATATCTTGTATTCCTTGCACATCCTTAGCAAGAAGTGTTTTAAATTGAATCTGGCTGAACTTTTATGTTAAACCCTATTTTCACCTTTTGCACACTAAGAAAGGACATTCAGAAAGAAATCTTTTTCAGTCTGTAAAGCACCATTCACTAGATTCAACAGTGCTAAAAAAAAAGACCCATGACTGAAGATGACATTGGGTGATGTTTCTATGTTTCCATAGTTACCGTATTTTTTTTTTTACTGATGACACAATAACGTAAAAAGACATAACGACTACCAGGGAAAGAAGAAGTTAAGCTGTTAGCATGTTTTTCTGTTGCTAATCACACCTGCTAAAGGCAATAAGTGACACACTCATAGTTCTATACTGGAACTTCCAAAATAACCATCAATTTGGAATAATTCTCTCTTCACATGCAGTCCCCTGCTCTTCCTGTGCTGTGGCAAGTTATGATGGGTAACGTAGAGGCCCAAAAAAAGAGTGTGAATCCTGCACATCTTGTAATCTATGTGACGTTCCTCATTTCTGCTGTTTCCTAGAATCATTCTTAGTTTGAGACTTAGGGTTATTTGGGGAATGGATAAAATTCTCACCCCTTGCTCTGCTATCTTTCTTCTGTCATTGTCTTGTGTGCAGAGATTTTGCTTCTCCTGCCCGTGGCTGATCAGCTACTGTTGCAAGCACTCTACCTCCTGTTTGGGTTGGAATCGGTAACATAGAGAGCAAAAAGTCAGCTTTCTGAACTTTATTTTATTTTATTTTATTTTATTTTATTTTACATGCAGGTTTTTATAATTTCTTCTATATAGCAAATTAAGAGACTTTTGTTTAAACCCAGCAGAAAGGCAGGGAATCACTGACAAGGTCAGACAGAGAATACAGAAACAGTTGAGCCTAGTTGCCAACCTTCAATCTGTATTTCAGATGTGCTGGCCAGGTCGGCAAGCAGTCTGTACTCCTTCCAGACCCTTTACCCACTAGCGGTTTCAAACAGACCATTCCACGGTGCCTAAGTAGAGGAGCACTCACAGAGACCACAGCTCACTAACTTTTAAGGGATCTGCGCGTGACTACGTGACCCCTTCCCAGATATTTGGGAGGCAAGGTTCAAGAGTTTAGCTTTAGATGTTGACCTGAAGTGGTACTAATAATTTCTGGATTATGGAGAGCCTTTCTGTAACAATAAACCACCCTATTTATTTTTGCAGTGGAACAAGGCAGCTCCTGTCTGTTGTGTCAGTTTGGAGTTGCCACCCTCCAGCTGAAATGCATCTGACAATAGAAAACTGGGCATGACAAGAGCAGGAGTCCAAGAGATGCTGAATTATGGACCTCTACCCTGATGATCATGCTGTTCATTATGCGGTGATCTTCATGTGTAATTTATTCCTATCATATTTACTTCAAAATCAGGGAAAACTGATTGTAAAGGTTTTTATTTCTTTCTGAGATTTTGAATTTGTGGAAATAAAATACCTTTAAGTATTATTTTAAAATAAAAAAAAATCCATTTCTAATCTGATTATTTCTGCTCTTTTTTTGTTCTCCCTTTCCACTCCAGTGTGAAGACCCGAGTAATGATTAAATTCAAGATTACAGTACAGATTACCGCTAGACCTTGGTGATCATGTAGTCAAATGGATGTCCCAACAAACAAAGGCTTGGCTATTTTTTACCGTGAACTAGTATTTTTGGCTCCTACATTTTTGTCTTTAATTCTGAAAAATATTTTTTTTCCCAAAGAAAGATCAGTAAAGGAAATGGCCACAAGTTGTACCAGAGGAGGTTTAGATTGGACGTGAGGAAAAACTTTTTCTCCCAAAGAGTGGTCAGGCACTGGAATGGCCTGCCCAGGGAGGTGGTGGAGTCGCCGTCCCTGGCAGTGTTCAAGAGGTGGCTTGATGAGGAGCTACAAGATATGGCTTAGTAGCTGTGGCAGCAATGGTAGGGGAAGACGGTTGGACTAGATGATCTTATAGGTCCCATCCAACCATGTGATTCTATGAATTCTATGAATTCTATGAAAGCAAGTGAGTAAAAATTACCAAAAAAAATCATTGCTGTATTTTGAAATTTTGAAGGAGAAATGTTTCAGTTTCTACACAGGAGGAGAGGAATAATCCAGAAAAAAAAAAAAAAAACCCACATAAACAATAAAACCCAAAACATAAAAGGCTTTGGCTTATATCTGAAGAATAACAAGAAAAAGGAAGGCATGGAAAGCACATGTGCTCATTTCATCCTGTGTATAAGCTATAAATATGGTGCTTTGTTTGGAATCTTATAAAGCTCAGGTGTACTTCTAAGCTTTATTGCTAGCCCTAAAAATAGGGAGCCACAGAGCTCTGCTTCTGTGATAATAGTTTAAACAAGGTGTCAGAGTGCTTCAGAAAACAATAAATGCTAGAACCTGCTTAAAATCAGGGAAGCTTAAGAGTGCACAGCTTAAGGTATTCTAATCAGCTCCAGCTGAGTGTCCTGCTCAGGTGCCTTTATGGCATTATGGTATAGAGTATTAGCATCAGTTTATACTGCTTATACCCCTGTATTCCTGAAGCAGGAATTCCAGTAGCAGCTTGTACCCTTAGCTGCTACTCTCAACACAGATTCTTACATGGGTGGTATATATTTAACTGCATTTCATGCGCAGAACTTTTGTTACAGATGCAGTGAGAGATACAAACTAAAACCAGACACTTATGAAATTTGGACAAATAGTGGAACAAGTATTATTTGTAAACTGAGAAAAATGTCATGGAAGAATAATTTAGATGCAAGAGACAGGACTCTATTGTCATCTTTTCAGAGTGTAACATGACAGCAAAAAGACAGAAAACCAAATTCAGAAACAGTGCAAGTTCCACTGGAATGGAACACTAATCAACTGATTACCTTACTGTGAATAATTCAGCATAATTTAGATAAATACTGTGAAGGGTCCTGAAAACTCTGTATATATCACACATGGATTCTTTACTGTGCCATTTCCTACTCTGTGCTTAGAAAAGGCAACAGGACACCGTATTTGCATAAAATTATCTGACACAACAACTTTTAATTATTTTAGTTGCAGCTGCTTACAAGCACTGCAAAGCAGGCATATTCTTACTGAATTTTGCAAAAGAGAAACAGTTATTCTAATTGCATGCTCATATATTTTAAAAATTTCCTTTCTGCTTTCCAAGTGTCTCATTCCCAACTATATCCCTTTCACATAATCAGGCTGAAAAGGATTAGATGACATTGTCAATCACTTGGTCTGCCAACACGGTGAGATCAGCTACAAAGCTAAGCCACTTCTTAATGTTCCATAAAAGACACAAAAATTATGTTCATCAAGTCATAGTAAAAGATTCTACCTCTTTGCAAGTCAATCAACATGACTGGCCACTGCACAAAAGCAGTGATAATCAAAGATTGAATTACTGAGTACTGTTCTTATGCTTCTCAGCTAATTGAGATGCAAGGGTTAACCTGGTGGGTGACAGTGTGCTATGAATAGAATAAAAAATATTACCCCTGAAAGACATGGCAGTTTCCTTTCCAAATTAGCCTGCTGTTAGCCCAACAGTGCTGTTGTTAGTAAAGCTTTTGGAACACCCTCCTGTGCTGGCACACAACCTGTTCGATTCAATCAATAACCCTCTACACTGTTCCTGTTTGTCACCCTCAGTATCACAGGAAACTGTAATTTTGTGCTCCATTTGAAAAGTAGATTACAGCCTGACCACATGCTGATTTTTTTGGATGAAACTCCCAATTGACACCTAGATAAAAAAGCAATTCTTGGAAATCTTGGCCAATAAAGTTCTGGGTAGGATGTAGATGCTAAACTTAATAAGGCACACCATGAAAAAAAATGAAACAATACAGTATTTGAAAATAGATGGCAATTAAAGAGAATTGCTGAAAACTGTTCATGTTACTTTTATTTTAATTAAGGCATATTGTGCTTGGTTCTATATATACATACTTGCTAAATGAAAAGAAGTCTGGTGTTTAAAGAAAAAAACATGAGTTATAATAATCTATAAACAGTTTATTAAGTTGAGCAGTTCTATATTCCAGATTTATCATTTATTCATTAAGATATGTCTTGAAATCCCATACGCATGCCACAATGCTGTGGTTTCACCCCAGTCAACAAACCAATACCATGCAGCCATTCACTCACCCTCCCCCTTGTGGGTTCAGATAAAGACAGTTTACTAGGATAGCAAAGGAAGAGATAATAAAATATATATAAATTATTAATAATAATTATAATAATATATGAGGATAATAAAATATACTAAATTAACAATGCACAATCTCTCACCAACTGGTGACCCGATGGCCAATACAGCCCGTCCTAAGTAGCAATCACAGAACACAAACTGAAAACAATCCTGGAATGATTCCCAACAGCAAGAGAAAGGGTGAGAGAGCCCACCAGCCAACTCCCTTTGTCGTAGTTCAGCCCCAATCGGGACCAGACTACGCAGTCTCTCTCTCACTCCCCCCACCCTCCGAGAGATAGTATAAGAAAAAAGGCTCGAGGTATGAGATAAGGACAGGAAGAAATCCTTAAAGTCACCATCACAGGCAAAAACAGACTTGACTTGGGGAAAACTATTCATTTATTACTAAAAATAGCAGGATAATGAGACAGAAAAACAAGATAACCTTCCCCCCACTCCTCCCTCTTCCCAAGCTTAACATTATCTCTACCACCTTCCCCCCTAAGCGGCACAGGGCGGTGAAGAAGGAATGGGGGTTGAGGTCAGTTCACCATGCATTGTTTTATGCCGCTGCTTCATAGTTGGGGGAAGAACTCCTCACATCCCTCCCCTGCTCCATCGTGGGGTCCCACCCATATGCCACAGTCCTTCATGAAACAGCTCTGGCGTGGGTCATCTCTTCCACGGGGTGCAGTCTTTCCAGAACGGCTGTCCCAGCAGGCCCTCCACGGGCCACAGCCTCCTTCAGGCACCCACATCCCCCGGTGCAGGATCCTTCACGGGCTGCAAGTGGATCTCTGCTCCTCTGTGGACCTCCATAGGCTGCAGGGGGACAACCTGCTCCACCATGGTCATCACCACAGGCTACAGGGGAATCTTGGCCAGGAGCCGCATTACTCCTCCCCCTCTTTCACCGACCTTGGCATCTGCAGCTGTTCCTCTCACAAGAAAAGTTCTCCACAACAGGCTGGCAGATGCCTTTCAGAATCTCTTCACGTCATCCATCTCATCTCCTCTCCACGTCTTGCAGCCAGGCTGGGCTGAGTTGGGCCCAGTTGGCCACCTGGCGAGAGGCCAGAGGATGAGGCCTGCAAGGCCCACAAGGCCCTCGCTTCCCCTCTGCGCCTCTGCCCCCGCTCAGCTTCTTCACATCTTCTTTCTCTTTTTTTTTTTTTTTTCTGTTTTCCCCTTCTTAAATACATTATCGCAGAGGCGTTATCAGGGAACATTCTGCTACCAATCGGCTCGGCCTTGGCCAGCAGCGGGTCTGCCCTAGGCTTGGCCAAGTCCACTGAACAAAGGGGAGCGACTTCTAGCAGTTCCCTACAGAAGCTACCACCTTAGGCCCCCCCCTCACTAAACAAAACCACCACACGCTCTTATATACTGAGAATGACGTTTATGGCATGAAACACTTTCTTTGGCCAGTTTGGGTCAACTGTACTGGCTATACCCCTCCCAGCTTCTTGCATCTGCACATTAGAGAAACCTGGGAAGATGAGAATACTCCTTGGTCTCTTTAGCAACAGCTAATAACATCAGTGTGTTAGCAATGTTCTTCACATACCAAATAGCATACTAAATCCAAAATGCAGCAGCTACTCCATCTCAGTTGAAACTAGGACACGCAAGCCTCCTCTCAAATATATAGACAAAAACACAAGACAAAATATGAAAATCCATCAGTGCTATCCTATGCTTTACTGCATTTTTCATAGAATTGAGTGTTTTGGTCAGCATTTCTTTATGGTTATTCCTGATACACCATTGCACAGACATATGAGTCAAGAAGTCTTTTAGCTAAATCAGCAGACAGCAGTGCTAACAGTAATAAAGCCTGTTTGTGCACTGGATTTCCATAGCACCAGTACAGTGCCATAGTAATGGCCTCTAGATAGGAAATGGTTCATGTCCTAGTGGAAAGCCAGGAGATATGGCACATATCTGTGAAGCTGAGAAAGTAAACACCCTCTGTTTATATTCTCTCTGTAGGGAAGAATAAGTCAACTCATCTTTCACTGGTGCTTTCAACATAGAAGAGTTCTCATAGTAGCTGAAATTAAAGGATTTCTTTTTTCCCCTTTCACATTTAGATAATTAAAAAGCTATTAGAGTTCTTATCCTGAAAGTGCATGTTATGCTGTAAACCAGTAACTGCTAAGTCAGTCAAGTCTTCAAGGATATATAATCTAATACTTACTAGCAAGATGAGGCAGCAGTGGAAGAGAAGGCAGGAAAATCAAGATGATGATTAGTGTCTTAATTATTTGTAGGCAAAGTCCATAAAGCATGGAGTGCTTGAAATAGTCTGTAGTGGAAATGGGGAGGGAGCCCCTGTTCAGAAAACTCGCACTATGTTGTTCTGTAGCATCCATTCTGCAGAATAAAAGCATTCTCTGTCTTTGAAGCATTCCAGCTATATGTATATGTATATGTATCGAGATCATGTATGTCTAAACAAATATTGATTTTGTGCCGTACATTAAAAGGCACTCAAAGCAGAGACTCTGCAAAGAGCAGTGCATTCATAGTTCCCAGCAAGCCAAGTGTGGAATAATTACATCCTCTTTCTTAGCACAACATTATCTCTTTTTCACCAAATGTGACTCCTTGGGAGCCTTTGTCAGCCTATTATTGAATAAGTACTTCTAATCAAGGAATTA
This sequence comes from Tetrax tetrax, assembly GCA_009806455.1. Taxonomy (NCBI): domain Eukaryota; kingdom Metazoa; phylum Chordata; class Aves; order Otidiformes; family Otididae; genus Tetrax; species Tetrax tetrax. The sequence goes on along the minus strand of WHYT01017069.1, from coordinate 133,881 downwards.
CAAATGATTTTGTGCAAACAGCTTTGCCATGCTTCGTTCTTGGATGCAAAGAATGTATTTTATATTCAGATTATCATGTAGACTTCCTTAGACAAGCAGAAGGAATGGCATTTTACCCACCCCTTTGTGGAAGCAGCAAGGATTGGCATAATTGCGTCAGCAAAGTAAGGGCCATGGCAAAGTTAGAATGTGAAATAACTGGAGAGGTGGATAAGCAGTGGATATTTTTCTTCTGTAGTTCAATCAGTGCTGGTAACAAAAAGTAGGGGGAAGCAGGGTAGGGAAGGAAAAGGTTAGGAAGTAAGAGTAAAATTAACCCAGAAGGTTTGGTAGTATTCAGGTGTCCATTAATTCTACCTTCATTAACTGAAAACATAACATCCAAACACATGATGCTTCTTTTCTGCTGGGATACAAACAATGGAAAATACGGGCTTCTCTTCAACTAGCTTAACTAAGCAAATAGAAAATATTAGAACAGAGAGGATATGATTCTACTTTTTCAGATTTGCAAAAAAATTAATGATATCCTTACTGTTTTTTCATGACATCAGTCAGTATGTATCCAAAGGAATAATGAACATTCTGTGAACATGATGTTATTCTGCATTATTAAGTTAGTATATTCCTTCACAAAAATTGAGAGCTATACTTCCACGGGGATGCTGCTGAAATGTCAATTAGTTCTAATTACATAACACTTGGATGATTAGAATTTTATTTGTCCCTCTGTTCTTTGTATAGTCCCTCCACAGCTTTTACCAGCATCTTTGTGGCTTCTTAAAGTAAAATTAAATGCACTTTACAAAGAAGATGTCCGCAAGTGCTAGAGACAAATTAAAAATATTTGCATCAAAAATGTTGAGTTTCTTTACAATATGCACTGTTGAATATCCTTCTATTCTATTGATAAGTAACAGTGGGATTCAGTGAAAACATCACATATTCCACGTATTTCTTTTGTTAAGAAAAGGTTTTGAAATGTTTTGAGATTTTAAAGTCACTATTTCAATGTCTAACCTTTTCATGTAATTTTGTGAAAAAAACATGAACCTCCTGGTGAGTTATACTAAATGAAAATGCCAATTGAAAAGTCACTGAAAACAAAATCTGTCTTATACTGATTTTACTGAAGCTAACATGCTACAGAGGCTGCAATATAGAATTAAATAAAATAGGAAAGGAAAGGAAAGGAAAGGAAAGGAAAGGAAAGGAAGAAGAAATAAAGGAAAACAAATATGGTATTTTTTAAATACAGCTGAAGGTACCCCATCTAGACATGAAATCCAAGAAGAGAAAGCTTTTGTTGATTTACTGAATTTGCGTATCTGTCAGATTTGAGCTTCCTAAAGCTCCCTAAATAAAATAACCTCCAATTGTGCTACCTGGAAAGGAATGGCAGTTTTAAAAATTAAACTGTCGCTATGTTTCTGTTCAGTTTCTCCCTAAATGATTGAACAGTCAAATTGTAACTTCATTGTTTGCAGGGAGGGGGAGAAATCTGTTTGTAGCAGCTGCTGCATTTCATTCCAATATTTAGCCAAGCAGTTTTTCCAGGATGATATGCATATTTTTAGAAATTATTCTACATAAAAATGGATGCTGTACATTCTGTGAAACAGTTCAAGCTCTATTTTGAAAATGTATTAGAAAATTGCAGTCTTTTAAATGTATATTTTTAAAATATAATTTGGTTATAGTAAAAATCATCAGGTTTTATTCACTCTCCACTGCATAAATTAAGGATTACAAAGTTAAAAAAAAAAAGAAAAGAAAAGAAAAGAAAAAAAAAGAAAGAAAAGACAAGTACAATGTCTTTTGCCTGAATGATCTTCAGTGAAATGTTCATTCACAGGGACAGCATTAACCTCTGTCTCAAAGCCATCATAACTTCAAGATCCACACCAGGACTACATGAAAAAGCAGTGGCAACAAAGACTTAGCGGGTGCAAAAAAGTGCCTATACAATGAAAAACACTGAAGTAAACCAGAGGAGATTAAACAAAATGTCAATCCTCCAGCACATTGATCTTTGGAAGAACACATATCAGCATGGATTGTTCCCAAGAGGTTTAACAGTAAATGATGGAAAATGTACCTGCTTAGCTTGTATGAACACACTAAACTATCTAAATTAAAGTATACCCTGGCTGACAAGAATTACTTTGACTTTTCTCAAGAAACTCTAAATAGAGTTTCAAAGCTTAAAACCCCTTGAGCATCTGAGAATTTCCACTGTGTAGTCAGTGAACACTACATGTTTTTCATGTCACAGATTTTTCCCAGAATCAAGCAGACCTTCCTTCCCATGTTCAGTTCATATAGGTTAGAAAAATCTTAGCGGGCAGAGGTCCTTTCTCTAGTGCTGTGCTAAATTTTAATTCCCATTTTTCCTTCTCAGGTGACTGCTATACACAAGTCTTTCTTTGCTTTGGATTCTCTGGCTATTTTACACATCACCAGGCAATCCTAGCTGTTCTTGAATTTATTAATGAAAATAAGTATGACAGTGGGATGTAACAACATTGTAGCTCCTACACTGCCTTACATTTTAATCACCCAGGATGAGAAACACAGTGCAGGTGCTCCTTCTTCCACCTTCAGCAACAGTGTTGGGCATCCTTCTCTGCTTTATTATACAGAAAACAGATGAAATTATGGATGGATACAAATCTCCTCAAACAGATTCAAATAGACAGCAGATTCATTTCTCACCTGGCACTAGGAAGAACAGCAAGTTAATACATAGTTTCTTTTCTGACTTCTCAGGAAGATAAAAATGTCTGTTTCCATAACTACAACAGCTCAAGGCAAAAAAGCATCTTCAGTTCCATATATTTACAATCCAACCAATACTGGTACGGATGTTTCAAAGAGGCTTAACAAAATAGGATGGATAGGTGAAAATCTGGCCAGTGAAAACTTAAGAATGGCCCAAACAAATACTGAAAAGGAATTGATGCTGTGCTTTTTGCATACCTCACTGTTTCACACTACAAAACACCAGTTATGAGCAAGGGCTGACCATAATTACAAAAAAAAAAAAAAAAAAAAAAAATTTTCCATGCGTT